>WBNH01006519.1:0-138199 GCA_013401255.1 Urocolius indicus | reverse complement strand
GTTGTCTCACCAGCTTGCCCCCCAGCTCGCCCTCCCTTTCTCAAACAGCCTACAACCCCGCCGAGCCTGGAGCAGCTTGCCTGGCTCGGCCCGGTTCTGCCCGGGGTTCAAAGCAGCTCTGCCCGACCGGACCGCTCCAGAGAACAGCGCTCCGGCCCCTCACCGTCCCGTCGGGGCTGTCGGACCCCGGCCTGCCCTACTTGTAGGGACTCTGCTGTTCCCCAGTGGGGGGAGAGGAGAGGGTCTTCCCCTTGCAGCCCCCCGCCCGAGCGGCTCAGGCCTTGCGATGGGGACAAGAGCCCTTTCCCCGCTTTTCCCCGTCGGTGCGACCCCGGGAAGGGGCAGCAGGGAGAGAAGGAGCACGGGATTTCCCCTGCTCGTTCAGCCCGGATAATTTGGCCGATTTATCTCTTCTCCGGTGCCGGACTAAGGAAATAATTTCATTGTTATCGGATTTTGCCTCCGGGGCTCGCGGGGGAATTTTTACGCCTTTACCCCAAGGCTCCGGTTTTCTCCTCTTCGGAAGGAGGAGAAAAGGAAGAAAATAAACCTCGGCGAGTCTCACCAGCCGCTCGCCCCATCCTCGGGCGGACAGAGCTTTGCCGCCCGCAGGCCTCTGCCATCAGGATCGGACCCTGCTTTGCCCCGGAGCCCTTTCGTAACTCAGCCGAGCTCTGCCCGGCCGCGGGGTCCTGACGTTTAGGGGAGCCCGTCCAGCCACGGCTCCTTCCAGCACTACGGGAAGGGTGGGAAATATCAGCTCCAAAATAAACTGGTGCAGGAATGCCAGCTATTTCCCTCGGAATAATGCAACGCAAACTGGCTGGAGATGTATTTATTTGCTCGCGAAAGTGGCCGTTTTTAGGGCTCGCGGGGTATCCCTGTGCCCGCCGAGGGGAAAAAAGAAAAGGAGAAGAAATATATTAAAAAAAAAAAAAAAGATTAAATATATATTTTTTTAAAACGGGGGGAAAAGCGTTAGAAAAAGAAAATAACACCCAGGGAGGCTCCAGCTCAGCCAACCCGGGGCCACACGGGCAGAAACGTCCCCGCGTAAATTCAACCCCACCGGGGCTGTGGCTGAGCTCCCGCTGGGGTTTCCTTCGTTTCGTTTCCATGGTTAAAAGCGGGGTGAAGGCTTGGGGACGCGTGGATTTCACGGCTTCATCATTTCAAATTGTTGTTTAACTGCGATTTATTCTATTTTATTTTATTATTTTTTTTTTTNCCCTCACCGTCCCGTCGGGGCTGTCGGACCCCGGCCTGCCCTACTTGTAGGGACTCTGCTGTTCCCCAGTGGGGGGAGAGGAGAGGGTCTTCCCCTTGCAGCCCCCCGCCCGAGCGGCTCAGGCCTTGCGATGGGGACAAGAGCCCTTTCCCCGCTTTTCCCCGTCGGTGCGACCCCGGGAAGGGGCAGCAGGGAGAGAAGGAGCACGGGATTTCCCCTGCTCGTTCAGCCCGGATAATTTGGCCGATTTATCTCTTCTCCGGTGCCGGACTAAGGAAATAATTTCATTGTTATCGGATTTTGCCTCCGGGGCTCGCGGGGGAATTTTTACGCCTTTACCCCAAGGCTCCGGTTTTCTCCTCTTCGGAAGGAGGAGAAAAGGAAGAAAATAAACCTCGGCGAGTCTCACCAGCCGCTCGCCCCATCCTCGGGCGGACAGAGCTTTGCCGCCCGCAGGCCTCTGCCATCAGGATCGGACCCTGCTTTGCCCCGGAGCCCTTTCGTAACTCAGCCGAGCTCTGCCCGGCCGCGGGGTCCTGACGTTTAGGGGAGCCCGTCCAGCCACGGCTCCTTCCAGCACTACGGGAAGGGTGGGAAATATCAGCTCCAAAATAAACTGGTGCAGGAATGCCAGCTATTTCCCTCGGAATAATGCAACGCAAACTGGCTGGAGATGTATTTATTTGCTCGCGAAAGTGGCCGTTTTTAGGGCTCGCGGGGTATCCCTGTGCCCGCCGAGGGGAAAAAAGAAAAGGNTTTTATTTTATTATTTTTTTTTTTTTTTAAAGCGTGCGAACTGGCCGCTGCGATCGCTCCTGGAGTTCAAATCAATTTTAGAAAACGTTGAAAGAAACGCGGCGCTGCTGAAATCCGAAGGGATTTACCCTGTGAGCACCTTCACGCCCGTGGAAAGAGCCGCGGGAGAAAACCTGCCCGTGGTCGTGTTGCGTGTCTGTGGCCGGGCTCATCCAGTTGATTTTATGGATTTTTTTCTTTATTCGTTTGTGGGTTTTAGAATAGTTTACCAACCGCTTTTCTCCCCGAGGTAGCATTAGCTCAGCTCTCGGCGGAGACCCGAGGCCGCGGTGAGGGGCGGCGGGTTCCTCGGGAGCCGCGGAGCAAAGCAGCGCCCGCGGGGGCGGAACAGTGCTGCGGGCAGGTGTTTTAACACCAGGGGGTTTCCAGCACCATCCGCACTGTTGCATTTGCCCCCATATTCCGATCCCAACAGCGCACTAGTCCCGACTGGTGCCACTCACCCGTGAGGCCTGCGTGGGGCTGCACCCAGTGCTCACAGTGTACCTCAATATAGCTGCGATTTGGGTGTTTGTAGACATTTGGGCTGCTCTCGGTATAACCGAGGAGTGCAGGAGGAAAAGCCGGTGCAGGCGATGCTTTAGGTGCAGCAGGGAGGAAAGGTGCCAGCGCGGCCCCGCTGCCAGCGAGGATGCCCCATCCACAGCCCTGGCACTACGGCAGGGTCCGGGATGTGGGGAGCCTGGGCTGTGCGGGCATCCTCCCGCGGGGACAGACAGAGGATCTCTGCCCCACCGAAGGCACCCCTGACTTGGCAGCCGGACATAAGATGCAGAACATCTCGACCCGTGACCCAGTTCACTGCGACGGGCACAAAACCCCTAATAGAAACACTGGGGCAGGTGATCCCCGACCTGCGCCCGGAGGAGACCACGGGGGACAGGCAGCAAAGCTTCCCGGGAGAGCCCGGTGTCAACCTGACGGCACCCGCTGGATGTTTTGCCACCGGTACATGTCCCTTAGTGGGCTCCTGCTCCGTTAGATGGACTGGATTGGCTCTGGCTCTGCTTTTCCAGGGGGATGCGGCGACTTTTTTGGCAGGGGTTAGGAAGGGAATAACTGCTCCCCGTCTTCCCCACGTCGAGACAGAGCCTGGCTCCAGCTGGGTCCCAGCGGGGCTGGTGCGGCTCGGCACGACACGGCTCCCTCGGGAGTCTTGACCCCTCAGGTGAGGCTCTCTCGGGCCGGGACAGACTGCCCGGCGCCCCGGCCTCTCGGCCCTAATCCCACTCCGGCTGATTTGTGAGTCCTGCGCGGGGGCGGACGCGTGGGAGCGTCTCACGCGGTCCCCGATGGGGGTCTTTTAGCTCCCTGCCTCAGCTCCAAGGAAAACCAAGGGGTAAAAAGAAAAGGAAAGTGGAAGAAAGAGGGTAGAAACCTCCCCGTTCCTGCTGCATCGGATGGGAGAAGCAAGGCGCACCTTGAGCAGGGAACCACGGGTCCACGTTCCCCCTCCGTGCATCGGGAGGTGTCCATTAAACACGTCCCCTTTCCTGCCTCTGCCTCCCACGGGCTGCAGCATCCTCCCTCTGGGCTCAGAGGTGGCTCAATGACAGCCTCCTGCCCTCGGGGATGCTGGGGAGGGCAAGCTCCGACGGCACCGGGCCACTTCCCGGCTTTGCCCTTGGCTCTCAAATGAAGGACGGGCTGCCCAGAGGTACAGCAAGCTCCTCAGGGGCTGCTTCCCTCAGCTGAGTGAGCTCCAAACGATAGAGATTGACGGGAGGGGACTGTCGGGATCTGCATCTCCTGGTCTGAATCCCCCGATACACATCCATGGTCCCCAACCCTGTCTGCATCCTTCCCTTCCTCCATCCCCATCTCAGCCCCTTCCTACCCAGTCTCCAAGGGATGGGTTGGCCTCTGCCAGGGACTGAACTCCTAGGGCAGTGCTGGAGAGAAGTGATGGAGATAGCCAGGGCTGGGGGAGGCCCCAGCAAGCAAGGGGCAAGAACTGAGCTGCCCCAGCCCAGCCAGACAGGGAGAGAGGGGTTTTGTGCTTGGAGGAGTGAGGGGATGCCAGAGGGCTGTGTCTCAAAAGGGTTAAATAAACAGTGGGCTCTGCCAGAATATATTTCTCTCCTGTTCTATGCATGTGGCAGTGGTGCTCAGGAAGGGAGGCTGTGACAGAGGGGAGGGAAAGTATTTAAAATCTTTTCCACTCTTATTCTGACATCTTATTTTCTTCCTTAGTCCATAAGGATTTCACTGGCATGGAAAATAAAAAGAGATACCCTAGAGCTGCTGTTGCCTGATGCCCCTTACTGAATCATTTCATGGGTGTGCTTCCTCCAGCTGCTCACGAGCCAACAACAATTCCAAAAATGACCCCTTTTCTTTCAAAATATGGAGGGTTCAAAACACAGGCTGCAGTGTGTGTGTCCCCAAGGTGGGCAACTCAGTGTGTGCCTCTAGAAGTGACTTTTGCTTGTGTGATTTTGGTCTCAATTGTTTAAAATACATTTTCCTTCCAGACTGACTTTAACAGAAAGCTTCAATTTTCATAGCACTGCTGAAATCCTCAGGCAGGGCCAGAGGGCACAGGCTGGGACTGCAGCACTCATTGCTGGGACTACCCCACAAGGGATAAACCTTTACAGATTGGGCAAACAGGTCTCTAGATTTATTTGATGTGGGGTACCCCAAGGGCTCCAACTTTGTCCCATGCCCAAAGCACAAGGACATCCAGCCTGGGCAAGATATGCAGCCCCAGGAGGGGCTCAGCAACTCGCAGGGTTTGAGGATCTGACCCCTCCTGGGGTGTTCTCCAGGAGTTTTGCCGTGGGCAGGAGCGTGAGGGAGCAGTGAGTGACTCAGGCTCTGGCCATGCTGGAGGACGCCCTGTGTATACAATCACTTGTGCCTGTAACTACTTGTGGAGTTGAAGCTGGAGGGCACAGTGAGCCACAGACCGGGCAAGGAGAGGCAAAAATCTTCTGTACTGTGACATGGAAACTATTTCCCTGAATAAACTCCAGCCTGTGTGCGCTGAGCTGCTGGGATGATACTGGCAACGCCAGCCCAATCCTGGCAGAGCCCAGTGAGCAAAGAGCTCTGATATGAAGCCACTTGCAGAGCGTTTCCAGCTCCGTGGGGTTTCCAGCACGCTCCCCACTGCCATTACAGGCAATCCATGGGGGAAAGGAAAAAAAAAAACCCAAGAAAAGAAAGGCTATTTTGGTATATTAACCTTCCTGTGGCCAGGTGAAAGGTTAAATTCACATGATTCATTGGCGGCTGAGAGACAGCACTTTGTTGCTAGGATTTTGGGGAATGTGGAGGGCTCCAGCGAAGGAGTCTCGCTAATCTTTAAGGGAGGGAGCCAGGCTCCTGTCTGACGGCTGCAGGCCCAGCAGCTCTGTGTTTCATTTCAGACTGTCACTCTCCTATCTCTCAGCTCACTCCCAGCTCCAGCTTGCTGCCAGATCTTGGGAACTGTTAACTCAGACAAATTTATAGATGGAAAAAGAACAGTTAGCCATTGTTCCTGGGGTGGGGGAGGGAGGAAAGCGAGGGGCTTCGGCCACCAAAGTCATGATGTAACCTGCTCGTTGCTTGGTTGGAAGAAACGTGCAAAGGATCTTGCTCTTCCCTTGCCAGGGAAGGAAACTGGAACCATTACATTAGTGCTAAAGGTTGTGAGACGGGATGTTGGTGCCCAAGTCAGTTGGAATCTCTGTAGAACGTTCCGATAAAGTGGAATCTCCCAGCTGGACACCTCAAGGGTATGAGCTCATTTTTTTTTGGTTTCAAGTCCTGTGACACTGGGTGTTTTTCCTTAAAGCTTGAGGCTCTGGAGTCTTGAGATCTAATATCAACACCAGTGTTCTCATAAACAAAGCGCCTTGCTACGTGGGCTGCTGAGAAGAAACTGGAAACACCAAGAACTCAAGGATTAAAACAAGAAAGAAACATCTGGCAAACATGGAGAGCCTCAGATTCTTTATTCTTGAGGAGTGCCATGATTTTCAGGAAGCATTACTGACTTCATGTATCTGGGAGAGAAGTAGGAGACCAAGAAGTTGTCTGGCTGGTTGGATACTCTTCCAACCAGCTTCTTGGCAGAAAGGCTTTTTTTCAATACATTACAACCCATATCTGGAAAATGAGGGAACATTCACTTACACTGGTGTTTGGTTTCTAACTTTGGATGGGCTATGGTTTCTAAACACAGATCTCTTTTGAAGGTGTATCTTCCAAAACGACCCAAAGAATAGAGATACATCTTTTTCTTCTTCTTAAAAAAAAAAAAAAAAAAGCAATAATAATATGTTAAGCACTTAGTAAATGCAACTACTTCAAATCTGTCTGCATGGAACATGGTTTTTTCTTCAAAGGACTGAAGGGTTACAGAAGCCTGGGTTTTGAATCAGAAGACTGCATAGATTTGACTCTGAAAGCCCAGAAAGCAACATGGTCCCAAAACATGACCGTCCTGCTCCACTGTTTTACTTACTTGAATTTTACTTAACTCTGCAATAACACACTTTCACATTCTGGACAGTTTCTGCTTAAAGTCAGCTGCAATATTAATGCTTGTTATCTGCTCAATTTTGGTATCTATAACTAGAAACGCTTCCTTTTCCCATTGCAGGCTTGGTGTGAATTTATTGACTCAAACCTCCAGCATTACACAAATTTGTGCTTGTAAATACAGGCCTGAATCAATCTCTGGTGGTAGTTTTCCAGTGAATTAACACAGATGTCCTAGGGATGAATTTGGGGTACTCTGCATTATAGTCTAATTTTTATTTTACACCTCTCTCCTCATATATTTTACGTGTCTAAAAATAATCTTCCATGAGGGACAAATGGCACTATGACTTCTCATAAGAAAGGTACTGAAAGGATGTGAGAAATGAATGGTGCAGTTTTTTCTATCTACTAGAACCGAATTCAACATTCCCTGCATTGCTTTTGCTTAATTTTAATATCCCTATGCCAAATATTTTTCCTGTCTCCACTCACTGCATTTGCAGGCTGTGCTTTCCCTTCACAGCTTCTCTGCCACATCTGGACTTCTTTGGTTTGGGTCAGCAAATCTTCTCCTCCACTTTACGAAACTCCTCACTTCTCTCTGTCTCTTCAACTGCATCTCTGACCTCCTCCAGTCTCATTTTTCACCTTCTCAGCAACCCCTCAGCCCTCACTAGCTGCATTTTTCATCAGCTTTGGCATGAAAACATGGCTCCAATTAGTTGGAAAAGCAATGTCGAGAGGGAGAGGTGGAGAGGCATCTGTTTTGTCCAGAGTGGGAAGCAAAGCACTTCTTTCTCTCTCTGGGCATCCCAATTGCCCAAGAGATGTGGTGACTTTCATGGTTGGAATTCTCTGGAGGTGGGAAGATGGAGGGGAGAGCTTCTTCCTGCTTCTCCAGCCTTGCAAATACAAAGTTAAGCCAGAAGCAATGGGCCACTTGCAATCTCCTGCTCACTCTTGAGATTTTGCAGAAACAAGCTGAGCAGAGCCATGTGTTACAAGGAACCACTGGAACGATTTTAAGGGAGCAGAGATATGCAGAAGCAGAAGTCCTGGCAAGCCTTTATTCAGCTCCTCACAGAGAGGAAGAAAATTATGAGCATGTATATCCCATCTGACTGTACCCAGGCCAAACTCTAAGTAGAGTTTAACCATTGTCCAGCTTTTCCAAACCTTCAGCCCCACATCTGGTGAGCTGGCCCCTTCCCACAGGCAAATATCGGGGTCTTCCTTTCAGGGGACGTTGGCCAATCTGCATACAATTGGAGCTGTGGGTTGAAGCCGAGGTCACCATTGAAATCCTGTGTTTCCAAGAGTTGTTTGATCAAACAGAATTTACAGACCAGGACAGTTATTGACAGGGCTGACAAAAGTGATGCCCCAATGATTTACAGTCCAGGTGTGTTGTCAGAGCAAGATATTTACCTGAGATCCCAAGAACTGTTAAAATTTAATCCCTAGAGACCTTCTCTGGCTTTTCTGTCGTGTCTTGAAGGGTCACACCTCCTGGGCCATTGGAAGTCACCATGCAAATAGCCTCGAGTTTAGGAACTTCTAGGGGAAATATGAGCAGATACAATGATTAAAATTGTTTTTAATGGGTATAAAATTGGAGAGGTGAACTGATACAGGATGCCCTTTCCCATATCCCAAATGTGTAATTCTCCACAATAAACCTCTTTGGATATATACACATTAGTCAGGATTATCTCTGAATGTCTAGTGGGCTAAGAATATGAATCCTGGAGATGTCAGCAGGAGGATTCATTAGAGGAGATGGCAAGTGGTTGGAAATGGGAAATGTACTCTCTTATAAACACAGCCTGCACTGGGGCTAACCTTAAGACTGAACAGAATTGGCTGGAGAGATGGGGAAGGCAGGGAAAGAAAACAATGGTCATATGCCACTGTCTCTATTTTTTTTTTTTGTTAAAAACCTCATTATTGAGGTTTCTGTAACTTCTCTCCATGTTCCAAATGAAGAGAACTCTCACCCTGAAAATTGAGACCACTGAAAAGGGAACATCAAATCAGCCTAACTTACTCTTTTGTAGGTTTGAGGGGTACATGATGTGACTCAGGGAGAGATTCCTCCTCTTCTGATCTGCTGGAGCTTCCATGTGACCAAAGCACTACACATTTATTGTCCTACAAACCACATTATTAGCTATTGTGTCTTAAATCTTACCAGCTTATCTGAGTTGATGTATTTGGATGAATTCTTGTATTTGAAGTGCTGGGAAATTCTGAGGGTTTTCTGTACATGAGCACACTTATCTGTGGCTGGTTTTCCTTTTATTACCACCTCTCCTTGCACTCTCATTTGCTTACTGGGCAAAATGAAAGGAGCTAGCATCGAGTATGAAAGGAACTCAGTGAGCCCACGTTGACTCCTACCTCATATCTATTAGCTGTAAATTACTTTAACATGAGTGACATCACACTTGACTCTTGGTAAAACAGTGTTAAGTTAGTGGGTAATAAAACAGCTTGACACTAATGATGGGTTCTGTGTGATAAATTACTGTCAGTGATCAGATAAGGGTTCTTGAGGCTAACCTTGAACTAAATCTGTTTTGTTGCTACATCTTGTGTGCAGTGTTCCACTTCTTACCGCCGGGATTAAAGGCTCAGAGCCCAATCCTGCTCTGTGCTTGGAGGCAAAAGGGCTGCTCATGTGCAGGAGCATTTCCAGAAGCCACTTCCAAGCATCAGGCTGCTCCCACGAGTGGAGCAAGAAGGGTTTGGCCCTAACCTTGAGAGCAGCTGTCCAGTTACGCAGAACTAATGGCCAGTCTTTCACAGGCAGGAACAGTTTCCAGCAGTGACTTAAGTATCCAAATCTCTGATATTTTTCATTAAAAAAGAAAAGCATTACACAACCAAGGGGTGGATCCTGAAATGCTGGGGGGTTTTTAATGTATGTTTCACATGATGGATTTCTTTATTGAATTGTATTTTTTGATCTATGCATTATATCTCTGCTACAAAACAGAGGTGTCAATGACCTCAGAAAGAGCAGAGAGTGCTGAGCAGCTGGCAGGATCAGGCCCTCATTCAAAGGACTTGTTTTACTTGCAAAACTTTGGGAGAAAGCATTATACCAAGGAGCTGGGAGTTGGCCAAAGTCAATGTAATGCATGGGATTTTGAATATTTTTTGCATGTATTTTCTTTGGAATCTAACCAGGGTGCTGCTTAGAAAAGGCTTCCCAAATTGTTTTACATTGTTATTATTATTTGAGGCTGTGTTTCCATTTATCATTCAGGTAACATGCTCTTGAGTTATTTTTTTTTATGCTGATTTTTGTATAAACCATTGTATTAAAACATTTACCATCATTCAATTTCATGCCTAATCACTGTTGTCCTGGCCTGTTTATTACAACTGGTCTAATTCTGCATGCTTTTGCATTATAAATGGTTTCAACTAAGAGAAGGTTTCACTGTGTTCATCCAGTTACCTCATACATCTATGATTATGACAGATCTCATATTAAGATGCACTGGGTTTAATGCAAGTCGTAAGTAATTTATCACTCTGGAATGTCCATAGTGAGAGAAGAGCCCTTGAGAGGGCTCCAGTGGAACAGAGAGGACTGTGGGGAAAGTAGCCAGAGATATCTGGGTCTCCTAGGGAACAGGGATTAGTAAACCATGGGCACTACATCAGGGATGCAGTTAATGTGCTCCCACTGTCAGTTCTTTGCTAAGTTCTTTGTCAGTTCTTTCAGTGATGGGCTTGGCAGTGTGAGGTTAGTGGTTGGATTTGATGATCTTAAAGGTCTTCTACCAAAATGATTCTGTTGAAAACACAGAATGTTCATTAGTGCTTCCAACTGAGCAGTCAAGTAATGAAGAGTACTGAGACACCATTTAAACAGAAATATCAATCAGTTTCTACACTAATATAAAGTTAATTCACTCTTTATGGAGAGAGCATGGTTGGTTCTCCATGAAGGGTGATACCAAGGATGGAGATGAGGAATGAGGGTTGGCTTCTGGCCATGCCCATGGTCCCTGTGCTTGGGGCAGATGACAAGGGAGTGGGCTGCTGGAGAAGTCACAGGCATTCCTACAAAACATCTCTAATGAAGCAAAGCCTGGTGTGTTCCATTCACTTTTCCCATTAAATCCCCCTTTTCTCTAAGTTTTCTTGGCTGTTCAGTTCCATTTGAGAGGAGTGGGCTGCCTTCTGCATTATTCAATGCCAAAAGCATTGGTCTTGGCTTTTTGTTTGTTTATTTGTGTTTCTTCCTATTCTGAACCTAGATTGTAAGGAAAGGAAAACAACACTTCAGTTTGAAAGAAAGGGAGGAGTCTGTGTGGGAGATGTCAAACAGCAGAAAAATCCCTGGACTTTCTCCAGAAACCAACATCCACTTGAGCTGTGGATACGATTCGTTTATCAAAACACCTTCTGGTGAAGTGCTGGGAGAGAGCAGGATCGTCCCTCGTTGGGTAAGGTTTTTAAACAATCCTGTGTGTTTGTGTCACTGAGGTGAGATTGCAGCCTCTATATGCAAAGAAAAAAGATGCCAGGGAAGACAGAGAGGGGCTGATACCCCTTGACATGCCCCAATGGAGACAGGATGAGGCCCGGCTGTGGTGGCACTGGGGACACTCAGGCTGTGGCTGCTATGGAGGAACTCTGCGTTCTGCAGGAGATGGAGCTCTGCACTCTCCTGCTGCCCCCTCAAAACCCCACTCACCCCAAAACTCACTCCTGATGGTCCTTCCTTTCCTCTCCACTGTCATCTGCTTCCTGGACAGTTGCTTTAAGGGGGCAGATGCCTGGAACTCTCCTGACTGGTAATGAATTCGCTCTCCTCAGCATTGAGGACAGACTTGCAGCCTTCCTGCCCTCTCATCACTCAGTGTCAACTCTGGTTTCCCACAGCATGGATCTGGGGGGCACTGGAGATGAAATCTGTAGCAGGAGCTGGTCTGCACCCCAGATTTCCCCACAGTTCCTCCAAGCCTTGCTGCCAGGAGGGGAAGCAGCACACTAACAACATTTGGGCAAGATCTGCAGGCGTAGCCAGAGCTGAGGAATTCCTTCTTTCTTCCATCCTTTGATTTGCTGAGCGTGACGGGGGGCACACATTTTACATCCCTGCTTCTGACAAACCAGCCCATGAATGTGTCACACACATGCTCCCAGACCTGTCCAGGCTTAAATGCTTTTGTCTTCAATGTGCCCCTTCTTTTTATTTCCTTTTCTTTCCCTTCCTTCCCTTATCAGACATAACATAGCCCAATCGACCAGAGACACCGTGACTACCATGATGTAGGAAAGAAACAATCTCTGGCTGGAGCAGCAGGCTCTGAACAGCTTATCCAACAGATGCATGAGCAGGAAATGCAATATCATGTCCAATTTCTCATACCTTATTCATGACTGTTGCAATCGCAGAACACATGTAGCCCAGCGATACGAAGTGCAGAATGCTTTTGGTGTGAGGCTTTTCTCTTCTCTTGCTCCAAAACAGGCGCTTTTGCTGGGAAAGAAGAGGGCTCCTGAGAGGTGCTGATTTGGCTGAGCTGAGAAATACCCATGGACTTATGTAAAACAGCCCAGGCACTGAGAATGGAAATGTGCCCACATTTGCTTTGCTAATTAACCTTAGCTTGGGCTCAGTGGGACTTGTTCTGGAGGGGTAAGTGAGATGAGATGGACCAGAGCCCAAACACTCTTGCCTGCTCTGTGTAACTGCCTCTGGGGCTCAGGGAGGTTTTTCTCTTATCCTTTTGGACCAGGATCTGGTCTCTCCTTTCCCCAGAAACACTCTGAGTCCATCAAGCAATGAAAATACTTGATGTCATGACTTCCTCAGCCACGAGCAGGACCTCCTGTCCCTGACATCCCAATCTCTTCACAGCCAGCCTTATCCTAAAACCAGAGCAAAGATGAGAGGCCAGATTCTCAGACAGCATCTCAGACAGCATCACAGCATTTCAGTGCTCCCAGACTCGTGCAAGGAAAATGTTATTTATCCCCATCTTCTGTGTGCTGGGAGCCTCAGCCAAAGTCCCCAAGTTGCAGCCTACACGAGCTGTTCCCCTGCTCTGCAGGAGAAGCATTTCAGAGAGTGATGAGAAAGTTATTGTATTGAGGACTGTGATCTGGGTGCTGCCCTGGGCAGAGCTGGATGAGTCAACTCTTTAATGAAGGAATTGGAACCAGTTTCCACATCAGGATCGTGGAGTCAAGCACCCTTTGACGTTGGCTCCATACCTCCCTCCAACACCCAGTTTCAGAAAATCCTTTTTAGTAATCTAATAACTCTTTTCCTGAAGGCTTTTCCCCTGCTATATTGGTCCCTAGAGAAGAAGATTGAGTGACAGGCTAATCCAAAGGAAACTCCTCCAGCAGAGAAGGCAGGAGACTAAGGGTTGTGCCACCAAACCCAGCCCTGTGAGAGCTTACAGTAATATAATCATGGGGAACAGCAGGAATGATGAGTTCAAAGTTTTAGGAAAATCCCACCTGGGTGTGTTTGTGTGGAAACACCTATTTCTGCATGTCAGCACCACTTGCACAAGAAAAGAAACAGCAAAGCTCAGCCCCGTCCACTTGTTTAAAACCCTAATTTCTGCAGTTTAACCCAAGAGATGAGGTTTTGCTGAGCAGCAGTCAATGCACTGAAAAACATGCCCACACATTTAGTAATAACCATTGCAAAGTTTCTACATTCTTGCCCAGATTCCAGGGTTTTCCTCTGAGCTGCCTGGCCATACTGTAAAAGTTGGTAATAAATATCTGTCTTTGGTATAATAAAAGCAATGTTTATATTCTTGACAGAATGCATTTGTGAACTTACAGTCATTAGAGATGTAAACTGAAGGCAAGAAGATAACCTCTCTCTCGAAAGTTCTATTTATTTCTGTAAAGTAATTTGTATGATTTATCTTATGGACTAAGGTTTATGGTTCACTTTGAACTCCAGGTTCTTAACTCAGCAATTGCCTGTTTGGGCTGAAGCGTATAAGTGATGGCATGACCCAAAGTGCTAGATGAAAGGAAAAAGACAAAAACAAGGCAGGCTTCTGGGATTTTAACCATCATTTCTATATTCCATTGACATCTCTGGGTTAAATATTTTCCTTTAGAGGCCAATATGACCATTCCATCTGTATGCCCTATCTCCCAGTGACAAGGCAAAGCACAGAACATGGGCATCTTCAATGAAGCATGCCAGGAGGTGTCCAAGGGGGAATGCTAGGAGGTCAAATGCTGGTTTTAGTCATAACTCCCAGTTTACACATCCTCATAAGCAAGACAGCATCTATTTCATGATTCATACAAGAAGCATTTGATGTGGGTCTGTGTATCACTGTTGTGCTGGGCTGGAAAGTCCTTATGTTTTTTAAATAGGCTTCTAAGTCATGTTTGCAAGAGATAATATGTAATATTAAATATATGCAGCCTTCCTGACATTGTAAAGAAACTCAGAGATGTGACATGCCCCATTCATCCAACACCAACCAGCAAAAGCTGTTAACGTAGCAGGAAAGCTCTACAATGGTTTTGGGCAGATGGGCACCGCGGTGATGTGCCTCAAAAACCAGACCAGTGCTGGGGATCTGTAAAGCTCAGCACAGAGCAGTGCTGAATACTTGGGGTCATCCCAAGTTTATGTTTGGTTTTGTATTTTTATCACCTTTTTGGAAGTAATGTGGAAATATGCTAAAGCATATTCAAGGTTGGTTTAACTCTGTCCACCCTTGAGTGTGTCTTTCTGTAAGCAGGAACCACATTGGTTAAGGACAACTGCAGGAGACAGCAGAGGATCTAGTTCCCACCGTGTTGTGGGGGTTGTTCAAGCAGAAATGCCTTCTTCCATTCAGCCTTGATTTCAGTGGATTCCTGATACAAGGATGCAATTAAGCACAGGTCATTTCTCAGCATCTCCACTAGTGCCATCAGAAAGGATGAATCAATTTTTTTCATCACCTGGCCTGGAAAAACTGCAAAAGACTCAAATGTCTACTATGATATATGTCAGTTTTCTTTGAATAAGTGAGAAAACCTGGAGCAGGAAGAAAATCCTCCCTTGTTCCCAGACCTGACTAGAAGGTGGAGTTTATATTCTGTAGGATATTTGAAGTATTGAAACCATTTTTTATTCCAAATCAGTGTCAAAAAGTCACCTCCCTTCCAAAAACAGCTCATAAACTGGGAATTTGGAACATTTTCCATCGAGAAACATCTGAACAGGTCAATAATAGAAAATATATATCACACATACATATATATGAAATACATATCAGAATGACACCAGGAAAGTCCAACTATTCCTTTTGTTGCATTCCTTCTGTGGGTTTTCAGGACAGTGGGCTATCTCCATGTTTTCAAGATGTTGAAGAACAAGCACAGGTGGTTTTAAGCAGATTTTTGAGCTTTGAAAAGCAATTGTGTGAGCTTTTAGTTGTTCTGAACCTCTCTGACACAGGACAGGGAGATGGTTTTGAGAGTTGCCCATAAATTTAGGAGCTATTTATAAAAGGTGTTGGCTTGGCACACCTAGTGAACACCCTGCCACACACCCAGGGTGCAGAGGCAGCACCATCCTCTCCAGGTCTCTGCCATTAGGTTAGTTTAGCACCAGCACTCATTCATTTATTTCATCTGGTGGCATAATTCAGGTTGGAAGCTGTCAGCGTCCCTGCAGAAATCCCTTCCAAAGGCTGCAGGATTTGGCCTCCAGCTATCACCTAGATTTACAGGAAAAGATGCTCTTTGTTCTGGATAGGGAGCAGAGCTGGAAGTTAGTGAAGCTGTTTAATCTCCTGGCTAATCATTCTCATATGCAATTACCTGCCCTCCTGGGCACTTCTGCTATCTACCCAGGCTGAATGCACTTTTTGAGAGCGAGGACGAGTTGTGTGCTAAGCACTGGTTATGTTTTGGTGCATTTAGTTATCAATATGTGGAATTCTGTCCAGTCCTGGATGTGAAAAATCCCTATCTTATCTGGCCTCTGCCAGGTCAACATTACTCACAATTCAGACACCATTTACCCTGCAGGGCTGAGACCCGTGTGATGCCTGGCTCTGACCAGTACTATTATTCACTTACTCTTGAGAACACTATAATTAATCAGAAATACATGTTAACACCCTGTCTTCTCTCCCCTTCCTCCATCAAAAATCCCCACCAGCCACCCAGCTTCTGAAAACCACTGGATTAAGCCCTTACTGAAGTTAATGGGAAAAAAGCTCAGCAGGAATTCATCATACTTGAGATCAGCCTTCTGCTTTTCCTTTTCTATTAAGGTAAGCAGAAAGCCTGGAAAATGGGAGCAGGGTTAGGAGCTACCAGCTGCATGTGTCTGGTGTTTGCTGTGCTGGATATGGCCACTGCTGGCTGGGGAGAAGTGAAAGAGAAACTACCTTGGAGCTGATTTAAGTGGAAATGGAGTTTGATACGAAAGCTGTTGTTGTGTCTATCAATTATTATGCAGTACAATGAAAATTGTGAAGGGAAGATGCTAACACACAGCTTGGAAACATCTTCAGCAAATGCATTTATTTGCAAGTGTCAAAAACTGTCTTTTTCTTTTTTTGTTGTGGTCATAACTCATTGATATCAAATAACATATCATACTAAAGAGTTTTCTTACTGTTGACGCACCTGACATGTCACCCAGCAATTAATAGGGATGATGAAAAGGACACTAGTGGACATTTCTGGGACTCCAGGACACCTCTTCTTGCCCCAGGGATCTTCTTCATTCAATTTCTTTAGGTGATCCCAATGCATGGGGTGACTGAGGTGCCCCTCACCTCAGCAACACAAGCTGTCCTGCCCAAATTCCCCAGTGCATTTAACCAGGAACATGGAAAGTCAGAGGCAAGAGTTGGCCCCAGGGCTGGCTCCTTGAGAGTTGGTGCAGGCAGGAGCAGTATGTACAATGGACCATCTGTTTCCCTCTGTTTTTATTCCCAGATTTGGATCTGCCAGGCTAAAGAAAAACAGAGAGAGAGAGCTGGAGCAGCAGCGGGGGGCTGTGCATGAGGGATACAGCCATCAGGGAGCTTCTGAGACCCCCAGCCCCTTCCAGCCACAGCAGGAACGGAGGCAGCTCACTGTTCCCCTTGGAGAATTCACAGGAGTATATCTGAAAAGTGAAAATTACACCAGAAACCAGGTAAAAATGAGAAATACTCCAAAGCAAGGAGTGTTGCATCCAATTTTCAGACAGCTGCTTCACCCTGGCTCTGGGTGGTGCTGAGTTTTCTGTATTTCCTCACTTGTGGGAGAGTTTGCAACTCAGAGGTGGGTTTATTTCTCCTGGAGTTGTGTTCATTTTCCCCAAAATACTTGTGATCAGAGCCTGGGAAAGGCTGTGCTGGGGTTCCAGCCCAGTAGGCTATGACAGACTCTGCATGGGAGTAATTTCATCAATGTCAGAGGAACTACCAGTGGCCTTGCTGTTGAGCACATGATTGAAGGCTTTGTTCTTTTAAACCTTAAATATATAAATAGACTCAGGCTGCAAGGTGCATGAGAATAAGTACCATTGTGACTCAAAGCCTTGTTTAGGGTCATCCTGTGCATCAGCCAACTTCAATCTCTCCTGGGTCAGGCATGGAAATGTGCATCATTCTGCCTGGAAAAGCATCTTTTTTTTTGAGTAGGGCAGGTACTTGCCATCACATAGTGTATCTTGGCTTTGTATCAAAGCTGTAATGCAGGAGGCAAGCACCAAATGGTGTATTGAAATCTTGTTCCCCCATCAGAGCAGCTCTTAGGTTGGTAACCCAGGGGTGACCCTTCTCTGCTGTCCTCAGCCCCCCTTCCCCCACTCCATGCTCACCCCACGAGTGTCCCTGCACCAGCTGAAAGCTCTGATAAGCAGGGAGGTGATTGCTGTTTTCTCCCTTTGGAGCTGACCTGGGGCTGACCCTGCTCTTGACAGGTCACCCTGTAGAAATGGCAGGGCATGGAGAGTCCCCACATTGACACTGTGGGGTATGTGGGGCAGGAGCACACTGAGGCTGTCTTGGGCTCAGGGGATGCCTCTTGGGGAGGTTAAATGTGTTTGCTGTGCAATATGTGGGGATGCTTTGGAAAGCTGAGGCTGTCTGCTCCTGATATATGCACCTTCTCCACCCATAGGCATGTTTTGGGCACCTTGTGACCTCTCCTAAACAATCCCCCAGTCTCAGAGGGGTATATTAACCAAGAATAACCTTATTTCACAACATCCTGGCAGAACTCACTGATTTTAGGTGTAAGTGTAGGCATCTCATCACATTCAGAGGGTACGAGTGGATCAGAACCAGCTTGCAAGGCACGAGGCTGGATCCCAATGGCCAAATCCTCCCCAGTTTAGACACAGGAGTCCTCTACATCACAGCAGACCCCCAACGTCTCCTTGGGATGATGGAGACTGGCCTCAGGTCATGGCCCTTCCTCAGGATCTCTTGTTTCTCAGTACCTTTGAATGTTTGAAAAACCAGAGTTTGCCTTTTCAAGCTCTTCTTGGCAGCCATAAGGTATAAAAAAATTCAAACAAATGAAAGCTGAGATAATTGCACAATGACACAACTCCAGGAGTAGTGGAAAAGGAAAAAAAAAAAAGAAACACTTGTTGTGAGATTTGGGGTTTTATCATCAGAGTTAGACTTGTTATCATTAAAAGCAAATATTGCACACCAGAAATATCTCTGTTATAAAGCCATATGGGGATTTTGCCCTAAAAATAACCTGTGTTTCACTTAGTTGCACTATGGGAGAACCTCTGGACCCTAGCTGTAAATGTGTTAGGAGCCCTGTAAACAAATAATATCTCCTTTGTGGTATTTATACCCTGCATAAATACAACAGGGAAGAAAAGCCTTTGGAAAAGAGGGTGAGGAAGTGTAAAGAGAGTTTAAAACCTACAGAAGAGCTCACTAGGAGAGAGACCAGTGGTTCCTTTTAGAGACACAGCCTATTTAAATCTGTATTTTTAAGGCAGTCAAGAAATACAAAGGCAACATAGAAAACTGATTTTAAATAAATAACTTGAAAAATACACCAACACTGAAAGCACAACAAAAAAGGTTTGTATAAAGGATGGTGCTGGTGCCAGAGGTGCCTTTTGCACAACAATGCATAGAACAGAAACACTAACACTTCTAAATAGCATGGAAAGGTTTGCAGCAATACTGCTTTGGGGCCATAAGGTTATTCATTTCAGAGCTTTGGATTGTCAAACTCCTTTAGATAAATGACACTCTCATTCAGCTCCTTTTCCAACCAAGTCTGGTTGTTTTTTACAAAATCATCTCATTCATGCTTTCAGAAATGATTTTTTTTTCTCCTGTAAGTGCTGCAAACAAACTGTTACAAGGAACACCTCATTTTGGCTCACATTGCTCTGGTAAATCAATGGAACAACACTGAAATATTAGAATGAGTTGACTCAAGGAGTTTAACATTCAGAACTGAGATAAGAACTGAAAAGTCACCGAAGGCACAACAGTGACTTTGAATCCAAGAGCAAAACCAAGGAAAAACTGCAAAGGGAATTTGCAGTTAATGGCAACACTACTTGAGATATTTACCTTGTTGCTTTATAGTATTTTCCCTACAGTTTTGTCTTATGCCCAGATAAGAATATGCTCACTCCCCTCCGGCTCTGGACTACCTCTGGATAGAGGAGAAGCTCTGTTGGGCAGCTGCTGGCAGTGTGACTGCTCTACTCCTGCTGAGCCATCCCATGTGAGCCCCAGGTGGGCTGGATTTTGGCAGCTGAGCAGCTTGTCCCAGCCATATCCTTTCATGACCCCATTTCCAAAGCTTCTCCCGCACCCAGGAGCATGTGCATCCCTGCTTGGGGCTTGGGAGAAACCCACCTACTTATTTAAACCAGATCGAGATGGTGAGAGAGGATTAAGAGAGGATGTACAGAGGATGTACAGAGGCTGTTCCTGCCAGGCTCTAGGCAGACTGTGGCTGTCTTTTGTATGGGACCCTATAGAAAATGCAAGAGCTGCTGCCTGTTCCTGCCTTTGAACCATTCAAAAACGGATTTTCCTGGAGACATCCATGGAGACCTCACAGCCCAAGGGTGGTGGGCACCCATCAGACCTTCTACACTGCAATGGCCCTGAGGAAACCTAGCCCAGCATCATTTCCTGGCAGCTGGGAAGCCTGAACCCAGATTCACTCCTGCCCTCTGCTTCTTATAAATTAGATTCCAGCATCTCGGTGTGTTTTAAAAACTTTACAAACACTTTATTTATCTCTAGGATCATTCAGGCATGATCAATACTTTGAGCATCTGGTTCCTTTTGATTTCTTTTTGGTTTTTTTTTTTTCCCTTCCTAATCTGGAAACCTGCTGGAGAAGCAGCAGGAGACACGTACAATACCGAGTGACTTCATTTGTGCAGCTCCTTCAGCAAAAGCCGCCTTCCAAAGCATCCTGCTGCCAGAGACAACAGCTGAGCAGGGGGAGAGGGAGGAGGGAATGATCCAAGGCAAGGGAGAAATGTTCATCAGACATGGTGGGCTGGGAAGAGGGACAGATAAGGAGAAAGCCAGGAGAGCAAAGGGACCAGTGACTGAGGACAAGGGCAGTGCATGGGGAGGGAGTAGAAGGAAGGTGAGCGTGGGGCAGGGATACACAGGTAGAGGAGTGGAGAGGAAATCTTTGGGTGATAAGAGTTTTTCCTATTGCAATCCTGGTCCACATACTGTGAGGTGAAATGTTACCTAAAAGCATTGGAGTGTCAATGGATTGGGCCAGGTCTCCTGCCCACAGCAAACACGACGGTCATTGCTGAGTGAACTCAGGGAGTTCTTCTGCAGAAGTTGTACAGAAACAGCTCTGTTGTGATGAGAGCAACTTTTGAAAGTTTACTTGATTTTACTTTGAAAGTGGATTAGGATAAGCCAGAACATGAACATAATCATGAACATGAAATGAGCATCCGTATGGGATGTTATTTCAGATGGCAAATCCATCTTTATATGGTTTAGTTTAGCGATGGGCTTGGGAGTGTCAGGTCACTGGTTGGACTCGATGATCTTAAAGGTCTTTTCCAGCCATAATGATTCTGTGATTCAGCCTAGAGTTGATGCCAGTATGATGTTAGAGAAAATATCCTTCTTGGGATTCTGGGCTGTAATATTTCCATTTTGAAGAGGTGGAAATAGCTCTTAAAATCTGGACTCAGCTGAGCTTCTGAATATCTGACCCACTGTGTTACCTCACCAGCAGCCACTGGTGTGCATAGGACGTGAAGAAATGGGTACAAGTTGTACCCAGGGAGGTTTAGATTGGACCTTAAGAACTACTTTACTGAGAGGATTATTAAACATTGCAACAGTCTGCCCAGGGAGTGATGGAGTCCCCATCCCTGGAGATATTGAAAAGATGCATAGCTGAGGTGCTGAGAGACATGGTTCAGTTTACTGATGGGCTTAGCAGTGTGAGGTGAGTGGTTGGACTCTATGATCTTAGGGATCTTTTCCAACCATAGTGATTCTATGATCCCAGGTGATGGAGCTGTTTTATATCCAGCCCTGTCCCAGAGATCCTCCTGCCTCTGTCCTATTAATTTACCATAGCCAGGCAGGCTCCAGAAGCCCAATGCTTTTGAAGGTTAAAAAGCAAAAGTCCTACCTAGTCCCTCCCCCAGGGGCTTTCACCCTGTGTTCTTGGAACAGCCACCTCTGAGAGGTGAGTCCCACCCACGGCACAGCCGGAAAATCAATGAGTGCGTAAATGGACAGGGCACACTTCAGACTTTGAACCGCAGAGCCAGGGAGAGCAGAGCGGTGTTTTCACAAGCTCACCATTGAGCTCTAGCCCTTTGTAAACTTTTACTGGATTGCCATGGACGTGGCAGAAGCAAACAGCCTGCCTCAGCAATTACAAACACACGGGGAGGCTGCGGCAGTGGCGGCGGCGGCTGTGCATGGCACCGCCAGACACGAGGCCGGTGACTCACACCCTCCCCTGCCATAAACCCCAGGGACTGGGAGGAATTGCAGCCTGGTGGGACTGGAAATGGGACCAGAGCCCTCGGAGTGGCTCCGCTGAGGGGGCATCTGGGCGACGGTGCTGCTCCCCACGCTGCCTTATTGACCGCTTAAATCCTCCGCAGATCAAAGCACCTTCTGAGAGCGTCTTCCTAATGCTGCTTGAACTACACTGACCTCTTCCTCTGGAACCTCTGTTAACTCCTGCCCATTACTCATTGTAAACAAAAGGGAGATCCAAAGGGTTTCCAATGGCCAAGATGGATGGGAAATGTTAGGAAGCTGGTGAAGGATGCTCAGGCAGATGACATGATTTAGGGACAGGCAGGAATTCAGGCCCGTGCAGGCTGGCAGCCCCAGACCACATCATAACACCTTTAACTGTGGCCACATCCCACGTAGAAATGCTTTAGAAAAGGGCAGGAGCTAAAGCACTGCAGCATCTCAAATATGAACTTTAAAGCTTGGTCGTGGGTCAAACTGGAAAGCAATTGCCAGCCCTGCTGAGCATGTGCCAGTGCCATGTCACAGTTTGCAGCTATATTGGACAAAATCATCCCAGCAAGTTGGAGGGACCTTGAACTCTCAGGGAGCTCTGCTTGGAGCTTTGAACTTTGAGGCTCAGCTTGGCTTCCAACGCAAACACTGTGTTGCCATATAGATACTCAGCATTGCATTCTATGCTCTCCTTTCATATCTTTTCCTCTTTGGGAAGTCCTCTGTTAGACTCCACGTGCTCTTTGCACTGGAAAGACCATGTGCACACGCTTGAAATGACGTTAAACCTCATCATGGTCCATTACTCTTGTAGTAAAAATGCCTTTATTTATATAACACATCAGAAATGTCTGGTTAAACTCTGGGGATGTCTCTGTATGAGCTACAGAGGGAAAGAATGGCAATGCACCCTGCTCCCCAAACACGAACTCATGCGTGTCCTGCAGCACAGAGGTGACAGTCACTGATGGACAACAGCCACAGCCACCTCTGGACTCTAATCTAAATTCTCCTCAGTCCTTCCTACTGGTCAGGAAAGTGCTGGTAACCAAGAATGAGGTGGGGTTTGTGTGCAATGGCTTTGTGCTCAGGTACAGGAATATGACTTACATGACACTTCAATTCCTCGTGCTCTCCAGTGGATGACTGTTGAGTTGAGCCTGGCAGGACATCCTCCTGACTACTTTTCCTGCCTGCAGCTAAGGCCTTGATACAGTGGGACTGGGGATGTCTGCTGGAGCAAGCATCCTGCTCCTCAACATCCCCAGCAGACCTGTATCCTGAGTTTGACTTAAACAGGGCTCATCTTTCCCTGACTGTAATCCTGACCCACTGCCTGCACCAAGCCTTCTCTTTCCCTTTGGCTGGAAACAAAGGTGCAGGGTGCAACATGGTACCAGCAGCGCCAATTCCCAGTGCGATGGCAAGTGATAACATGGAGCTGCTCTCGTGGAGCGGACACACTGCCTCCCCTGGGCCCCTCCTGAGGGCAGATCAGTTCACTTCTGACCTTTCCCTACTCCCTCCCTGCATAGCCTGGCCCTTGGCCCAGGGATTTTCCCCTGGCTGCCCATGGAGAGTGCTGTGAACACACAAGGAAGTGCTTGTGGAATATCTCTGCCCAGGCAGCCTTAGGACCTGGGGAACCTATGTCAATAATTTGTGGGGATTTTGGTTTTTGGGGAGCTGTGGTTTGTGGTCTGGAGCTGGGGGAGAGAGAAACACCATTCACTGTGCAGAAGCTGGGCAGTTTGGTAACTTCCTTGTGTTGTGAGCTGTTTTTAATGGAGCTGCAAGAGTCAGATGAGGAAGAGGAGAGGTAACTACCCACATCATGCTGCCCCAAAACAATGAGGTTTGTTATCATTTCAGCACTTGAGCTGCACCCTGTAAGCCCATGGGGTGCCATTTGCATGGACAGGCTAAAAGCACTGCTACAGTTTCACCAAATCAAGAGCAAGACGGATGAAACACATGAACACAAAAAGCCAGAAGCCAGTTTTTCCCTGGGAAAGTTCTGCAGGGCAGAGGAAGAGCTCAGCCCTTCCCCAGGGGGGTTGAGGTTGCTTCTGCCGGGCACACAGTGACCTCTGCTGTCATATCCCCAGCAAATCCCGGCAGGAGAAAGCTACTGGACATGCAGAATTGATGGGGAATATGAGCTGGGATTATTGGCTAGACAGGGCTGTATTAATCGCATGGCAAGTGCAGCGGAGGCTGCGGTGCCGCACGCTCGCCCCAGCCATTCTTTAGTGCCATCTTCAGGCAAAGCTTAAATACTGCTGAGATCAAAGAGCTGAGCGTGGCATCAGCTCCTCATCCTGCCATGTCCAGCTCTGGAAAAGGCTCCAGCACTTGCTGGGGTCCATACGGGTGAGTGAGCTGATGAAGGTCAACAGAGACTCTCCAAGGGCTTTGGTGATGGGCACAGAGCCTCTTGCGTGAGATTAAGTGCTAATAACTTTTTCCAGGAGCTGCAGCAGCCATCAGGTAAACTCCAGCCCAAGCAGTCAGAAGCTGGAGTAATGTCAGTGTTTCTATGAATAAAGTATGCACCCACAAAAACTTTTTGGGTCCTATTTAGAAAAGGGGGTTGCAGAAAGGGCTGGGGGTTCCCACTGTGCTTTCTCTCCAACTCTGCTGTGTGGGATCCTGGGGCCAGAATGGGGGCACAGGAAGGATGCAGCCCTGCGTGGGCTCCAAGGACAGCAGCCCTGGCACTGCCAGTCCTGAAATACTAATTGCACCTCACTTTGCTCAGGCTGCTCCCAGCAATGTTTAGGGATGTGTATTAAAGCTGCAGGTCTGGTTGTACAGCCTGGATGGCCAGGCTGGGCTCATTCCTGCACTCTCAGGCATCTCCAAGTCTCTGGAGCATGCAAGGTTATGCGGAAGCAGCTGGGAGCAGCCCCACTACAACCTGGCACACACATGCTGGGAACAGTTCCCCCCCTGTGGATGGAAGCAGCAAACGGAGCCGAAGGTCTGATCCAGATCCAGAGCTCCCAGTAGCTCCTGGGGAGCTCCCCAAAGTTGCTGGGGCTCTGGCAAGCTCATGTCTCGAAGCTGTGACCTCTGATTTTGTCAGCATAGGGACACAGGATGAGAAAGGCTCCTCCAGCCTTGCCTGCCTGCTGCACACATCTGGCACGGACATGGAGCTGATCCTGCAAACTGTTGCTCGCGTTCCTCTTCCGCTGGAGGGTTTTTCAAAGACCAGGCTTCCTACAGCTGATTTACAGCACTTTTTAAAGCCAAGAGGCGATTCCAGAGAAGCCACCAATTATGTTGATGAAGAGCCTGACAGTAAACAGTGTCTTTTCTCTCTCTAAAAGAAAAAGACACAGAGGGAGTTCAGCATCTTCCCAACATCAAAGCTAATAACAGAAGTGAAGTGAGACTCTGACCTTTAACAGCCTGCCTGTTAGTGTGGATTATATCATGTCAGCAGCCATCTGCAATATAAACTATACCTGGCTTTGATGAGACCTCTTATAGACCTTTAAATGAGTGGAAATGCTGCATGGCTTTCTGCAGAGAGGAAACCTCACGAATACCAAGGTATTAGCTAGAGGGCACATGGGATGAGGGTGTCCTGTTGAGACCTTTGTGCAGCCACATCTGGGAAGCTGCAGCCAGAGCAAGTTATGGCTATCCCTGCCAGCCCCGGGGTTTGGGTAATTTGGAGCCTTTGGGCCAGCATCACCTCAATAAGGTATCAAGAGATGGGATCTCTGGAGACTTGAAGGTTTTGTCAATGTGCTTGACAAATTCATTTATTTGGGCAGCCTCTATTCTTATTTTTGCTGGCCTTTCTTTTCTTTACACCCAAAATGCCACTCCTTTAAGGCTCCAGGGATGGGTTGTCCCCCAGAGATGCAGCACTCTTCTTCCTGCAGTGTCCTCTTTGGTTTCATCAGGTGCTGAAGCAAATCTCAGGTTTCTCAGGTGGTTAATCAAGCCAGCAACCTTATAGATTTCCAATTTTCTCTGGGTTCCCTCCTCCTCCTTCATCTGGAGACTGGGGAACAGCAAAATATAAAATTGCAGGGCTAAATATAGCAGCAGCTACTTCCAGTAATGTATTAGTTTAAGTGTCCAATAATTAAAGCTCAACAGGAGAGAAAGGTCTGTGTAAAGCATACCAAGTGCCATCAAGAGTGTGGCATCACATGGCACAGGCAGCCTGTGCTGCCAACAGAGAGGGCACAGGAAAATGCAGGTGATATTTAACTATTTGAAATATTAAAGAGTTCCAGAAAAGGCATCTTTTAATCCAATTCTGCATTAGCTTATTCCTTGGAGTGCACAACAGAAAGCACAGCACTGACCAGTGCCTGTATGGAGGGAAACCCCACCAGGCCAGTGAGTACTCTGCATGCTTTGCTGCCCTCCTGCTCCCAGTACTGATGGAGCCATTTGCTGGTTGATGCCTGAGACAATTTAGGGAGTAGGTTGTGTTGTCTAAGCTGTGCTGGCTGTAGTATTCATAGCTCCAAACCCAGCCTTTGCCCCCACCCTGGGCCACTTGTGCAATTTGGAGACTGATGTGTGACGCTGACAGCATAGGGCTCAGTGCTGGAGCATCCCAGCACTGCTCTAGGTTGTAAGAAGTGTGTAAAAGATCTTCTGTATCGAAAGGCAGAGTGGGGTCAGGGATTGCAGGCACAGGTGGCAGGAGTTTTCCTTCTGCACAGAAGCATCTCAGTGTTTTGGAAGGCGATAGCCACAGCTCCCCAAAGAAGATCCAGAAATAGTAGTTTTGAAGGAGCTTCAGAACATCACTGAGAAGCTGATCTAATTTCTTAATATGTCAAACATCTCACTGATTTCTCAGGGGACTTATCCTTCAAAAGGAAGTTTTCTTAACCATAGCAGGAAAAAAAGAAATATGGAGGAGAAAAAAAAGTCCTCACTGTGCTGACACCTGGAGATAACAGCCAAGCATTGGGTAGGATAACTCTGCTCCTAAACAATGCTGATTTATTAGGAAAACTCATCCATTTACAGTCCATAAGTTAAGGGCTGAGGGTTCTGTGCACAGTGGTGTTCCAGTCATCAAGGAATTTGGTAATAATGTTTTATGGAAATGTCTGAAACTTCCTCTCCACAGGGCCCTGGCCAGTTCTGTTATGAAATACACCATGCATTCGTGCCTTGAAGTCCCACACATTGAGTCATAAAGACAAACATGAGTGATCTTGTATCTTCTGGGGCTTTATGGTGTTATAAAATATGTTTTATGTTCCAATCAGCAGTGACAATTTATGAACAGAGAGGCTCGAAAAGATATAACATCAGACTATGTATTTTAATATAGTTTGGGAGCACTGTAATGCCTTGAATGACATTTGCTCTCAGTGCACATGGAAAATGAATAGTAATGCAGCAGAGATTGATGGTTTCTTTCATTGGGAAGGGTCTTCTGTGCAGAGAGTTTTATGAACGTTATAGACAATAACTAGTTGGCTTAAGGGAGGCGATTTATTGGCCTTGTGGCCACCTTCTCCTGAAGTGCTCACACTTCCTTAGTGCCTTGTTTGTGAAATTTGTTAGCATCAGATCCAAGAGGGTTCTTTTCCCACCTTGTAAGTGTTAAAATAAAAGCCAGAGGTAGACACCAACTATTTTTTATGAATGTTTCCTTTCATTTACACAATGCATCAGTTACAAGAATGTATTCTGAGCTAACACTGAAATGATCTATTTTCTATGCAGCTCCTCTGGGGAACGAAAATAAACCTTCTTAGAAGTGCAAGTAATGTGGGTGTCAGACAAGAGTTAGAGCATGCTCTTTGTTGAGTGTTGGTCACGTTTAAACATCCTGTTTTTAAGATTACACTGAGTATTTATGTCTGGTGCTGGATTTTTGTGAGTTCAGCATGTTTTGGTAAATCATCCTCAAAGCTTCTGTTGTAATTCATCTCTGGTTAAGCATCACTGCAAGGCATGGTATGCAAAAGGATGGTCATGCTGCACAGAGGCAGACCAAAAGCAGCCACTGAGTCTGCAATGAGCAGATTGTATCTCTGCTCCTGTGCTCAGATCCTGGGATAGACCCAGGTGTGCACAGGTTTAAACATCCCACATCTCTTTTTGCTGCCTTTTACTTGTGCCCAAACCAGCACTGAAATGTTTCCAAGAGTCCCATGATGAAAGATAAAGCTGAGTCCCTGTTCTCACATCAAATAGCCACCACATTAGCAGGGAAAACTTGAAAAATGTGCTTTTTTAAAGTGTCCTCATGAGAAAGCAGGGAGAAAGGTGACAGCAGCCAGCTTTGCTTTCAAAGCAGGGGAGAATCTCCTGAAAGGACCAGTTTGTGATTTGGTTAATGCTGGACATTGCAGCTGTAATTTTCTGGTCTGCAATGAAGCAGGGGAGAAGGTGGTTTGGCTCTGCAGAGGGGAGAAGGTTTGGAGGCTGACTGGTCATTATATGGGCAGGGGATGGAGGGAGCAGCATGGCTTTTGCCCAGCTGAGCTCACTGTAACCTCCTTCTCCTGCTGCCAGTGTGTCTGTAGGTGCTGTGTGCTCAGAACAGTCAAGGTGTGACCCATAGCAGAGGTGCTCTCTAGCCTCTCTAGCACCAGCATCAGCTGCTGCCACATCACTAGAGCTAAACCTGTCCTGTTCATCACTGCTGATGCATTTATACAAAACTCCCAGTGCCAATGGCAGCTCAATCCCTGCAAATCGATAGGAAATTGTGTCAAGAATCAATGAAGAGGATCCCATCCAGCAGCCTTGTACTCTGAGAAGGGAGGGATTTTAGGCAACAATGGTCTGGGTCAACAGCAACTTCACAAGAGAGAGGTCAGGGTCACTTCAACAGCAGCTTTTGGACTATGAGAGCAGAGCCAGGAGCTCTTGATACCTCCAGAGTACTCATATGAGGGCACCTAAAATCTCACAGTGAAACTCTGATCCCTCTCAAGACAATGCCAGAGGTGAATGTTTCATTCCTTAACATCCCCCTTATTGTACCTCCTGATTTATTTTTACTCTGAGGGCTTTATTAATGCTGTTGACTCTCCTGTGCTTAATACATGCCCCTCCGAGGTAATTAAGCATTAGTTAATATCTGCTCATTGAAAACCATAAGAGATCTTTATTCTCAGGCAGGAAAAGACTGCATTGATTTAAAAGACACACTTCACATGGTAATTTCCGTGCCACCTTAAAAATCACTACAAAGTGATCTCTGGAAGGTAATAAACAAGATGCAAAATCACCATGATAACATAAATCACTGTGAGCTCACGTGATGTTAGTGATGACTATGCCATGGATCCCTCCAAGGGAATTGCTTTGTAATGCAGTATCAATGTCCCATTATTTTCAAGTGTGACTAAAGTGAAGGGGAAAACAGGATTCTTTCTAGAAAGTGTGGGGTTTTATTAAGCTCTTGTGTGTTCAGAGGAATGAGAGCGCATGGGTGTATCTAGCACTGGTGACATCTGCTAAGGATGATCAGTTTGGTCTTTCAAACCTGTCATCTGGGTATCACCCCAAAACAACCTGTCCTTAAAACTGAGGCAAGAGAAGTTGAACCAGAGAAAATAATCGCAAGCATCAACCTTCTTGTTGCAGAGCCCAGGACAGACAGGGAAGGCTGATGGATGAATCTCTTCTCCATGTAGCCTCAGCTCTCGGGGTGTTAGGAGGAGTTAGGAGCAGAGTAGGTGGATTAAACCCTTCTGGCTGGCACACAGTGAGTTATGTGTTAGCTCTACATACAGCCCTTCATTAGAGATTTACCAGCTGCTTTTTGCCTAAATATTTGCTTAAATCCCTCAGCATATTTCATTCCAGAGATTATTTTTTCCTACCAGTTATGAATCAGGGCTAAAAGCGTTTTAGAACGAGAACACGCTCAGCTAAGTCAGGTGTTGCATTCAATCAAAACCCTTGAGAAGCTTCAGAGCAGTTGGAAGTAGAAAGGTGGTTCCCAGTGCTTGCAAATTGGTTGTTCCAAATTTTGGCTGGGACCAGTGACTAGGACCAAGCCACCTGGGACAGATGCAGAAGGAGCAGGGATGAGATCAGTTCTGCAATTTTCAGCCTCTTCCACTCCATCCAAATCAGTAAGAAAAATGATCCTTTTTATTTTTACTGCTTATTTTCTCCTTTTTGGTGACATAAACAAACTTTTCTGCCATGCTTTTAGTACACAAGAAAGCAGTAATTTTTCCTGTCAGTCTTTCAACTCTCTGATGCCAGTCTTCCCTGAGAAAGGTCTGTTCAATGTAGTTGTATTGGCTCAAATGGTGATGAGAATCCCTGTAGCAAGGAATAAGGGAAGGTTATTCCATTTGATCTCTTTACATTTGTTTTTATTATAAAGCCAACATTTCAAATTTGCACTGAAGTGCTGAAATTCTGCCCAGTAGAGACAAACACATTTGTAAGGGGCTGAAAAATCTCTGCATCTGGCTGTCTGAGAGTTTTCCCCCAGAAATTCCTGGACAGAGGAATTATGAAGCAACAAGTAATTTCACCTATTTTTAAGATATTTCAGGCTAATTATATTTTATATTTTTTTCTTTTAATACAGACTGGATTTTGCTGCCATCCCAGTAGAATGAAGCAAGCATGGACAATTCAGAGAAAGTCTGAATTCCCAAGAAAATCTTCCAGAATTTGCACCCAAAGTCAGGATCTGTCTCCAGGCTCAGTGAGGAGCCAGATCCTCCTCTCATGGAAGTCAACACAACCATCAGCCAGTGAACCTGGATGAATTCATGTTCAATGAGGAGCAGAAACCTTCACCTCTCTACCTTTGTGGAGCAATGCTGATGCCCTCCAGTAAAGGAATTGGTACCAGTGGGCACTGGTGAGTCCTGTAGCTTTACCAGTTCAAGCCAGATGCAAATCTGCTCTAAGAGGTTTTGGGTTTGTTTTTTTACAGGTCCTTAATCCAGTGAGTTAAAGCTTTACAGTGAACAGAGTACAGACCGGGACAGTCCAGCACTTCAGATTGCAGCAGCTAAAGCCAGTCATCCCCCTCATCTCAATGTTTGAAATAAATCCTTACATGGGTATCTTAAAGAGCTGGACTAACTCCCCAAAGCATTAATGGGTGTTAAGTGGTGTGCTGAGATAAGAGTACATCCCATTGTGAGGAATGACCGATAGAGCTCAGGGGTCAAGTGAAATTGTGCTTATCTGCTGGCAATTCAGCTTTTATTTTTCTTCCTGTGTTTGCTGTCTAGAATTTTCTTCTGTGAGAGGACAACAGCAACAACAAAAAGAAAAAGGAAAGTGTAAAGCAGCCCCTGTTTTAATCAGGAGTCAAAGGAAAGATTCCCCCAAGGGTTACAGGCAGATGAAAGACAGATGCAGCAATTTGGGTGGAAAAGCCAGGGGATGCCTTCCCTGTGTGATGAAACACTTGGGACTACCAAATCATTACAAATTACAGGGAAGTCAGAGCTCCCTTCATATCACCAATAGTGCAGGAAAAGCCCCTTCCCTACTAAATAAAGGACAGGCAGAGTCTTCTCTCTACTTTAATGCATAGAGATTGACTCCTGAACCTGCAAACTTGTCCCTGGTGCCTCCTGGATGGATGGACCTCCTGAGAATGGAATGGTGAGAGCCCTCTGGGGACAACTTCTGCTTTGGGACAGCTATTGCAACCCAGTGCTCCAGATGAGAGCTCCTCTTTTCCACACTTCACTTGACTCAAAAGTGTTTTGTAGCTGTAGCCGACGTGTTTTGGAGTGAACTAGGTGGGAGAAGGTCTCCAGCTCTGGAAAGGACTCTCTGTTCTTGGCACAGCAAAGTCCACTCTTGCTACCTCAGATATTTGTCCAAGATTTGATTAAAAGGTTGTTGTAACCAGAGAGAAATGAGGTTTTTATGCACTGGGATAGGTCCCAGCACATCCATTTCACAGGGCTGGCTCACAAAGCAAGCAACGGCAACGGTCTGGGTCTGCCTCAACCAAGGCCACCTTCACTGGGGTTGGGGGAACACCTTAATAGTCAGGTGAGATCAGAAAAAAGGATCAGGTAGGAGAAATGCTCTTTAAATATCTGACATCTCTGGGTTTTTTTGTAAAGGGACCAGTTTTGTTTTAAACAAAAAATTTGGAGTCACAAGTGAGACTAGCAGCTGAACTTCTCTTTGTTGCAGTTGTTATGACAAAGCTTAGCGAGTTTTGATCACTCTGTGAAATGGTTGGGACTCCTGGACTGCACACAAATGCTTAAACAATCCTACCTTGTTTCCCAAGGTCTGCAGTTTTGCTAAGATCTAAATCAGCATTTAACTGACTGGGCAAATTCCCAGTCCAACTGAGATCAATGGATGCTCTGCACTCACCTGCAGCAGGACCAGGATCTCCCTCCCTGCACTCCTCTCTCTTTCCTTACTGGTCACACCAGAAGTTTTCTACATTTGTCAAGACCACAGAAATGCCTTGTGACATGAGTGGTCTAATTCCACACAACCAGAGCTGAGAGGTGAGATGTAAATGCAGCCCAGTTAAAGAGAATAGCTGCAAACTCCGTAACTCTTGCCTCTGAATTGCTTTCTGCCTAAACAACACACTGGGAAGACAACAGCTACATCCTTCCCTTATTGGAATCTTATGAATCTCTAAGCAAATATTGTTTGAAGACTGAAACAATCAAATGTGTTGCTCTCCATGCATTAAAACACAACATCCAGTACAGTGGCAAGTATTTAAAAGGTTCTCTCTAACACAGTGTGTCAAAGAAATTTGTTTCTAACCCTGAAGGAGGCTGGGATTTCCCTGCAGCTCTCTTGGTTTCAGTCATGAAAGAGCCTGGAGCGTTGCAAAGTTGGGTAGGGAGGTTTTTTACTGAGCTACCAAGTCTGAGCACAGAAATAAGAATGTATATTCTCTTTCCCTTCTGATTAATAGTTCCAGTCAACACCAGCTAACTTATTCCTATTGACAGATCTATGAAATACTTGCAGAATCAACAGCTATAAAATGGATGGCAGTGCACTGGCACCATAAAGCTGTAACACTCGTGTCTATTGCAATCAAGGCTTTTAAAACCTAATTACTCCTGGGTGACATCAGTGATATATTTTCATGTGAAATTACAGTGGCATGCAAGTGCCCAGCAAAATAAAAGCAAACAAATGATGCCCTGTAATAACAGAGAAGTGAACTATCATTTTTAATCTGGCATGAAAGCTCTGACTGATGAAGCTTAATACAACTTGTTAAAACACCTAACAAGTGAGGAAGTGATTAAGTATTGTCCTTTTGCCTCTGGGAAATGGGATCTGCTCTCAGCAAGCACGGAGTGACTGAGATAGCCCTTTGGAGCTGATTGAGCTGCACATAAAGTAACTTCTAATGATCTCAGTCCACTTTGAGCCATAAAGATTTAGAAGGGACAATATTTTAGAAATGATCAAGTTCCACTCTTTTTATTAGTGAGGATAAAACACCTTTGTGGAGGAAATTAAACAGAATAAATTGCTGAAGCCTTCTGCAGCTTCCCTCATTTAGCAGCGTGGGAAGAGCGCAGCACAGCAGACACCACGGGGGAGCAGGAGCTCTTCCACAGTCCAGTGAAGCTAGGGGGAAACCTGCCTTTTGCTGCAAAACTGAAACACAAGGAATTTCCAGGCTGAGCAAAACCCTGTGTCTAGCAAAACCTTCTGAGCAACTCCACTGACCCAATGCTTTTAGAGAAGAGTGTGAAGACATCTTACTACCTGCAGCTCTGTTGCTTTTCCAGTGTACTTGTGTCACCTCCCTCCATCCCTAAGGGGAAACTAAGGCACTCAGAAACAGCAGTGGGGTTTGGGGCCGTGAAGGTCAGACAGAGCCTGAGGTTGTCCAGGCCCTCCTGATCTCCAAATTGTTGTGTTACTGCCAAATCACCTCCAGCACTAATCTCTCCACAGGAATAAACCCACAGAAGTTCCCAGGACCTATAAGGGACCATGTCAGAACCTGTTACAGTTTGTTCTGACTTTTATTAAAAACACATTTTTAAAGGAGATGTTTCTTTTATGGTTCTTAAATGAAGTTTTCAAGGTTAATTGTCCAATTTGATGTCTTTGGTTAGATAAATAATTCAGAGACAGTTTACGTCCTGCCATGTAAAGATGCTACTGAGGTTACAGCTGCAGCCAGGCACTTCCTCTGATGTGCTATTAGCTAATGTGCTGAAGGTTTTTCCACCTCATTTTGGAAGCATTTATGCTCTTGGAGAGGACATTTGAATAGAACTGAAGTTCACTGGAAGGAACTGTAGTGCAGACAGCCAAAGCCACCAAGCTATCGATAAAGTCACTGCCAATGTTCGTCGTCCAGTGATTTTCCTCTTGTCAGCCACCAAACAGCAATAGCACAGCAATAATTTTAGGTCTTAATAACAACCCACCAGACTTCAGTTCAGCAGGTCAAATCGAGGAGCCTTTTCACATGCTCTCTGGGGGCTCTTTGGAGAGCAGCTAACTCAGACAAGGCTTTTCTGTGAGCTTCTGAATTGCCACCAGAGCCGATAGAGCCATCATTAGAAATCTCACGTCGCTAAACTGCCGTGTGGTCTGTGTGAAGCTGCTTCTCTGAGCCACGTTTTTATAGCTCTCTTGCAAACAATCTACCAGGCTGGTTTTCATATAGGTTTTGTATAATGGGATCTTAACCCTGCTGGGAGTCCCAGGTACCAATGCAAAAAAAAAAAAATCCCTATAAATCATCAATATTCCTGCAGTGCCTCAGTGTGAGTTCCAGGGCTGCGGGAGTCCCAGGGGAGCACTGCTTGCTCCTACCCTCAAGCACCAGGAACTGGCAGAAGAGATGGTTAGCAAAAGAGAGGGATGAGTCTTGTGGGACCTATTAGTGAGTGTCTGAACCATGCTACCAGTATATAAAGCAAAAGATTTGCAGTGGTCTTTTCCCTGTTAATCAAGTTCCATACCAAGTCATCAGGATTTCTAGTAAATCTACCCTCTCGATATTTACGGATGTTTGAGAACCTCAGACCCCACCATCTCCCTCAGGTGGCAGTGCAAGTCTGCCCTGCGTGGGTCAGTAGGTTGAGGGGACTGAGGTAGGAGCTGTAGCTGGATCAGTCCCAGTGCTGACACTGCAATGCAGCTCCAATGCAGAGCTTCTGGCAGAGGGACATTAATTCAACGGTACGGTTGCTGTCCTTTAAATAAAGGTCACGTTGCAGGGGCTGTCTCTGCTCTTGTGTGTGTGTACCTGGAAGGAGAGGTTGGACAGGGAGTTGGGTTAAAGAGAGTGGCTGTGCTCTGCGTTAGTGCCTGGGATGAGGACATGCATTGGGATGAAGGCTGTTCACCCCATGCTGAGGATGCAAAACTCTCTCAGGATAACTGGGCACAGGTATGCCCTTGCCCTGCAGGAACCTGGGGGCTCAGAGAGCCAAAGCTGGTACCTAGAGGATGCTATCTCCAGAGGGTGTTATCTCCAGAGCTGTTTGCTTATCCCAAGACCTATGTTTTGATCTCCTTGCAGAGAAGGAAAAAAAAAAAAAGCAAGCAAGATGTGAATTTTGCCTGCTGGAGCAAATTGTGGCTGCAAATACACTCACTGAAAAAAAAAAAACCACCATGCAGCTCTTGGCAATCGGGCTCAAAGCTGAGCAGGGCTTGCAGAGCAGCACACTCTGAGCTTTGCAACCAGCAATGTATTCAGGAGGCATCTGATCAAAGCTATAAAAAGGGAAGGGGGGGGGGGGGGGAATCATCAAGGCAACATTGTAAAAGATGATAGTTGTTAAATCTAATTTCAATAGTGTGTGTGCATAACCTCTAACTCAGAGGCATCTAAGCATTCCAGACATGGCCAGTGCATTGTAATTTTTGCATCGTTTCCCATTACTCACCAGGTACATTAGATGGACACTGAAGGATGAATTATTCTTTTCAGCAAAACATTTTTGTGGAGTAAGTAAATTTATCTTGCAGGGAGAGTAAAAGGAAGAAATATGGCATTAAAATGTGCAGATCTGAGTTGAACACATCTCTCTTTTACAGGGAAACCATGATTTAAGTGCACTCTATTACTAATGTTTAATAAAAGCCATAATTCAGAATGTCAGGCTGAGGCTGTGTGCATTGAAACTATGATTTGGGGAAAAAATGACATGGACATTTTTCAGTACAGTAGCTCTTCTTTAAGCCATTTGTCTGCAGGCCTAAATTAGCTTTGAAATGTACTTTATCTTTCCTAAAAATGCATTGATACAGCGATTATGCTTTATCAATTAATTTTACCCAGAGCACTGGAGAAGAGAGAGGTTCCTGGAGCTGGGTGCCTGCTGACCTTCCCTTCCCCAGAACACAGAGGGTTCTCACACCACTGCTTCACCTGCACTCCTTCATTCCTCTCAGCTTTTAGGGTCCTTGGGAAAGTTTGTGCATGCACTGACTCAACCTCCCACCTGCCTGTAAGGAAATCTCCCCAAATATTTGCTGTTCCACAGGTGTCTTGCTGGCCATGTTCCCAAGGTGGACAGTCCCTGTGCTGTCTGTACTGTGGTCAGCAGACTGTGTATTGCTCCATCAATGTCAGCTTCGAGGGGAATGTGGGATTGACTGATTGATGGAGAAGCCAAGCAAGGTAATGCAGGACTTTTCTCTTGGCATTTTGCACACCCAAGCTGGCAGACAGACCTGAGCAGAGCTGACTGTGGGCTGGCCTCTGCTTGCTGTGCAGTTGATACCCATTCTTCTGAAAAGTGCAAATATTGAAGAGTTTGGTGTTTCCTGCTGCAGAGCAAAGCCCTGTCAGCAACTGAGCAATGGCACAAGAGAAGTGCTGAGCTCAGAGCTGTGTCCTGGCGTGCCAGCAGCCTGGCAGGACATGTCCCGGGGAAGACAACTGGAGCACTGCCCTTCTCCAACCACACCATCACCTCTGAAGGGGTAATTCAGCCACTGATGATCCTCCTGCAATGCTATCAGCATGTCCTTAAAGCCTATGTGGCCCCATCTAGGTGTTATTCAACATTATCTGTCCCTCCAGGCCCACTGAACAGTTGTCACCTGGGAGTTTCTCAGACTCAAGCCTGCAAACTCAGGCTGTGGAAGTTATGCTGGAGCCCAAAGGTGTTCCTGGATGTGTAATGTTTATTTGCTCCTTTCTCTTCCTCTATTTCCTCTCAATAAAAGCTTTTTCTAGCTTAAAAAAATCCCCAAGCCAACAGCTTCTCTGATCTCTGGTCTACACCTTCACACATCTGCAGCTATCACTGAGCCTGCTCAGCTCTTGCCTTCTGATGTTTTGTTGAATCTCCCCCTGTCTCTAAGGACCCTGGGGACAGCTCCTGCTTGCTCTGGGCATACTGCTGCCTGTGGCATCTTCACAGTGAGGCCTGGCTGCCCAACATGACCCTCCCAGGATGCTGAACCAGTTCTACAGCCAGGACAGATTAATCTGCATCTTAACTCAAAGGACTAAGAGTCACCCTGAGTAAAAAAAAAACTCTCCCCCTTTCTCCTCTTCGATTTCCTCTTCCTGTAGTGCAGGGTGCTGAGTGCTCCAGGGTAGGGGGTCTTGTCTTGTTGGGCACATGCTGGTGCTGGGGAGACCCTCATGCATCTGCTCGGGCTGCTGCAGAACTGTCAGAGGCCGTCTCACTGCAACTGCTCCATCCTGGAAAGTGTTCTAAACCACTGTCAGGCTGGCAACATCTTCCCAAAGTCACATACACAGGTCAGTAACACCTGGATTTAAAACAAGCCAGAGCCCAGCATGAGCAGTGGAGGAGGCTGGTTTGCACCAGTGGAGGATCTGGACCATTAAATATCACTTTCATTTACAATCTGACCTGTAGCTGGGACGTTTATTAGCACAAACCAATTCCCTCCAGGGTTGGCAAAGCCTGGGAGCTCCATGCTGAGCATGGCCCTTGCTGACCCTCCTCCAGGGAAATGCTACCTGCAAGAGGCTCTCCTCCCAGACACCCCAGCGCCCGCAATTAAACTCTCCTTAAACTTTAAAGACATACTTAAATGTGTTTTTATGGCCCCATTACTTTCCCTTTATAACCCTAGGTGAAGGCTGGAATCCTGTCCGAGACATCTTAAAGGTTATAAGTACAATTAACTGCTTCTCATCACGTCCTTTAATATTTCACTTCATAAGCCAAATCAAACCCTCCTGAATGAGCCGTAGGGAGTGTGGGGCCAGCAGTGAGCTCAGAGGATCTGCCATCCCTCCTGAGTGCCAATGGGTGACTGGGTTGTGGAGAAAACAGTGCTGGCTGAGAGCTGAGGCTGTCTCATGGCAATTGCAACTGGGATGCGGGCTCCATTCTCCCTCTCTCCAACCTGCCTGTGACGTTGGGGCAGAGTCATTCATGACAGATGTGTAAACTTTTGCATGGAAAGATGCCAATATTTTGCATACTTACACAGTGCTGCCATAAATATTAATGCAGTGCTAATATGGGAAGTTCCACCAGCTGTGTCCATTCTCCAGGGATCCTTCAACTATTTATATTCGGGGTAATGAGCAAGCTGTTATTATATAATCAGGCTGTTGGAGAAGCCTTTGGAATAAAAGTCTCATTGAGAATTAGCCAACAACTGGAGTGTGTTTGGAGCCATGAGACATCACAGATTTAACGATGGGGGGTTTGACAGAGCAGAGGAGAAAAATGGGAGAGAAGGGGAAAGGTGCTGAAAGTTAAGCTCTGGAGTAATTAATGCTGATTGGGATGAGGAGGAGGGTCTTTGCGGTTGTGACTTTACTTATTCCACAGCATTCAGCTTCAGCCCTGAGAACAGTGATAGGAAAGTACCTGATATTAAAAATTAGTTGTCTGCCAGTGCTGGAGTGGAGATGAGATGCCATCCTGACTGGTTTGGCTTCAAGCTCATGTGGACAGACCCAGCTCCCATATGGAGGAGGCAGCTCTCCCCGAGTCCAGCATGGGCTCACGTCAAGAAAAAACAGTGAAACAGTCCCAAACCCAAACACCAAGATTCCCTCCTTGCAAACAAGGAAATCCCAGATTTCTTGCACAAAATATTAAGTTCCCAAAGGAGGCAAAAGTGAGGAAAGGTCAATATTTGCTCAGAAAAACAGCCACATCCACGCTGGAAACCACGGGCCAGAAGGAACTTGGTTATACCCCCTTCTCTCCAAACACAACCTGCTTGCTTTAATCAGAGCTGGGATGCTGCTGCTTCCATCTGACTTGAGAATCAGCCTTCTCTTCTCGTGCTTAAGCTGGATTTGTGTTGATTTTATTACTGTTTTGGACTCCCACAACACAAATGACTGATGAGCCAAATCTGTGCCGCATCCCTGAATGTATCACACTCCTATTGTCTGGTTTGTTTTGCATCAGATCTGGGCTTTGTACAGGGCTGACTTTTTCCTCTTTAAAAAAAAAATGCTGGTGAACAGTTTGGAGGTGATTTAAATGCTCTCTCCCATCCTTTTTTTTTTTTTTGGGAACAATGAATATTTAATTGAGTTGAAGGTGGATAAACGATAATTTTCTTCATACTATATGATAGTGAGCTGTAAATTTCCTTACTAGGAAACCCAGTTATAATTGCAAAATTGGTAACAGAGGTGTGAAAATTTACACCTGTGATAATAAAGACTAGCTTCCCATCATACATCAACACTATATCTTGTGAGTTATCTCTTGTGCATGATCTAAATATTTCATATAAGCCAGCAATCAGAGCCTTCAGCTCACCAGGTAAGAAATAGGCTGCTTTTATATTTCATATGCATATAGATATATATATATGTAACAAACAGCAGCATGTTCTGCATGCACCTACACACCTGCACAGCGGTGCTCTGAGGGCGGCTCTTCCTGCTCTTGGAAACTGATAGAGAAACCCAACGTCGTGCTGCAATGCAGAGTTTAGAGGCAGCATGGCAGGGAGGGGAGGACAAAGCATCATAACCTTGGGCAAACCCGGATTCAAAATTGCTGTTTGGCATCCCCCAACTCTGGGCTGGCTCTTGTTGAGCTGCTGAACAAGAGGAATCTGTTTTCCTCTCTCCATCCTACCAGCTTTTTCTCTGCAAACTGCTGAGTAAAGGGAAGCACAAAACTTCTGCTTGGTTTTGGCAGGAGCTGTGGTGCTGGGGCTGGAGGGAAGTATGCGGATCCCTGGGTACTTCAGGGTCTTATTCAGGGTTTGAGACTCCTTAGAGACTGGTACAGTGCTGCCACATGCTAGAGAGGAGATGCCTGCTTGCTAATTAAGCACTGCAATCAGCAGAGCTCTCAGCAGAGCATGCTGGAATGAACCCTGTACAGATCGAAATGAATACCGAGTGACCTAATGGGCAGAAGTGCACTTGCCTAAGAGGAAATCAAACCCTTGTCATAAAGCTTTTGGCAGCAGGAATCACCCCTCTCATACCCAGCAGAGGTCTCAGCACTAACTCTGAATGAATCCATAATTTGGGGAGATTTCTTCAAGGTCAAGGTTTTGTTTGTTGGGGTTTTTTTTGCTAAATCTGGTTGCATTGGATGCAAAAAGGGATGGAAGTTACTGAGGGTCTCTGTGGCACTGGGGGGAGATCAGGCCCTCGTGGAAGTGGGCTGTGACTGGTGTTGGCAGCATGTACAGTCATTAAGATACAGGGATTAGAGCCTTCAGCCTGAATCTGAGTCTAATCCATTACCCCCTTCATGCTGCATCGTGAGGGACTGGAGCTAATACCCACCATTTAGCAGAGAAGAGACAGTCTGGTTTTAAAAGTTTGGTCTGGTTATTCAAGATTTATGTTACAGAAAAGCCAAAGAAATACATAAATTGCCTCTTTCTCCTCATTTTAGCATGTCATTCCGTGCTTTTATAGAGATATGTATTTTATTATGCACTCTATTTCTTAAGCTATCATTACTTTTATCTTGGCCAGTTTATTAAAGATAATTACATGGAAGTTCCCATGCTCTCTCCAAGATTGCAATTGGCTGAGCTGGGTGAGAACATTATGCTATAGCAGAACATATTTTGCTGTACATGAGACAATCTTTTAGCTACGGGGGAAGAAGTGAACAGTTCCCCTTCTCTTTATCTCCTTTCCGATATTCTTCTTGAAGCTCATTTCAGCAGCAAGACATCTTCAGCTTCCCCTAAACTAAAGCAAGAGACAAGATGCAAGAGCCATTGATTCACCTTAGGGAATACTTTGGAGAGATCAAAAAGTGCTCATGTGCAAGCTGTTTCCTGTGGGAGGAGCGTGGCAGTACAATCAATCCATGAATGCATTGTAAAATCAATGCTCTGTATAATTAGGGCACTCCAAGGGTAAAAAAAAAAAAAGAGGGGGGGGATGGAGGAGAAGGGGAAAAAAAGAAAGAAGGGGAAAAAAAAAAGGAGAAAAAGAAAGAGAAGCTCTTCGATGCTCAACAGGATTCTTGAAGGCTGGAGAACTCACAAGCCCCTGAACAATCAGATTTTAAGTCCATTTCTGAGGCAGTGAGGGAAGATCTTGGGAGATTGATGCAAAATGCTTTTATCTTGATGCTGGATGCCAAATGCTGCGAGCTCTGAGATGCCAATCACACCTGAGACAACCTCCTCGGGGCTCAGCTGGGGCAGCGGGTGCTTGGGCATGCTGAGTGCCACTGGCCTGTTTGCTTTCAGCTGCCCATGAGAAATAAATCATTTTGATGGCCAAACCCCATTTGGCAGCTGTAAGAGATGGTTTTGGAGGAAATACGTGCCTTGAAACCACCTTGGCTGTGGGTGAGGTGGCCAGGATCAGATCTCCACGTGCAAATGCCATTGTCCCGCTGCAATGGCAGTGGCAATGGACATCCTCCCTGCACCATCTGCATCCCCAGCAGCACGGGGAAGCTCTCACCTCCAAAGATTATTTTTACAGTTAAATATCTCCAGCTATTTCTCAGGGGCTGAAGGAAGCTGGATCATAATTTCCAGCTAAACACAAACGTTAACTGTAGATCATGAAAATACAGCAGGGTGTAAATAGTTTGCTTTTATATGGCACTAAATTACAAGCAGAGCCAATTAAATTAGAGGCCAAAAAATCCTGAATTAGCAGTTACTTTTGCAAGCTCTTGGTGGAATCAGTTGTGGGGTTTTGCCTGAAAAATCCATTTTTTGGGGTACAGAAAGGCTGTTGCAGGCTGCTGGCCCTGCTGGAGCACGTCACAGCCCTCTAACAAAGCTTGGCTGGACAAATCAGGCTTTGAAATGTAAAGGTCAAATCACTCTTAAGCTTGATTTACTCAATGCTTTACTTCACGCTAAAAGGCTCTGAAGCTCTAACCTGCTCCCAAAGATGTTCTCCAGAACTGAAAGTCCCAAGCAGTAGGGGGCAAAAAACCAAACAAATGCTTTGCCTGGAATGGCCCCAGTGCTGGTTAACGTTCCTCACATGGGTCATTAGGTCTTATATGGATTGTCAGCATGGAGAAGTGCTCCTGAATGTAGGGCAAAGAAAACTACTTGGTATTAAAATACATGGCTCTTGTGGGACATGGCACTTTCACAGGGCTGCCTGCATATTTGGCAGGAGCCCTGAAGTTGAGAGAGACAGATAACGCTGCAAATCAGAAAAGGCAGGTTTTCATCAAGAGAAAATTACACACCCCTCGTGAGAGCTCCCATCATTATCTATCAAGAAATAAATTGGCCTGAGTTCCTCTTAACTGGTTCATCTGCTGGGATCTCGTGGTGGGAAGGACCTTTGCCTCCCGACAGCCATCGCTTCGCTGGGTCCTCTAATTGCTTGCAAGAATAACTAAGGCAGGAAGGATGGTAAAACTGCTTGTGTCCCAATTGCAGGGAAAACTGCCTCTTTGAGGTTTTTTTTTTTCAAGAAGGATTCCTTGGCCTGCAGTGCTCTACCCAGTGACCCAAGTGGGAAATGAGAGGTTCCTGCAGGGAAGAGGGGCCAAGGTGTATCCCACCCTGGCCACATAGATCTGTGGATAGAGTGATCACCATCAATACAAAACCAACCCCAGGAGCCACGCTCATTGTCACAGCTTCGTTTTCAGATGAGGATGAGAAACATCCTGAGAGGGATGAGAAACCCCCTGACAGAGCTGTGAGGCAGCTTTGAGTCTTAAAGTCCAGTCTTTGGAAGATATATGGATCTACCCCAAATAAAGCACCCAGGAGGGTGGAAGGTAAGTGTCCCTTTTCCTTGAAGATGCAGAGGGCATGTTGGATGTGTGACAGCAAGGGCAAAGTTTGTCACCCAACTGACAGCACATGGGCAAGGGCAACTCTGCCAAAACAATGTTTAGGCTCTGTTGGAAGGAAAAAGGATTAATTATGCCCCAAAATACATGTAAGGGTGGGGTTGGAGAGCAGCTGGAGGCTTTCTGGCAGTGAGCTCGACACACAGGCAGGAGGAAACAGAGAGGAGGATGATACTTGAAACTTCACTGCTATTTAACGAGGTGTTTAATGTCCTCGTCCGGGGGACACGCGTGGAGAGGAGCCTTTTCCAGGAGAGGGCACTCGCGGGAAACAGCAGCTCCATCGGCTCCGGCCCCGGGCAGCGGGACCCACCCCCCCATCTCCCCGGCTCCTTCATCCCACCGCCCAGGGCAGAGAGATCCCCCGGCCCCCGCCTCCCTGCAGCCCCTGACAGAGAGACCCCCGCAGTCCTCGCGCTCCTCCAGCCCGTAATAGCGGGACATCCCTACCCCATCATCCCTCCAGCCCCGGGTAGCCGGATTCCTCTGGTCCCCTCATCCCTCCGACCCCGGACACCGGGTCCCCCCGTGCTCCCTGCATCCCTCTGGCCCCTCATAACGACACCATCCCCCTGGTCTCCCCATCCTTCTGCCATTGGATGATCGGGACCGACAACGACTGAAGTAGAAGATGAATCCCCGTGGATGCTCTCTCATGCCCTGTTCATGCCGGGCAGCTGGTGCTGCGGGTTTCTGTTTGCCATCAGTCCTGAGGACAAAAAAAAAGAAAGAAAGGGGGAAAAAAAAGACGATGTACAGCAAAAACAGAAAAGCCCTTAGGCCACTGGTGCACTATGTGAGAGGGAAACATCTTGTATGCTAATTGGCTTTAGGTACTTACAGCGAGATTGAGACTTGTAGCCTTGCCACAGATTGTTGGAAATTCCTTCGATAAGCTGACAGATGAATGTGTCTCTCTCATGGAGAGGTGAGAGAGCAGCAAAATACTTCCAAGAGCACAGGCAGCGAAGCAGAGATATTTCTGGCATGTCAACACGCCGGGGCGGTGAGAACGCTGACCACTCGCTGCGGGAAGGATGGGGTAGAAAGGGGAAAGAGAGAGGGGAAAGCAGCGGGCAGGCACAAAACGCTGATGTACCGGCCACGTCCTGCCACCCTCACACTGAGAGACAGCTTTTGTATGAAGAGCTCCATCAATTTGAATTAGTGCTTGTAAAGCAAAGTGGGAGCGCGCAGGAATTGCTCTGGCAGACTCCAGCTCGTGCCCTTTTGTGCACAGGAGCATGGCCAGGAAAGATGTAAGCTGAGATTAATGTCCCACCAAAGCTTAATGTTGGGGTCTCCTTAAGCCATAAACAATGTTTGTTTGGCTGAGTTTTCTGAGGCTTCTGGGGATTTTTTCTCACAAGTTTGAGAGTTAATCTTGCCCATTAGCATGGGCAGGGTTTATCTCTGCAGTTTGGGTGATGCTAAGGGAGTTCCCTGGGTGCTGACCCTGGTAGTGGAGCAGTGGGCAAGGCAGAGGCTTCAGCCCAAATCTCCCCCTCTCCTCTGCACTGTAAAAAATGAGGAGAAAAGCCTTGAAGTGGGAGAGGATCTTAAACATCTCACCCCAGAGACTGACACAGCTGCCACAAACACTGTCACTCTGCTGGAGCAATGTTCTGTTTTAAAAATGCTGGACCCTGTGGGCTATTTAGTCTGTTCCAAATACTGGGACCAAATCCTGCAGGAGTACAAAGCTAGTGTCACATGGATGAGGGGGCCTGGATGGGCATCCTTGCCACCCACTGCTCCAGTTGCCTCCAGCTGCCCCACTGACCCTTGGGCTTCTCTTCCTTGCAAAGACTCGAGGGTCATTTCTGATGTTTGGGATGGTGGTTGCTGCTCAGGGCTTTTCACGTGATATTTGAGGTCATTTCTGAAGCTTTTAACTTGCAGCATTTGGTATCTTCAAGCAGGGACACATGGCTGCAGCAATGTCCACTCTTAGCTGTCAGCTATACCCACTGCTGGCTGGGGCTCCCTGCCCAGCCATACCAGGCTTGCATTGAGCCATGGGTATTGCTCAGGTCAAACAACATTGCCTCTTCTCCCTGTTTACCTCAACACACTTGAATGAGGAATTTCCTGCCAATGTTGAGTGTGCAAAGAGCAGAAATGGTCCTGTGGAATTTTACTGAGCCCCCTGTCTCTAGATCCGGGTTCAGCTCCTCATCCTCTGACACAATTTTGCCTCTGACCTTGAGCAAGGTCATTTTCTACTTCCGTGCCTCAGTTCCCCCAGCAATAAGATGGGTTTAATAACACTTCCCTCCTCCAAATTTAAGTTTTCCTCACTGTGTGTAGCTTTCTGTCTCTTGCTCTGATCTGTACACTGTAGATCCAACGGCACTCTTAATTTAATGAGCCTGTGAGAGCTTACTATTATAACCTTCATGCTGGAGCTCAGTCTTTATCTCTGTCTACTATTTGCTGTGGGAAATATCTTAACTTTCCCTTTTCAGTTGCCATTAGCAATCACAGCAGCTGTGGTACAGGACCAGGGGATTTTTGGCTGAAGTCTAAACGCAGTTGACAACTGTATGAACCTTATAGGCCATGTAAGTAGCTAATGCAAATATCAACACTGCAGTAAGAAACACTCAGAAGCAGTAAGTGACTGACAGAAAAGTGATTATATGGACTTTATGATGAAAGGTAAATATTTACTCTCCAGCATTGACACATGCCTCAAGCACCATGGATCTAAAAAAGGGATTGATTCACTCTCCTCCAGCCTCTCTTATCTCCTACTTAGGAAAATATCTGACAAATAGTACATCAACTATTTCTTCCATAGCCCAAGTGCCTCAGAGCAGCCACTCAGGTAATTTGTTTGGTATCCAACAGTGCAATAGTTAATTGTAGTGCTCGTGGTATCATGTGTGAGACTGCTGTAGCCTCCTAAACTACGACTATCCAGTGATACCCCAGATTCACCGATGCAGAGCTCAGGCTGTGGGCAGCTCCTGCACCAGTCTATACCCATCCATGCACTAAAGAGGGGGAAGAGGTTTATCTGCAAGAAATTTTATCCCTTGAAAACAAAAGTAGAAAAGTAGAAAAGAAAACAACCTGGGAAAATGTGCCTGTACTCTTTAAGAGCTGCCTGGCAGGCAGTGGCTCCCTGTGCCGCTCTCCTCTTTGCCCTCCTGGAATTGCCTTGAAATAACTTCAGTGAAGTTGAGCCTCTCCGAGCCTGTCAAGTTTGTAGGACCTCCTTGGCAATCAATTTAACCTCCTGGAACCATTGTTTTTTCTGCTGCCTGAGATTGCTGAGTCAGTGATGAGTGTCCAGGGGGGCTGCCTGCAAAGCTGGTCCCGGAACCTCTTCCCCGAGGAGCCTCTCCTGTGCAGAACTGACGGTGCAGGAGGCACCTCGTGCTGTCTCTCTGCCTTGCTATTTTTGGAAGGGCCACTCTCAGATGCTGTGTTTTAAAATGACCTGTGTGTGACCCTGTTGTCATCAGCTGGGGAGTGGAACACCCTTTGGGGGCAGTCGTGACTGTGTGCACAGAGCATAAATCAGCTTCAGCCCTCCCCTTCCACCCAAGGGGCAGGGAAAGTCCTTTGGGATGCTGACATATGACTTCCCTTTCTCCTCAGGTGGAGCAGCCATTTTAGCCTCCAAGTGGCTCTAAAAGAGAGAAAAACACTGTGCTCCCTCATTTCATCCCCTTTTTGGGGCTCGTCTGCCTTTAGAAGAACCATTTGAGCTGCAGGTGGCATTGGTTGACATTGACAGGGTGGGCGCACACGTGCAGTGGGTGAAAGGCATTGCTCCCATCCACTGGAGCTTCACCACGCTGCTCACTGCAGCAGCTTTCTCTCTACACTCCATAATTACTCACCTCAGAAATAAATAACCACAAACTGGAGGACAGAGAGAGTTGTTTGCAGAACTAAGGGAACTAAGAGCACTTTATCTGTGCCTCCTACGGAGGGTCCAGCCAGAGAACTGCCCCAGCAGTTCTCTAGATGTAGTGCTCAGTAACTATTAACCACATGAACATTTGTATTTTCTTTTGCCTGATGATGATGATGAAGTGTGAGAGCGTTGTTTAGCAGCCTCTCACTCCGTGCTGCTCCCAGCTGCTTCCATACCTGAAGCAGAGGATGAGACCTGCCTTTAAACGATGCGACCCAGTGAGATGCCAACCAGCAAGGACACTATGCCCTGAGGAAAGTGATCCAATATGAAAAAAATCCCTCCAGATTAAGCCCACAAGACAGCTGCAGTGTAAGGCTGTCTTCCAGGGGTTTCACCTAGAAAAGTGTTTAAAAGAAAGTGAACAAGAAACACACTTGCCAAGTGCATAAACCCACGACTTTAAGATACGAGTCATTAGGACATCACAGGCTTTGGCGACAGGGTCGTGGCATGAGGGCACAACCAGAGCTACTTGGAAATAGACCTTTGATGAACTAAGACCTTTCAAGGAGAGGTTTGCTGTAATGAAGGCTTGGGGCTTTGCAGCACTGTTGGATTTTACTTTTGCTTTCACCAGAGCATCTAAACCAATGAAGCAGATGAAGTTATGGGTGTTCTGCATCTGTATCAGTGGCTCATTGCATCCAAATTGTGCACTGAGTCAGGACTGGGTCTCCATACGTCCTGCACTCACATTATTTGCAGACTGCCTGTCTCTATTCCTCTCCTCTTCCATCAAGTTCTGCTGCCTGCATGCAGGAAAACCACTCCAGGGACTTTGATAAGATTATTCCTGTGAAGGAGAGAGGTGAGATGGGACCCCCCTCTTACAAAGCCAGTCCTTTTTTATTGCTTTATTCTTTCATAGCTGCTCCAGTGCTACAACCAGACTGGAAGAGTATGGGCCAAGAGAAACATGTGTGTGAAATGTCATTTTCCTCAGAGCAGAGAGGTGTGTGAATGGAGAATATTTTCTTCATATAGATAAAATTCAGATTTCTTTTATATCTTTTTTTTTTTTCACTCTTCCTGCGATGCCAGAAACTCAGAGAGCTGCTGCCTGCAGTCTGAGGTGTGCATTAGCTTCCATTTGATTGCTGTACAGAAACTCTTCTTATCTTTGGAAATTAACCATTTCATAAGCACAGAGGAGGTGTCTGACAGCGTGAGCGTAATGCACCAGGCATTGCACCAAAGACTGCAGAGTGCACCACTCTTTCAGTCAATGCCGAGTCTTTGACACTTAAAAAGAAAAAGTATATTCCAGCCCTGTCAGATGTACAGGGCAATTATGCAAAACTGTCTTGAAGAAGATATTATTCTCAGGACTTTCTGTGTGTGTGTGAGAGGCAGCATTTCACAGAGATCCTCACCTTTTCTTTGTTAGAGCATTCAGTGCCACATCACAGTAAATGATATTTGTGCAGTATCATTATCACATCTCTGTAAATTCTGCTGCCCTCCACTAAAGTATCCCCAGACTTTAAGATGCAAAACTGTTAAGACAGGGTGTAAGTTAAAACAAAGGAAAGGCAAGCAAGGTGGTTCCTTCCTCTGCATTTACTGCATGGATGTTAATGAGAGTCATCTCCATGTACAGGTCTGGCATCTGGTTGCTATATTTAATTTAATTGTACATGGTTGGGGTGTTTTGTTTTTTTTTTTTTTTCATGGAGAGATCCAAATCCCTTTTGTGTTCTCTTATGACACAAACCCCTGCAAGTTTGGAATAAATCGATATAAGAAACATCCATGTGCTTTTTAATTAGTCCCTTCCCACTAACTAAATATTGTGGGATGTTTTAAGGGTGAGATATAAACTTTCCAGCTTCATCTCTTTTCCACTCCTGTATTGTCCTGGCTGCCTGCTGTTGACTCCTTGTAGGTCATTTCTAGCAACATAAGCAAGACAAGCAAACAGCAAAACTGCAAGATGCAAATGCCCTTCATTTTTGGCTTTGACTCAAAAAATAATAAGTTGACAGTAACCCTGTCAGAATATGCAGCAAGGGTGACTGCATCTTTCTTCCTGCTAGTGTGTCAGTACAAGGGAATTGAGCATGGGGAAGAGACAAGCTTGTATTCCCCTGGATGCTGCTGCATGTACCTTGTCCCAGGTTTTAGAGGTTTTTCTGGATAAAGCACAAATGATTCCACACAGCCAGCAACTCGTTTCCCCTTCTTCAGCAGAAAAAGTAGGGGAAAAAAAAACCCCAAAGAGAAAAAGCAGGTGATTCAAAGTTATGTTAAAATAATACTAAATGGAGCACAACTCATTTTTTGAAAGCTGCTGTGGGTGTAGAGAAGAAATGCTTTTCTGGGTGATGCCTCTGCTGAAGCTGGGAGGGCAGCTGGGGACCCACAGAGGCTGGAACTGGGAGCCCAAAGCTGCATTGCCAGCCCCCAGCCCACCACTGTACTCCAAAATGCCACCCAGGCATCTCACCAGACCCAAATACTGCATAGTGGAGTCTGCACTTCAGGTCTCAGTTGGTTCCTGCTGTCAGTCTTGGCTCTGTTTGTTATCTCTGCATTTCCCCACCATCCCTTTTCAGGCAGCGGATGCCAACCCATCACAGTTTTTCCTTCCTTTCCAAACCTCCCTGTCTCCAGCCATCCCTCTATAACTGCTCTGCAAACATCACCCTTTCCTCCCATCTTTTGATTCTCAAAAGTTTCCAAAAACGTAATGACTTGGAGCTGGAGGGTTTGAGGTGGCTGCTCTGGCATCCTTTGCTCTCTCCAGTCCCTTGGCACCAGGTATACACAGAAGCTGCAGTGACAATGGGGACATGCTCATGGTGGCCATGGACTAAATGATTGCGTGAGTTTCTGACCTTTGGAGGTCAGGATTTTGGTCTTAGCAACCATCTCAAGACCTTGAAGTGAAAGTACTGAGATGCTGCTAGGATATGTCATGTCAGAAGAAGCAGCAACAAAGTTTAGCCATGGAGGGATGCTCATCTTCCAGCATTCAGATTTCTCCCTCTTATTTAGCTGAGGTCCAGTTCCAGCACTGGAGGCTCTTTATATCCATCCAGGAACAGACAGTGGAGAAGAATCTTGCAGCGTGCAGCACTTTGGGAGTTTGTGATAGATGCTGTCTACCTCATTACTGAACAATGAAACTTTATTGTTCCCTTTGTTCTATTGATTTTTATGTCTCCAAAGCACACTGGTGAACTCTGAAATGAATATCTGTCACAGGAGGAGAACTGCTGTTGCTGATCTGCATCTTCAAAGTGAATGTCCATGGATCAAATCCTGGTGTGTTGTTGCTGCTGTGGCTCAAGGAGGGCTTCCCCAGCACCTCCCTGGAGGGGCTGCAGGGACTAGAGACTGAGACTGTGCTGGGCCTTTGTCCTTCTATTGCACCTGGGTTGAGAGGAGGATGTACCTACCTACAGACCCTGTGGGAGAGACTGCACTGCATCATCTCTGCTGGTAAATAAGACAGGTTTTTTTAGCCAATATCCATGAAATTCAGCGTGGACCTTCTCAAACTAGCTTGGCTTAGAGTTTGAAGCTCCACCAATGGAAACTTCACTGTAAGCTCCAGCCTGGGGCAGTGTTGTGTCAAGGGCTGAGCACTGGAAGGAGACCCCACAACACCCTCCTCCAGCTGCTCATGTCTTCCATGTGCAGCCACCCTTGCCTGGAGCACTGGGTTAAAGATGTGTATTATTTGTTTCAAGTTTGTCTATAACCCTCAAGCGGGGAAGCATTTGCCCTGCAGTCTACATATATATCTGAGAACTTTGCAATTAGTTAATATTTTATGCATAATTCATAAAATTATACTACATTTTCTGGGAATAATTAGCTGACTGTGTGCCTCTAATGAACTGCAGGTTCAGCTATGACAAATACATTGGGTGACTCCAAGGGATAGCAACACGCAGGCGCCTTTAAGTAAAGTTCAAGCAGCTCCTAAATTAGCCAAAGTGAATCCCCAAAGATGCAGTATTTATGCACTGAGGCAAGAAGGGAGGGCTCTTGCCTCACAACTCTCATCAGCCATCACAGCCCAAGAAGCAAGAGAGAGAAAATTATTTGCCTTTTGCTAATTGGGAGCTGGGCAGCTCAGGTGAGACTTTCCTTCTTTTTCCTTCTTTTGGGTTAATTGTGTGGAGCTGAAATGATGGGGGGAACACCAGGATGGAAATGCATCTCCTTGGCACCAACATTTTAAGGCTTAAATTGCAAACTTTTCTTAAAATTTCTCGTCTGAGCTAGAGGAAAACAAAATCCCTTTGAGCTGTTGTGGTTTCCAAAAGAAGAAGTGAACAATTCTGTCAAAATCCTTCATTCACAGCAGCTGGTGCCCCCTCCCAGGGGTCTCAGCCTTAGCAGCAAGCCTCTTTGGGGCTGTCCACAGAGACAAAGCCAGCTCTGCTTTGGCAGTAGCTGTACACTCACATGTGGAAAATGTGGGTACAGGGTGAACAATGACTGCTGTGGTACAGGAACCTTTTCCTCTTGCCTTTCCATTTTGGGCTGAATAACTGATACAAACCCTGGAGCAAAGCCAGCGTGCCCTGGGTGCTCTCAGCAGGGACCTTTGCTCTGTTGGCACTCACAGTATTAAATATCAAGCAGTGAGCCTAAGGCAGGAGAGCATCTCCTCCTGCCCTGCTCAGCCTGGCTACTCCCCTAGACCCAGCCCCAGAGCTACATGTCTAGGGAACAGCCTGCTCCTTCCAGCTTCTCCTGCTCACAGATTTGAGCAGAAACAAGCTACTCACTGCAGATGACCTCAAAACCTGGAGATTTAATACACTTCTACCTGGAGTCTGAAACATTAAGTTTTCCCTAGATAGAATGCTCGCTAAATGAGGAGGCAAGGGGAGCCTGGCCCTCAGCAGGCAGCCACGCTGCTGGGGCATAGATATCTACCACCAGTAATTGACTTGGGAAGTGGAGGGCTGCAAACTGGTAAGTGTATTAACTTCAAGTGCCTCTCTGACATTTTTGTAAGAATTAGATTTTCAGCTGTGTTGTAGGTACAAAGGAAGAGCCAGAGAGAACCTGCACGTGTCAGGGGGTGAGCACATTAAGGCAGACAACGATGACACCTGTCTGGTTGAGTTTAGGCTGACAAAATTCAGCAGAGAGCCCTTGGTTGAGGGATGAGGATGCTCAGGAGGAGCAGCGCTGGGGGGGCTTTCCTCAGAAGCATACCTCATATGTTTTAATTAGGTTATAACTCAATTACAAATGCAAGGCTCTTCATCCCTGACAAGTTTTCCATAATCTTAATTTGATCTCATGTCAGAAGGGTACTTTTCTCTGATAACCAAGACCAGCTAAGAGTTTAACTAGAATAATAGCTGATTAAAAGGGGTTAATAGATACACCTCAAACAGAAGTAAATTAACGGGAGACGCTGTCTGTTGGCTAATGGGATCAGAACAGTATTTGTTTAGTTTATGAATGATTAATCTCCCTCTTTCAGCATTCCTCAGATGCTAATTGCACTTAGGGAGCCCGTGTTTGTTTTTACAAGAGTTGGAGGTGGCAGAGGAAGGTGGTGGCTGGCCCAAAGGGGAGCTCGTTTACCCCTGTAATGGGCTCTTGGCACAGTCAGGGTGAATACCAGTAAAACCACACTAAACCAGACCTGACCCCGAAAGCCTGAAACTCCCGAGTAAAAGAGATTCTTGAAGTCACTTGGGGTGTTTTATGAGGAAAATTATAAAGTGCACAAACTTAGCCAGTGCTGGGACTTATCTCACCCTCCTGCCTGGTCGAGGGAACTTCACAGTACGGACACACTTGGATTTCTCCCTCTGGAAATACTCCAGACTGATGACAAAAAAACAGCTAAAAGAAAGGCCAAAGGAGGGGAAACCACTTCTGGTGGCAACTTTTGCACTTGACAATTCAAAGCAGGAGAGCAGAAGCATTTGTCAGAAGCGCTGGGAGGGAAGTGGTAATTGCCTGGAAGCAGCCACAGATGAGGGGATCACTCCAGCTGCTGCTGCATCGCTCAGAGGTAACCAAATCATTTTCCTCTCTACACACTTGTCAGCATTTTAATCCTCCATTATCTTTGTACCTAACAACACAAATGTGCTACCTCAGCCATACTGTGAATTTACTAGCAAACAAACCATTTCAAACAACAACAAAAAAGCCACCCCAAACAAGGTTTTTCATCCCAAGCTTAGCAAGTGTGAGGCAGTTTCTCCATAAAGCCCTGCCAAGTGAGGGCCCAGATTCAGTAATGTACCAAGGCATGTGCCAAAGTCAGCTAGCACCTGTCACATCAAACTTTTAGCCTGTTTGCAAAGGGATTGTTGAATTTGGAGGCAGCAGGAGTAGTTTTGGGAGGCAAATACATGTTGTGAGTGCAGCATCCTTGAGGTGATGGGTCAAATGATCTCTGAAGCTGTGGCAGCTGTTTACAGACATCAAAGTACTTTTGCTCACCAAAATACTGAGCCATGGCAAAGGCCAGTTCTTTGCTCAACTTAATTTTAAATGTCCCAGGTGGCGGTAGGGTGTGACTTTAGGGATGATTAGGGCCCATTGATGAGAAAATCTGTGTAGTGGAAAGGAAGACTGGAGTGCTCAGTCTGTGTCCATGGCCCTCCAGTCCTCACTTTTGCCAAGGGATGGATGTTTGAAAGACACAAGGAACATTGGGAAGAACAAGCCAGCACCCTGTGTGCATAAGACCTTTGTTAAAGCTTGGGATGAATTGAAATATCTGAGGGGAATCTCATTTTAATCTCAAAATTCTGCTGTTACCAAAATTGCATGCAAAAAATTGGGATGTTCTTTTACTATCCTCCATAAATAACGTTACTTTGTACTCTTCCCAGGTATTTCATTCATCACTGCATCATAGAGAAAGCCTGAGCTGAATAAAACCTTCTGAAAGGGGGTGAGGAGATGCACTCTGCCTCAGAGATTATTTTACAGTTACTGAAGCCACTCATTTTCTCTGCCTACTTTCCACAAACTTGGAAAAATAAACCATGTCCCAGGAGGTGTGACTTCTGCTTTTTGCCAAACAGCATTGAAGCAATATCTGTATGAAGGTAGTCACTTAGAAATACTGGTTTTAATGATAAATTACTGGATAATTGGCTTTCCAGCTTGCAAACATCACCTGCTGAAGCTGGAGGAAGCTCTGGTAAGGCAGGTTTTGGCAGAGGTCTGATGTGGGGCTCAGAGCAGAGACAAGGTGTGGGTACAAAGCTGTGAGAGCTTTTGTAAAGCCTGGGTAGAGAGTCCAGGCCTGGCTTGTTGCTGGAATACGGGAGCAGATGGGAATTGGAGAAGCACCTGAGCATTTATTAAACACCTCCCTGTATCACCTTCCTAAGCCATTTGATCTCTCAAGTTAGGGGTATTTACTATCCAAATCAGACTCCTGCTGAGGTCTCCTGAGAGTTTATGGTAAAGTTATTGGCCACAATGTTTATAAACTCAACCAGATGCTCACGAGCATGTGAAGGATGTGCAGATCCAGCATCCAGCCAACTCACCCCTGCACCCTCAGATCCCAGAGGGTATTGCTTGCAACGTGAAGCAGACGTTGTGCTTGGAGGTATGAGAGGTTTTGCCATATAAGGGTGCAGGTATGGAGTACTTGTGCAAAATGGACAGAGACTGTGCTAAACCTTTCTTTAAAAACCATTAAACTCACCCAAGGCAATGCTGCAAGAGCAGGTTAGACGTGATGGCAGGTCTTGTGTGCCTTGTCTGAGGTTGGAGATCCCATGAATGCAGGCCAAGGAGAAGCCCAGGGTGATAAATGCTTCTTGTAAGGGACTTGTTGAATAAATGGTGGTTTCCTGCACTGAAGCCCCACATCTGCAGCCTAAAGGGCCTTTTATACAGCCCAGAGCAGCCTCCCAGGCAGCAGTTTGAAAACATTTAGCCTTTCACAGGCGCTTACAGCTGCAGGCAGATGCCTAGTGAGATTTTTAGCAGTGCCTAGGCATGTAAAGCACCTCATTCCCCGTGCAAATGCCACCAAGTGTCTGCCTGCATCATTAGGCACCTAATTGCCCTTGAAACCTGTCTCCTGGGAGCAGGGTGGCTGGCAGCCGTGGCAGCCCGGCGCCAGGCGCTGTGCTGAGGCAGCTACACCACGACACACCTCCCATGGGGCGCACAGCCCTTGCTCACAGCCCTACACTCTGGTACCCTGGCTTCTCCCTGCCTCAGTTTCCTCATGCAGCAACTAAATTATTCACATGCATTTGAGATCTCTCACTGATGAGCTGTGTAGGAGAGAGAGGTGGTACCAAAGGGCTAATTATTGCAGTTGTTGCTGCAAAACCTTTCACCTGGGAGCTTAGAGCACACCACAGCACTGACTGCAAAGAACTGGAGGCAGAGTTAGAAACACATCCCAAGAGAGGATGGCAGGAGCTGCCCTTTGGCTGTCTATATTTTCAGCTTGTCTTTGCCCAGAGAGGCTACAAGGCAAGGAAGTTTTTGCTTCTTGTACAGTGATGAACGGCCTGGCCAGGTAACAAATTCCTGGCTGGAATATGCCTCCTCAGCAGCCCAACATGAGATTGCAGTGGGCATTGCATTAATTTGTGAAACGTTGGTTTTAAATTGGTTTTACAGTTCAGTGGGAGTGTGAGGCTGCAGCCTCAATAGCAAGTGCTGCTCACATGAGACTGGAAGAGGCAATACCAGAAAGTGGTCTCTGCTGCTTAACCCCCCACTGGCAGCAAAGAGCAGGGGCCAAGTCAGGTGTGAGTTAATAAATACAATAATTACATGTATACCATGAGCAAAGAGTGTTCTCTGTGCAACCCATGAAATTACACAAGTGTGTGCAAGTTGGTTGCTGAAAATTGCTCCTGCTAAATTCTTTGCTCCCACTGCCTGAGGTTCACTTGTGTGCAATGCTGCAAGATGGGACTTTGTTTCTCAAAGTGCCAGGCAGACACCATGCCCATGGTAGAAACAGTGATTAAAGGATGCTGAACTGCTGTGCCAGAACATGATGGTGAGGTGAGTCCTCAGAGCTGGTGGGGAAAGTGCCTGCTCTCAGAGCATCTTGGGGGCTGCAGGGTAAGGCCATGGAAAGCCTTTCTGGCTTAAAGGAGTTGAGTACCATCGATGAGTGACCCAATTGTCACATCAAAGAAATGACCCAAACAGCACAAACTCCGTGATACATTTATGCACAAACTGGAGACTCCAGTTAACTCCTCTCCTGTGTGAAAGAAAAGCCTTTTTCCCTGCTGAGCACGAGCAAGTTTGCTCTGGTTGTTAATGCAGGTTTAGCAGCTGCCAGGCTGGGAACAAGCCTGTACTGCCTTTGTGTGGCATCACCTCCCCCTGGACCATGGGGTGAGCTGGTCTCCACCTGATCCCACGTGTGCCATCACCTTCCCCTGGACCATGGGATGAGCTGGTTTCCACCATATCCAGCTATTGAATGCCATCAGATTAAAGCATGGTCACACATCAGACGTGCCTGCAAAACCCAACAGCTTCCTGCCCCATGTTCATCCTCAGATTTGCTGACTCGAGGGATAAAATATGTCCCTTACTACATTTTGCCCCTGTCAGCACAGCATAGCCACCACAGCAGTGATTTCAGTGCAGGAGCTGTGATGAGTGTTTCTTACTGTGTCCCAACAATGGAATAAGCCATGACTCCTCTTTACTCCCAGAGCCTGGGGTGAGCTGAGCTGCCAGCCAGAAAACAAGAAAGCCAAGATAAACTCCTAAACAAACAAAAAGAAACCAAACCCCTTCAGTTCTGTCATGTTGTTCTCTTTTTTTTTAACCTGGAAAATGAAGTAGAGCCCATAAACCCAGAATCCCACAAGGGTAGTAACAGCAAGTCACTTTTCTGAGTGTAATCACACTTGGAGAGACAAATATCTGCAGCGTGTCTGCATGGGCAGGATTCATCCCAGAGAGCTGCCAGCCTCCTCCAGCCCCTTTGAGCCATCAGAAGGCTTTGAGAGACTTTGGCACAAGTTTGCTGATCCCCCCTTTCAGTGTGTTGTTTTGTCATTGTTATTTCTCTCTCAAGCAGACCCCGCTCCTGAGAATCATTTTGCTCTTTATCCTAATACGTCTCCTAACAGGCAGGAGGCTGTGCCCATCTCCATGCCATGTGTCTATCATCTTAGTCCAGGCATTTTAATTTACACTGCAGTAAAACATTTGGCACCCAACATTTTCTACTTCGAGCCACAGCGGAGAGGCTGTGCCAAAGGTTTGCCTGCTCGTTTCCCTTTTCCATTTGGGGAGTGTGTGGACAGAAGGAGGGCATCGAAAAGACTCCTCTAGAATTTGGAATGACAGTTTTTAATCACTTCAGCCCAGGATTGCATTGGTAACATGACTCTGCCAAATGCCTATCTGTCTGTCTGTCTGTCCAGAGGAGCTTTGCAGCACGCAGGAATACAGATGACCTATCCTAAAGCATTGACAGAGGGCTGTTTCTCTCTAAGAGGAGAAAATATGGGTTGCTTTGCTTGAGGAGCTTTCTCTGGTACAGAGGGGCTTGTTGACCCCCTTGGGGAGCCTTTGGAGCTGGGCTGGGGAAAACTCCACTGGAGAGATGGGGATCTGGGGGTCCCTTTCCTTGCATCTCCCCTCCACTGCTGAGGAGCTGCGGGTTGGTGCAGCTTCATGCTGAGCTCCAGGAGCCAAGCAGCCGAGGGGACTCCTCTGCTGCTGCAATGCAGGGCTGAATGCAGGTTGCAGAAAACGAAGGACATACAGACACTGCAGAAGCAGGTCTGGAGGCTGAAGGGGAGGCTCAGAGCTCAGCCCCACGCCGCTTACCCTTTCCCATCTGTTTCCCTTTGGCTGTGCCCATTTTAAGCCAATGCCATCCATAAAGAGGCAGCCAGTAAAGGGCATCTTGGGCACCATCACATTTAAGAGGTGAGGGGGCACGAATGCAACCAGGAACAGGCAGGATGTTGCTTACCTAATGCTTTGGCAAGAAGCTGGAGCCAATTCATCATTGTTTATCCCCAAAACAGCTATTGCCTTTGCCAGATAATGTCTGGGGAGAGTCACCTCTCCTCCCTCCTGGGGCCATTCCTGCTTTGCTTTTCAGGCAGGTAGCACTAATTCAGCTGGGCACAGAGAAAACGCACTGATAGGAACACACTGATCCAAAAACTCTTACAAAAGATTCGGGAAAAAGAAAAAAAAAAGGAGTAAAGCAGTTTTCTTTCTTGTCTTGCTTATTTATCACCCCTGCTGTTTTCAATATAAAACAAGGAGAGGGCAAAGAGAGGCAGAAAGCCACACTGAGTGGGGAGACAGCAGCCGTTCCACTTCTTTGGTGCATATGAATCGTTTCCATGAATTAGGATATTTTTGTTTTGTACAAGTTCCCCTAAATTACAAGGACTGAAAGGTCAAAAAGAACTTCTTGGATCAATTTTTTTTTTAAGCGAGAGGCTGATTTTCCTCTGTTTCTTATCTTAGTCTCAGTTCTTGCTGATACCTGGTCACTTCATTTACTCCTACACTCCTACTGAGCGATCCCCCTTGATATCAAAAATATCAATCTTGATATTTTTTTTCCCAAAAACCATTTCCAAAACCTGCATAAACAGGAGTTTAAAAGATGAACACACCTGCAGAAGATGAGTGGAAGATAAAAGACAAGGAGCAGAGTCGTGGACGATGTATGTTTGCTGTTGCACAGAGATGGGAAACAACCAGCCGTGAGGAACAGAGTGAAGAATTGGAGCCATCTTGGCAGGTCACATGCTGGCAATGCCTCAAGGACAAGAAATAAATGATTGAATGCTGAGTTTGTAATAGGATGGAGGGTAAAGGATGTTGGTTGAGCAGAGAGACATGGTCCCGCAGCTGGAATGAGTAGGATGGAGATGCTGGTGGAGATGAGGAAATCCACCGCTGGATGATGATGCTTTGGAGAATATCATTGCTTCATTGCTTCCTATCTCCTTTGCTGTCTTGATGGAGTTAGCTGAGGTTCTGAGCATCCCACAGAGTGGGATGGAAACTAGCAGGAGGAAGGGATGGGAAAGTGAGACCAAAGACCCAAGGAGCAAGGAGAGGAGGCTGCTGAGCTGTGGGCTGTGAGGATTCCTCTGAAAGCACCTTGGAGTTTCCTGGGGAGAGGAAGGCTGGGGTCAGGAGAAGTGACAGAAGATATGGGGACACATCTTTGTGCCTTGCGCTAGGGTGATGGCCATCAATGATACGGAGCACAATGATACAGAGCACAAGAGAAGAAACAGGGACTTGGGCAAAAAAAAAAAAAGCAACAATAAATATTGCAGGACCCATACTGCTCATGGCAGCTGTAACAGGCATATATCAAAAGCTCCTACAAAACCTGGAAATTTCATTAAGATGTCCACAATGCCTGGACATATATGGAATTATGATACTCCTCATCCTTTCCCGTGTCAAAATCCTCCAAGCCTCAGCTACCTTAAAAAGTTGTTTATAATAGATATGAGAGCTTACATCTTCTTAATGCTACCATATAGGGTGTTTGCAGCTGGATATATTTGACTGATATAGAACATTCTTTATGGTGATCATTCCTTGATTAAAAGAAATATTTTTCCTATGTCAGGCACTTTCTGTCACTACCTCTCATAAATCAATTTGTCACATAGATGGTAATAAAACAAGAGGTGTTTGTTCTCTTAAACAGCACATTGAAGCAGCTTTTGCAGCGTCGTTATGGCCGTGCTTGGACGTTGGACTTGATGGTTCTTGGCCAGGTGGTCCAGGGAGGGCAACACAGCTCAGTGGCACTGGAGGATACGGGGGGAAGAGTCAAGGACTCTTCCAAATATCATTGGTGGCACAAGGGACACAGCTGCATCCTGGCACTGGAGGCTGAGGACTGAGCCCTGCACCAGCCACTCGCTGCAGACTTTCTCGAACAACCCAGACTTAAGCTGAAGGGTTTAAAATAGGGGGGAGGGGGTGTCCCTCCAATGGTGCTGCAGAGAGTGGGTTGGTACCTGTAAGCATATCTGTGCACTTTCATTAAAAAAAAACCTTTTCGCTTACTGCAATGACTGGCAGAGTCCCACAAAGTGATGCTGAAGCCACTTCTCCCTTCTGTGTTACATTCTCAGAAAAGCTGCTTTGCAAAAAAATCCTGTTTCTCATAGAGAAATATTCTTATTGTTAACATTTCCCCAGCCTGGAAACACAGGACAAGTTGGCTGAGCTGCAGGAACCTCAGTACCAGCCTGCCTCACAGGCCATCCATCTCCCACTCCTCACTTTCAGAGCTTCTCAGATTTCAGCCTGGCATCTCTGATCGTAAGTCTACTTAAACCATTTTAATAGCACTAAATGGAGTCTGTGTTACTGCCCTTATCTGCTCTCTATGTCTTCCGGGTCATACATGCTTAGTTTATTGTCAGAGACAAGTTTTTACTGCTGTCAGCACTGCAGTGTGGTGGTACCTGCAGAGCAGCAGGCTGCAGGCTCTGCTCTTGCCTTCTTCATTGTCAAGAAAATTACCACCCGCAATCTGATCCCTGAATATTTGTCTTGTGGTTTCTTAATTGGTGCCATCAAGGAAATGCTGAAAGGAGAGAAAAAAAGACCAAACCAACAAAAAAAAAAACCTCCACCCCACTACACTGTGCAAAAGCAAAGATGATGTTATCTATTTACAATCCTTTTGTGCAGTGGTAATAATAATTAACACAATAACAATGACTGGTAATTAGAATTGCCTGTATTAAGTTAAGGACATGATTCTGTTTCCCTCTGTTCTCGTGTAGATCTGGACTCTTTTTCCTCTCCTCATCAGGGGAAAAAAAAAGAAGTATGAGAGGAGAATAAGTCCACAGGCAGGGAAAATGCATTTAACTGGGCACATGCAGAGTCCCTTGTTACACCCCAGAGCGTTGCCCACTGCTGGCAGAGGTGCCCCCCAGTATGCACCCAGGTTTCCACACAGGGTGCTGGGGGCTCTGCATGCCCACTCCATCTGTGTTCAGCACCCCCAGGAAACCTGGTCAGCTGTCTTTAAAATCATACCAAGCAGAAAAATGCAGGTGGAGAGGATAAAAGATGCAGAAAAGATGCACACGTGGCTTCATTTTCACCCCACTTCCCTCTGAGCCCCGCAGGCTGGATCTGCAGTTCCAGCACTTCAAGGAAATCTTTGTCAAATTAATAGATTTAAAAGCAGAAGACACCAGCCGAGAGTCTGGGCACACTTCTGAGGTCACCTGCTCGGGCTTTGCACCAACAGCACTGATAGAATTCCTTTTGCTTTACACCAGCATAAATAAAACCAAGATCAGGGCCACTATCTAGAAGATAAGGATGAAGTTTTACAGCCTCCTTTTCCTTATCACACCCGGAGTTTTTAGTACTTGGGATGTATAATGAGGAAGGTTGTACCAATGTCTGGCTTTTCGGGCTTGTAGGCATCTCTTGCCAGCAAGTGGGCTCACTCTTATGCCCTTTTTCCTCTAGAAATTCAGGATGTGAGCAGCCTTGGGGATAGAGAAACGATCAGTTGTTTATGAACAGATCATTTATTAAATCCTGTTTGGCTCAAGTGATTCCTGACAGCGTGAAGGTAGAACAAATTGAAAATGAATAATCTCTTCTGCAATTTGCAGGGGCGAGGGACCACACTGCCTGCGTGCTCTGGTACTATATTTAGCACAGATACACTAAACGCATTCCTATATGGAAAACACTCTCCTCAAAGACCACTTTTTGGAGCATCTTGATAGTGGGCTGCTGGGAGAGAGGCTGCAGAGCAGTTTGGTGACTCTGGGTGTGTTACTGAGGTTGCTTCTGTTGCAGGATGCTCGTGGTGGGCACGGGGTTACTGGAAATTGAAACCTGGGGTGCAACATTTGAGCCTGGGGATAAATCAAATGTAACAGCTGTGACGTAGCTGAACAGTCACACCAGTGTTGGAATTATCTAGTTACAAGCACATTGGTCCTGCTTCATCCAACACTGGGCCTTAATATAACACTTAAATCATTGCAAAATGATCTTTGCTTTTTATTTCCTCGGACTGTGAAAAAAATACATTGCTGTGTGGTGCCCTGGGATGGGGACAGAGACAGCTATTTATATCATTTCCAGCAAAACACCCTCTGAAACATAAAGTAAACTGGAAAATCAATAATTATTATTACAGTGTCTCCAGGTCTCTGGTGTGCTGGGCACTGTACAGCCCCACTCCAGGATCTGTCCCCCACTCAGAACATTTCCAGCCATGGTAGCAGCCATGTACTGTGGGAATGAAAGGAAGCAATGGGGAAACTGAGGCAAAGAATTGTTTCTAAAGAGAAGTTTATGGCACTGCAAGAAATCTCAGTCGTCACTGCCCAAGTGCCCTGGCAGGGAAGGAGGGTGTCTCAGCCTGATGGGAGCATCTCTGCAGCAGTGCAAGAGGCATGGTTTCACTGTTTTGGGGGTTCAGTGTTTGTGGCAGCAATATCAACCTACTTAGATGATGCAACTGTGCCCCAGATCATATTAAGGCAGCCTTTTATGCCATGTATCCCCAGGCTTGGTCACCCTGTCAGGCCATTCCTGCCCCCAGGAGTCCCCTGTCCTGCACCCATCCTCAGTGCCCACAGAGCAGGGGAAGGCAAACAGGGCATCATAGTCCTTCTTGCAGGAAGCTCATCCCTTGGAGGGGTCAAAGCCCCACAGGGGTAGCTGGTTTCATCAAGGTAGGCTTGCTCTGGTACAAAACCTTCTGACAGACAGACAACAGATCCCATCAATGGGAAGGGAAGAAAGGAAACACAGGCTGGATGTGCCTAGCACAACAATCAGCACTGCTCTGACTGCACTAATGCTTATCATGCTCTAAAAACACCAATCTATGGCTCTCACTCCACCATCCAGGCACCTTTTGGATAAAAAAAAACCCACCAGACCAAAATCCCAAAGGGAATTTCAAAGCTTGTGGCACTCTCACATTGCTTTTAAATCAATCTTCTATTTTGGGGACAGCACTGCAGGAAGACCCCATTATTCTTTTATTCCTTATCCAACCAGCATTGATGTCCTCACTACCACAGTGGGTTTGGGAGGGAGATGAACTCAAAGGTGGCAAATCCATGTTCTTCCCTTCCTCCTTCTCCTGCATCCCCGGTGCATCACGGAGCAAGGTGTGCTCAGCTGCCACGGGGGTGGGTTGGGTGTGTGAGCTGCTCCTTTGCCTGGCTTTATTTTTAGCATGTGCACAGAAGGCAGATAATGGCGATTGATGTGCTTTTTCCTTCAGGTTTAGGTTTCCTGTCAGCTGAGCTGCAGATAAACCATAAACACAAAGAACAAACAAACAATTAGCCTCCCTCGGACCCAGGCGCACAGGCACTCCGCTAAGGTTTATAGCCCTTTTCCAGCTTTACTGCCATGATAAATCTTTCACTACCTGCTGCCCAATCAACCCCAATACAAAAACAATTTGTTGTTGGGGTTTGGGTTTGTTGTTTTTTTTTTACAGTAGATATTTGGGGTTTTTTTAATACTTGGGACTAACATTAAAACAAAGGTGCAGACAGATAGGTGAGGATGGACATGTAAATAGTGTATTGATCTAGAGGATGTACTGGCTTAATTCTTCCTGAGGTGGGATCAAATGAGAGGCAGAGTAACCTCTGCTTCCTCTGAGCTGTGGTTTCTACCACTGCTGGACCTCCATGTGCCACATCCTTCAGCCCCACCTACCCGCTGGCACTCTCTTCACATGCCAATGGATGCGTAGGGCCAAAGGATGCTGCCTTGCACAAACCCCATTGGCTGCCTGTTACCCAGATTTGTTGTTCAGACTGAAGAAAATTCAGATAAATCTATTTGGGACCTTGCTTGATTTCCCTCCTGCATTTTTCTTTCCTCTCCTAGGTGGTTTTTTGGTCACTGGGTGGAAATTCCCTTCGTGGTGTCACAGGTACATCACTGGCATAAAAGGCTGATTCAGTTTTGGTGCTAAATTACCCTGGACCTTTCTTTTTTTTTTTTTTTTTCTTCACATGCCTGTGAATTTTGTCAAAACTTTGTGTGGCAGTTTCATTTCATGTCTTTATTGTCCAGTGAGGGAGAGCTGGGAGTGCTAAATTAATTTCCATGGTGAGACCAATAAATTCAGCTCTCCTGTTGTAAAAGATACATTAATTTTGCTACATTCCCTTTTTTAATAGGCACAAAGCCACCTGGATAAATACAGGTTGCACACAAGAAGCAGCCATGGACCTAGGCACAGAGACTGTCAGCTAAAATAAATAAGTCAGACGTTAGAAATACAGTATATGCAGAGAAATGTCACTTTCTTTTGACTTTGGTTTTTAGCATTTGTCATGTGAGCATTTTTTATGGTAGGCTCAAATAATCTCATCTACCTTAAAGACATGGAAAGCAGATGAATAATATTCTCTGGGTTTAAAATATTTAGGGTTTTTAATGTTTAATGTCAAATATGTTGGTTTTGATAAATAGAATAAAGGAAGTATTAATCTCACGTAGCGTGTGCTTGCACGTGGGGCTGTTCCCTCATTACAGCTTCGCTGCCAGGGGACAAACCTGAAGGCTTTTTTTAATGGACTTTCTCAGGGATAAAAAGGGGTACTTGGGACTTGAGCCTTGCTTAATGCAATTCAGGGGCAACTTTTTGTTAAACAGCAGAAGCTGGCTGGAGATCTCTAATATGACTGGGAGAACAGACCTATGATACCCATTTGCATGTCAGGTCAAGAGGCAGGTCAAATAGAAAGCCAGTCAAGCCTGAGTTTCCAAGCACTCCTGATTAGAGTGACTATACAGAGAGCATGAGGAATTTAGGTTTGGTGCATGGCTTGGTGTTCTTGGGCATTCCCTCCTGAGAGCTGGGGGAAACTGATGACACCAACATTCATTCAGCTGGCAGCTGAAACACAATGAACCACAGGCAGATGGATTTGTTAGAGAGAAGATGCAGATAAGATGCAATTTAATCCTTGTCACATTTTGGGGCTATGCAATCAGCCAGCTCTGCAGCCAGCACTGGCCAGAATGAAGATGTGATTCTGTGAGGGAGGATCATCTTTTAACAGGATCACTGCAAAATTTTCTTTATGCTGGAAGTGGAAAGTGGCAAATCTCAGGCTAAGTGACTGCCTCACGAACATGTCCCTCCAAGGTCACCCAGCTCAGAGTTCTGAATTGGGAGAAGGAGGTTCTCAGAATGTCCTAACTTTACAGCTGATCTTTGAGCCTCATTCTGGCCTGGAGCAGGTCTTGGGATTGTGTATTCAGAAGTTAATCAAAGATACATTGAACAACTTTTTGGATGTATAGTTGGACAGTTCTTCAGTTCCTGAGTCTGAACATCAAACACAGAGGCCTTTGGAGGCTTTCTGAAGTGAGGACAGGCAGTGATGCCAAATGATGTCTGAAAGAGCTTCGTGTCCACAAGAATCTGCTCACGGCAACGCATTCCCATTTCTTAGATGGAACTCTGTCCTGTGCTGTCTAGCCAGCTCATAGATTTCCTGCCAAATCCTCTTTGCTGTGCTATTACCTCATCCCTCTGACACACTGCTTGTCCAATTTGACCATTTTTCCTGCCTTGTCTGGAGGATGAACTCTCTGAGACAAAGATTTGGCATCTGTTGCAGCTCCTCATCTCCCCCTTGTCCAACCCAAACACCGGGTGAACTCGAGGTCCCCAAGCAATTTCTCTGCAGGGACCCCGGGGACTACATTTCTGTGTTGGTATCAGCTTGTTTGGGGTAGGTAAAGTGAGGTAGGGGACCCTGTCAGTGTTTCTCAACTGCAATAGAAGAAGATCTATAGGACAAAAGGCACAGTTGCTACTTCTTTAAAGTTTATACCATGACCTATTCACTGACCAGAAGGGAACAAAGCAGTGAAGAAGAAAATCCTACAGACCCACTAGCCTTTGTGTGGCCCAGCAAACATCAGAAGCAGTGCATGTAAATCTGCATGCAAATGAAGCTGGCAAAGCTTTAATGAGATAAAGTCACCACCAAGCTTCTTGATGCAGACCCAAGGCTGGAGAGGAATATTTCACTCCACGTCAGCATCCAGAGCTCAGTCACAAACTGTGCTTGCAAGGAACAGAATAAAAAGGGCAATTTAAGACAAGGGTGGCTGTAAGTGGCAGATGAGAAAACACAATAAAAAGGAAGATTTCTTACTCTGCAAGTGAAACCATTTACTTCAAAGGTACTACATTTCTTTGATACAATAGCATAACATTTTTATTGGAGACTAATTGAGCCAGTGATATAATTACAACAGTAAATTAAGGCTTGAAGTATACTTGTAATTTAGAAATAAATTCATAAGTGCTTCCTTATCAGTGGCATGGAGGAAAACGGTCAGATTGATTTAACAAGGAAGGATCTTTACATATTGGCCATCTCCAGAAAATGATGAGCCCTCTTTCCACATAAAAATGAATGATACATTAACTGCTTTGACTGCAGCCCTTTTATTCCTTGCTTGGTGCAATGGCTTTTACTAGTGGGTTAATAAAATGTAATTAATAGTTAATTAAGGCTGACGATCAAGTATACCCATTTCTGATGACTTTGTCATCACAGTGTTTACATCAGCCCGCAAAGCACAGGCAAAAACTGATCTGCCTCTCTGAGAGAAACAGAAATAGTTGGCAGATCTGGGTTCAAACCTGATGGTGGTGGGATGCCTTTTGCCGAGGTGCATGTACCCACAGCTTTCAGCTCTCAGGGCACTCTTGGATCTCCTTCTCTCCAGAAGCTGCATTGCCCTTGAGCCTCAAAAAGGAGTAGGAGGTGGTAAGAAAAGCTTTTCCTGGAAGGACAGGCTGTCTGTGTGTCTTTTGCCTGACAGACTGAAGCAGAGCACTTTAAACCCCCTGGGCTCTCTAGCCTGGCTTTCTTTGCTGGTTCCAGTGATACTCATTCAAACTAACATCAGGAAAATAAAAATGCAAACAACCACATTGCTAGAAACACTCTCAGTTGGTTCCTCCTTTCCCAATCAGTATGCAGACAATTGCTGTCCAGGATATCCTCAAATTCATAAATCCAGCTCCATCTCTTCCACTGGAATAAGTTCTTTTTGCAGTTCAGTGACAGGCTGGGTATCTTATGTGTTGAAGGTAGCTTCAGGCACTTGTAAACCCAGCAGAATCTGGCTATTAGAAAGGAGAAAAACCCTTAAATAATGTCTTTAATGCAGAAAATGCCATCAAACTATTTTTTATGGAAGTGCATCCCTCAGAAACCGCTGACTTCTCTTTTATTATATTTAGCGACACAAACAGCTGAGGACTGTGTTTGGGCCCATTGCAGATAAAGTGCTGGGAAGAGAGTTGTGGAGCAAAGGGACATTTATTTCTCTTACTAAGATCCACACTGTGCTGCCACAGCTAGTGAATCTTATCTCTTTTCTTGGGAATAAAGCATTTAGCCTTTGTAGCTGGGTCTTGTTACAAGGAGCCTAAGAGAAGATTCAATTATGTGCCACGGCACGGGAAGAGGGAACAAGCAACAACTGAGTCCTGATGCACAGGGAAGAAAGTTATGCAGTAATCATCAGTTCCCTGAACTGCACACTGGAGACCTGATTGACCACAATGACGTGAAGGTGGAGAGAAGAAGAAAGATGAGAGCCTAGAGTAGCCTCCAAGAGAGATGTGATCTTAGGAATGGGCTGCTTGCAGATGTGCTGTCACGTGCTATTAAGACATCTCTAATGTTTCTCCCTGGAAGGATTTACAGATAGAGAAATATAGCTCTCCCTAGAGATACCCCAAGGATACAGAAACAAGAGCTCAGTCAATCTCCCTTCCTCAAGTAAGACAGCGTAGCACAGTCCTGGAATTTATTATTGCAATCACAGCAGGAATTATCCTTGCTAACCTTGTCTCAAAACCAGTCAAGACTAGGGGATGATATTGCATGAGTGCAGCCCATTAGGCAGTTTTACACTCCTGCAGATGGACCTGGCAATATCAAAACCTGGCCACATTTGACCAAACACAGTGCCAATCTCTTGCTGAGCTGGAAAGCTGCTCGAAGGACAGCGTTCACACCAAGCTGCCAGCGTGCCCTCTGCCCTGCTGAGCCTCACCTCCCTGGCCAGGCAGCCAGGGGCATATCCAAAAGCAGGGCAACCTGCTGCGTTTTCATCAAAGCCTCATTTATCTCTCGTGAAAGTACATGGCGTATCAACTATTTTGCCTTGATTAACGATGCTAATTAAGCTAATGGATTTGAGCAATTTTACAATTGATATTTTGATGTAATTTTGTTTGGGCTCTGCGGTAGCCAGAACTTCCTGCCCTGTCAGCTTCTCCCCATCATGTTCAGCATTATGCATGGACATCATCTTTAAGGTCATATAAATAAACAAAACAAGAAAGCTCTTCATATTTCTCCCAGCCCTCCGCCTGCCACCCGCTGTACGTTCCCAGGGTGTGCAATGAAGCAGGTTTCAAAAGCAGGGAGTGAAGTTGCCAAAAGCAATATCCCAGCTGAGAAAAAAAGATCGGATTTGGAGGTCGGGAGGTTAGATTTGGTTTCTAGAAACTCAACTCCTCATCTCAATTCTACTATGAGTTTTCTGGGGGCTGTGAGGAAGCTACTCTGTTCTCCATCACTACATTGGATAAACTAGACAGGCTCTTGGCTTGCTGGGGCAGAGGCTGCAAATGAACTGTGTGTGTAGTACACACAGAATTTGGGACTGGATGAACTTAAGGATGTTTTCCACCCTAAAGGAATCTATGATTCTATAATACAGGTATAGATGTGTAAGAGAGAGGGACCCTGAGATAAATTTGGGCCCTGAAGGTGATGTTGTAATGATAACTGAATACCTGAGCTATAGACCTCGTAGATTAGGATGTAGATTAGGTGGTGTTGCAAGGAGATGGTATTTGTATAGCACAGGCGCTTCGTGCACATCTAGGAGCAAAGGGCAAGAATTGGGCACACAGTTTCATGGATGCAGTGTTGCACACACTGAGGAGGCTTTAAAAATGTCGAGTTTATGTAGTGCCTGAGTCCCTACAGGTAGGATTCGTGGGTCATTCTTTGTTTACAGGACACCATCAGCCAGAGAGCAATGTAACTACTGACCATGTAATTACATTGTAAGGCAAGTTCCACATGCTGACAGGGTAAATAAAATACCAGGTTATTTTGTTTTTCCCCTCTGCAAGAGAAAGGGTTATCATGAGATCTTACAGCTGCAAATTATGTACTAATTATGGCTTCAATAACTTCAATACTGTTACCAAGTGATTGCCAGAAATAGGAAACTGTTACATACTGGAACTATGTGAATCGTGGACACTGGAAACCAACCTGACAGCTCCAAGCACCATTCCCACCACTTCATTTTCTAGTTCTGACCAGTACATTTTCAAGAACTCCAAAGAAAGGCTTCCATAACCAAACATGGGAGATGCTTCTGCCCCTCAGGAGGAGAAATACTGAACTGTACTCACCCCTGCAGTCCTGGCTGTATTTATGCCCCATGCTCCTCAACAGTACAAGTTGTTAACAACCACCCTGGCCCCCGCCTTCAACCTCTTGAGAGTGCCTTAGTCTGATGGTTTTGAAGGAACTAAGTAAGGAGCCAAGTGCAAGAAAATCTTTGTCCAGCCTTACTCAGCAGCCTGCTAAAGCAATAACTGCATTATAGAGCTCCAGCTCAGCTGATAGCCCTGGGCTCTATCTGTAAGCCTAAATCTTGGCCAAACTTGTATAAATGTTTAATCTCTCAAGCTGAGCATGCTTGCAAGAAGTGGCACACCTGGAAAATGAGAGGGCTGTGTGGGTGAGGAGAAGAAATGACTAATGATTTGCAGGGTTTCATGTACTTTAGGGTTTGTGCTTGAACTGAAATAGCATTTGATTACTCATATGCTTAGTGAACCTGGAAACTAGGTCAATGGGTCATCAAGTAAATAGCTAAGAGACATCAGGGTGTATGCCCTTCTCTGCCTGAGGACTCGGCAGGAGGCAGGAGTCAAAGCTTTGGATCTGTCTGAACTGTAGAGATGGAGCTCATATTGCTTGAAGAGCTCAGTGCTCTTCTCAAGGGAGCTGCCCACCAGTAGGACAGTGGCTGCAGAACCCTGAGGTTTAAAGAGAGTCCAAATTTCACACCTACTCAGAGAAAAAAGTCTCTGTTTTGGCAGATGGGCCACAGCCAGGGCTCTGCTGAAGCTGTACGGATTGTACCTGAGCTACTGCCCCTGGGTAACACACAACATCAGACCTATTTCTGAGCATGTACCACAGAATTTTCCTTAAATTCTGCAGTCCTTTAGTTCAGTTTTTAATTATCATTCTGGATCATGCTCAGTTTGTTTCTGCTGCACTTTGGAAACTTGTCTCTCGTGGTTAATTTAACACCTGCAGATTCCCAAAGCTGTTAACCCAAATCTAGTGGATAAAGTCTTTGCCATACATTTAAAAGATCACAAGGTCAAGTCTTCTTGGGGCTGAGCTTTTGTTACCAAGTCCATGAGGTATCTATTTTACTTCCTCTCCATAACAGACCACTGTAGGCTTTGTACTTATTTATCATCATTATCAGAGACACTCTACAGCTGACTAAAATGTTATGCAACAAAACAAAGTCTCAGAAGTGAGTGCTTTCAGGAGTATTTCTTTACCATCCCCTGTTTGAGAAGGATGGATATTGATTCAGAGACTTTGGGTACATTGATTATCCTTTTAGGGAAAGCATGATAGCATTCATAAATCTTGGAATTTTGCTCTTTGTATTTCTGAGAGACTTGTCTGCTCAGCCTGGTCACGTGCTGAGTAACTGATGAGGGGCTCTTTTGTTTGTTTTGGGTTTTTCCTTCTAATAACACAGTGCCAGTTCTGTTGAAATGAATGTGAGCCTTTTTGCTGCCACCACACGAAGTCCTGCCTTTCCCCCTAAGCACATGTACAATATAGAAAGGGTCACTAATCTTAGCTCATAAACCTCTATCAAATGACAAGCTATTACTTCCCTGGCCTGTAAGAACTGAGGCTTGGATGCCCTTTTCCTTAAAAATGGAGAGGAAAAGAAAATCCTTGAGGGGTAAACCAAGGCCAAGCATTTCAGATGGTTCTGGAAGAAAAGTGGAGGAGATTTTAGTGTCCAAGGTCACCATTCATCACAGATTTCTTGCTATCTTCCTCTTCATTCAAACCAGACAACTATTAATTTGATTGTCTCAGAAGATCTCATCTTACCTCTATAACTGACCAAGTAGAGTCAATATTGCTGGTAACCTGAGAGCAGGAATTGTGAGCTCCCATTGTGGACCAGAAAACTGATGTCCTAATCTCTGCCCTGTGAAATGTCAGATGAATATGCTCGAGACTGTAGTTAGCCAAGAGTTCCAGCACACTTACAAGCCCTTTGGCAAAAAAAAAAAAAAACCACAACAGAACCTCTCAAAAAGCCACTTTTTCCACCTTCCCTGAAGATATGGAAAATAGATGGTGGGTCAAAAGGGTCAGGGGAGGCTTTGACAATGGCCCTAAAGGATTGTCTGTTTTTCCTTGGATGAGGAGCAAGCAGGACAACCATCACGACAGCAAATTATGCCTCTCTCCTTGAACCTAAAGGAAATCTTTTGGAGGACATCTGTGACTCTGAAAGATCAATGGCAGGTCAGATACTGCTCAGAAAAACAGGAGATATTGGCACCCTCCTGGCACAGTGTTCCAAGAAAAGCCACCCTTGGCCAATTCCTCCTGAGGATGAGGCAGTTAATCTGCACTCACACATCATGGATTGGGGGGTATCACATGGGAGGGCTGGACTTGCAGTTCATTCTTATCAGTGTTTCTCAGGTCTTTGCTCTCTGTCAATAGCTCTCCATTTGATGTGGCAAGGGGTATTGTAATTACAGTCCAGTTTTGGAGGCTCCTCAGCAGCTGTAAATGTGTATTTAAGTTAAAGGAATTGCACTGGTGTGCAGCCCATGAAGGTCTGGCTTTCTGTTCTGGAGGCACCACTTATAATTTGCTTCAACCATTTTCCTGCAGGGAAGCAATGTGGCAAGCTGCTGGCATGCAGATGAGAAGAGGGGAAAAAAAGGGAACCTTCACCACTTCTGAACAGATTTGTGTTGTTTTATGACATGAAGCACAGTCTCCTGCTCATGTTTTCTCAGGCATATGTGGCACATTACATTGAAAGAGAAAGCAAACAGGGGGCATTTCACAGTGCACTTGTCATCTGGGGAAGTAGGGAAAAGAAGCTGCAAAAAAAATCAGACCAATCTCCTTCTGCCCTGTAGAAAGCTGCTTGGATGCCATGGCTGAACATAGGGTAGGAATGATACTTGATGTGACCCCAAACCCTTTATGCTGAAACACCCTCACTATTTGCAACCTGTCAGTGCTGGGACTAGGCTGGTGGCTGGGGTGGCTCTGTGTGATGCTACCATGCCCATTCTGATTGGGAAGAGAACTTGCAGGGGATGCTCAAGCCCCCACAAACACAGCTGTCCTTCCCTGTTTCTTGCTCTGTCTCTTCCCCAGTGAGGAAGGAAACCTGAGAGCACTTTCTGGTGAGAGCAGCAAGCTTGACAGGCTCATAAATATCACACCACATACCCTTTCCTTTCTGTCCTTTCAAAGAAAAGACTGACACTAAGAAAGCATTTGATCTCATTGGATTTGTGCCATTTTGTGGCTTACTGGAATGGGCTGATGAGGAGAGTTGGGAGCAGCAAAGACTGGGGGAATTTCACAGATGCAATGGGGCTGGTGATGGAGAGGAAGGACAGTTAGAACATGCACTAGGTATCAGTGACTCTGTCAGATAAGCTGAAACCATCCCCATAGCTGTCAGGGAGCTGAAGACAGAAGAAAACAGAACAGAGCTGGGTGCTGAAGGTGCATCCCTTGGGACACCCCAGTGCACGTGGCTCCTGGGCCACCCTCTCTGGTCACTTAAAGTGAGGATGAGGAAGATTGAATAGTGTTTTAAGCCACACCAATGTAACTACAGCAAGCAGTGCAGGACTCCTTCAGCTACACCTTTGTGTTGCTGTTGTGCACGGGATGCAAGGCAAGATGCAATGGCTTTCATCCCAAAAGCCCTGGGAATTCAATGTCTCTGTCCCATATAATGCATCCCCAGCCCCATTTCCCCTCACTGTAGATTTATGCATGAGGGGCATGATTGCAGAAGCAGCTCTGTGTATGAAACTAGTAAAAGCTGTTTGTTTTAAAAGAGTCAAATCAGCTCTAACCATGAAACTAAACTCTGTACCAAACTTCTCCTCATTTTCAGTGTTTGTGACTGTAAATCTTAGTTATCATCACAATCTCTAGTTGGGACAGACTGGCCTTTGGAAAGCCATTCTTGCTCTCACTCTAGAGCTCTGGTTTGCCCTAAGATATGGGCTCTCAGTTTGCAAACACAGTGTAAATTTAGAGTGCTATGTAGAAGAGAAGAAATGAGTCTTTATACCAGGTCCTTGGGTTTTTTACAGCTCTTATGAATAAAATACAAAGAGACTTGAAAGGCTTTATTAAATAAGAAGGTGGGTGTCTTGGGAATGATCAGTTTTGAGCATTGTATTGGTGTTGTGATTTGTTGATTTTAAAGCCTTTGGGGCAAACTATAGTTGACCCAAATGATAAAGGCTTTGTAGGCTTCAGGGAGCTCTGACAGTTTACATCAGCTGGAGATTTGTCCTGGGTTTCCCATGAGGATTAATGCAGCACTGCATTTGTGGCTGTAGTTTGGTAAGGAGATGTCCCCTAACAACCCAAGAGAGAGAGGAAAGCAGTTTCTGTGTGACTAATTGGTTGGTGTGTGAATGTAGCATCATGACCCCACTGTGACTGCTGGGGCTGCTCCTTACTTGGGGCTGGGGAAGGATTTGTGCACAGTAGCCCCTGTGTATGTCAGCAGTGAGACACTTCGCCCCAGGAGCTTGGGATGGAATAGGTTATCCTTTTATCCTTTCAAATGGTCTAGAGTCCATCTTGACTCCTTTCCAAGAGAGAGCAGCTCCATCCATGAAGCTGGTTATGTGGCACAAAGCCTCATCCCAGGGCTAATCCCAAGGGCAAGCCCTGGCAGTCCATTTTTTTTGTTGCCTGCATGATGGTGGAGCTTCCAGCACTCTCTTTCCTCCTTTAGCTTCTTTTTCCAAAAGGCTTTTAGAAACAGCTGTTCTCCATGCAGAGAGAAAATTTTCTCTCTCTTTTCTCTCTCAGCCAATATCACTAATTGGAAGAAATGTTGTTATCCCAGCACCAGTCTGGAACTGAGGATCTGCCCCAGTGCAACAGAGCACCGAATCTAGCCTGGCAGCTCAGCTTGACCATCCTTCCCAGTACGTCCTGGGAGCCCTGCAAGGGATGGGGTGCATCAGGGCTCCCCACTACCCTCTGGCTCACTGGCTGCTGCAGGACTCTATGTCAGGGAGAGCTTCTCCTGACTCCAACAGCTCAGAGCACAGAGCAGCTTTTAATTACCCACAGAAGGAGAGAGCTCCACAGCTATCCCATACTAATGATGACCGAGTGTCATTCTCAACACCTTCCTCATATGAGTGTTTAGAGAGACAGAGGAGGGTGTGAGAGAGAGGAATATATACAAGGCATATATTGCATAGGTACATAATCATATGTGTCTATGTAGAAATGTTTCCACACAGTTATATATAAGAAATTCGCTGTCTGCTTTGTCTGACAGAGCAGTGATCCAGACAAATGGCTTCTAGAGCCAGCAATAGCAACTAATATTGTCCTTTTTTCCACCACAAAATACTTTGCATTGCTAGATGTGGAAATATCATCGAAAGACTTCCCCACCTGCCCCCTCCCTCCTTTTCCTTTTAATAAGTGAAGAACTGAAGGATAAAATGACTTTTCAACCATGACACCATGATTGACACACCTTACATCCAGGATAACTCTTCTTCCTTGCTAGGGAAAACCCAAACTAACCTCTTCCTTTCTATTTGACTCCTTGTCCACATATACTGGAGGAGTTTTTTTGTATATTTCACATTATTACTTGCTAAATATATATGAGAGCACATCATTTCCTTTGCTCTGTAGCTCCAAGCCCTCTGCTTGCCTTTCTCTCCTTACAAAATGAATCGCTGGCTCAAATATTTAAATACAAAAAAGAACACCATCATACAGTATACAAGCAATTTGTTATCACAGTGTGCAAACAAGGTAGAGAGGGGAATATGCTCAAGTAAATTTTATGTATAGCTACTGTGTAAATTTGCCTATTTCCCAAGAGTGGTATTGTCACTATTAATCGTAATAGCGTTTCTAATATGGCATATTTCCAATGTTTTCTCCTTAATTAGGATTCTGATCATACAACCCCTTTTCATTCCTGTTGTGCCTTCTCCTTGGCTTTCTGAAACCTTTCTGAAGCTCTTATGCAGAGGGTTGTGGCCGGCAGCAGAGAGAAGGAGCAGGCAGGGGCACCCCTGCCCACAGGTGCCTGCCTCAGCCCTGTTTCCACCACCTCATGCAAGGGCAGTCAGTGTGTCCTTCACACCCCTCCTGCATGTGAAACCCACACACAGCTCTGTGTTTGCAGAAACCAGCAACAGAAGCCCGTTTCTAACAACAGGCAAGCGAGGGGGAGATTTCCACCAGCTGAAGGGATGTACTGACAGTTGCTCCTAAAATGTACATTTCTGTAGAGGTTTAAGGGAAAATGAAATTGTTTGGGAAAGAATGCTAGAGTGATGCAGGAAGAGAAAGGGAATGAAATAATTTCCAAGTAGGCTGGGCTGTGTGGAGTGTCCTTGACTGTGACTGCAAAGGGTTTCTGACAGCAGCAGCCGTTCTCTGCAGGCACACGCCTGGGGATTGCTTCTCCAGGTGAGCTCCACAGGTCAGGACAGCTCAGGGACCCAAGGTGTGAGCACTGTGTTTGCATCAGCCATCCACCTAAATGATGAATAAAATACTACCTTTAACTGCTTTCAAGTGCAATTTCCCCTTTTATATACATACAGCTTAGCACAGGCTGTCCTTTCCTCTGCCTAAACCCTGCTACTATGGCTTCTGTGAGACCCCAATGCACGCACTTCAGTCTCTGCTATTTCAAACACACAACACCTCCCCCATTTAACAGAAACACAGAGAAAGCATCCTTGCACTGGGGTCATGCAAAGCACACGTGCCTTCCTGCTGCCAGCTCAGCTACAGGATGCTGACACCATGCCAGCAGAGGGTTTTTTTCCATGACAAATGCCAGCAAGTTGATAAGAGGGGTAAGGGAAGACAGCAAACAGCTGTGGTGGCATTGAAACAGTTAAAAATAAACCTCCTTTTGTTTAAAAGCTAAAGTAAATTCTATCAGAAACCTTCACATATTCTCTTGGTTGGAGGGTGATTTTTTTTTTTTTTTTTCAATAAACTTGGTGAGCTTTTGCTCTGTGGTCTCAAGCAAGACCTTTAACCTCCTCTACTGCTGTCTTCTCAAGCATAAAGGGAGAAGACCAGTCTTATCCTGCCTGGGTAAAACACTCCAAATGCCATGGAAGAGGCATATAAAACAGCATCTTACATCCTCATGAGATGAGAAGGGCAGGGCAGAAGTTCTTCACACATCATAGCTCAGGAGAGCTCCTCTGCCTTCACTGGAGCATCATCAGTTTGTCCTTTCTCTTGTTTTATGCCCCGTTGGAAAGGGCAGAAAATGGCTCATTCTCAGCTAGGCTTGAACCAGTTCAAGCAGGACTGAGGCTTTTCCAGCAGTTCCAGTATTAACCCTCCAGGGTTATAATCTGTCCTTAGAACAGAGCCAGAGCAGATTATCCTCTTCTTTTTCACCCCTGAGAAGTGTGAGAGCAGAACAATTCATAAGGCACCAAAAAAATCACCTGCAGTCCTTTCAAATGCCCAGAAGAGAATATTCAGGATCCAGTAAATAAACAGGGAAGGTGTTGCTGTGCCCCTTCCCAGCCTGTCTGGGTCTGAGTTCCCCATTATGCAGTAAATCAAAAGCTCTCTGGCTATAGTTATTTTTTTTTTAATAAAAACACCTCAGAGTGCTTTGCTTTTTCCTTAATTAAAACCACATCAAGGCACGGATAAAGCATTGTGGAAGGGTTTGTTGTGGCATTGCCTTTTACAGGTGGCAAGAAAATTTCTAATAAAATGGTTTTTGAAAGGAATATTGCCTTCATTCAAACCTCCTATAAAAACTACCCATCCATTAATTCCAATTAATGACACGACAGCATTTCCACTCACACTGGTAGTAATTCTTGGCTAATGGGTGATTTTCAACAAAATTAGAATCAATGTAAATTTGGGCAGGACCCTTGCAGAATTAACTTACTGCCCCGATGCTTCTTGATCCAGGACACAGTGTTCTTCTTAAGCATTGAAGTCACAGAGGTTTAAAAAGGTTTCTCAGCACCATTCTATGTAGCCTGGGTATGAGTTTTCTTGGGGCTGTACTGCTCTGCTGTCTGATCAGGTGGATCCATCACACAGAAGCTGCTCTTATGCACAGGAATGAGCACCTTGCAAAGAAGGAACTCAGGTGTAGGAGATGAAAGGCAGAACAAAAGTGAGGAGGGAAAAGCATCTGATCTAAACAGCCTCGTTGACTGTGAGCAGGAGAAAAGCAGCCTGGCTCTCACTCCATCCTTCCCTCATTCCGACAGGACCCTGAGCCTCCTCTGTCTTCTCCATTGTGTCTAGGACTCTTCCCTCCTGATTGCTTTCCAGCCCACTACCAACACCTAGGCAAGAGCTCTGTGTTGTTTCACCAATTAAAAAAAAAAAACAACCCAAAGACAGCAGCACAGAAAAAAAGAGGAAAAAAGCCCAAGAGCTATGCAAAAAAAAATGAAGCTGTGACCATTCCTTCCAGAGAGAAAGGAGTGAATTCAGTCTGCAAGAGAGTCAAGGCAACTGGGCAGCTGCTATAAGTCTGCAGTACTCCACCCCAGCAAGCTGCAGTGTTTTCTTCCAGCTACAGGTCTGGTTTTGCTCCTCCTGAGCTGAAGGTCCAGGTCTCAGTGGGACTGAGAAGCATCCTCCCATGTCACATTGGTTGCACTGGTTGCATTTAGTTTATGATATATATATAGATACACATGTATAGATATGTATGTGTATGGATGGATATAGAAAGATCTGTGGTGTTATCTGTTCAAACTCCAAAATGAAAGAAGAGACCCAATTACACACCCAACTGGTCAGGAAATGTTGAGTAAAAATGAAGTTGCTGTTTGATAACTTCTAATGAAAACTCAGGAGCAGAGCATGTGAGACATTTTGATAGAGCCTGCACAAGAAGAAGAGGCTTTGACGCACAGGAGTGAAAGGAAAGGAAAAAAATCACTCTTCCCCTAATAAGGTGCTTCTCCTGGTGATGGGAAGTGTTAAGTCATTTCTTTCTCCTCCTAAAGGACTTTAATTAACAGCTGATCATGTTGCTTAATCTATGCATCTCTGCCTACCTGCCCATTGCTCTTTTGTCCTTTGGGAGAAAGAGTGGTAAAACTCAAATTGTTGACCTTGAAAAGCAATCATTCTGCAATCACCTCATTGGAAGGACTTAACAGCATCTCTGGGAGCTCCACATAAACACCAAAAAAGGGTGGACAGCAGTAAAACCAGGATGGGCTTGAACTGAGCATCCCCTTTTCTGCTTTTTATATATATGGGCAGTTCTAGGATACATTAATTTATACCTGTTCACTAAAATGTGCCTGTCTCCAGAGCACAAGCATCAATAGGAAAGCAGCCCCCTGTGGAAACCCACTGGCAGCATGTCAGCATGGCCCATACCCTTGAAACCCTCCAAAATGTTGAGTACATCCCATGACTGCTCGTCTCTGGATGAAAACCAATCCCACTGTCCACCTGGAAAAAGACCAGAGAAATACCTGATGGGATGACAGCACATCCTGGATGGTGACAGGGCAAATATTCAGCCCTATTCCTAAGCTCACTGCCCAGTGCTGGCTGCTGCCAGGCCAGTGGATGCTGGAAATGGTCTTATCGGCCAGAGGCTCAGAGTGATCTGGGACCGAAGGCTGAAGAATAGAAAGGGAGGTTATTTATGCTGTATTTCATGTATCAATACTGGGAGAAAAACGCAGAGAGCAGCAACATGAGAGATTTCTGAAAGAGAAAAGACACAAAGGCAAGCTAGGGGATCACTAGTGTAATTCTTTTCTCTTTCCCCACTCCCCTCCCCAACCCCAAAGCATTCATTTTCTAATGATTCAGCCAGGCAATTCAAGTCAACTCCCCTTTTGTACTAGGGATTTAGGTAGAAAACCCAAAGAGTGTTTATTTTACAATGTATTACAGAGAAATGACATTAGCAGCCACAAGTACAAGGATCAGGAAGGACGGGGCATGAGCCACTCTCACAGCAGCTCACTTTGAGGTCCCAGCGTAGGTATCAACATCCCTCCCGCCACCACTAGACAAGCAGACAGCTTAATAGAAACGGTTTTCAAATCACAGAGCCCTGTAACCTGTCATTTTCTGGATGGCTTTATTATAGCTTTCCATGTCTGAAAAAAACCAGGTTCATCCTTCTCTGGGTTAAAGGGATTGTGGGGTTTCCCAGCTGACGGGAACACCGTGCTGTGCAAATGCTGGCGGCAGAGGGGAAGATTATTTCAGCTGATAATAAAGAGCATTAATGAAAGGAGCTACATCTGCTGGGTTGTAGCAGTATATCTAAACACAGGCTCAAATAAGCTGCTACTGGAAATCCTTGCTTTGGTCCAAGGGTGGCTCAGGCTCAGGTTTTAGGGGCAGAGCATCACTCTCGCCCCATGGAGGGGTTTTGCAGGGACGCTGTTCTCAAACCAGATTTAGTTATTGCAGTTTGAAAACTTAATTCCAGTCTTGTTTCAGGGGAAAATGTGCTTAAGGCTGATCCATTCAATAAGACTTAAGCACTTGCCTAAAGGTAATCAAGTGCTTAAGCATTCACCTGGTTAAAGATTCTTTCCTGAACCAGGAATGAGACTGGTGTTTTTTAAACTGATTGATATATTTGGAGTAAGTCAGTATTAATGATCATGTAAATTAAAATCTGGCAGACATCCAGCTTTTAAAAAGCTTCACCTGACACTGCAGCTCCTTACAAATCGACTTTGTGTTCCAAAGATACCTACATGGAAATGTGCTGCCACTCACAAATATTTCTGGGCACAGGATGCCTTTAAAGAAGCTTCAGTGATTCCTGTGACGAGGTGATCACAAGGATCATCTGGTGTGAAGACCCACTTGGAAATACATATTGTTCAAAGTAACCCAAACATTCCCATCATTCATAAATTCTGTTTAAAGTATTAAGATGCATGAATGTTCTTTGCCTTGTTTGAGCACTCATTGTGTTCTCATTGTGGGATGAGCCAGGCTGTGAAGGAAGGTAGAGTTCTGCTCTGAGTGTGTTGCAAGAAAATAGATCCAGGCAAAACAAAACTGATGTAAGGAAAGACCTACAATTCTGTGGTGCATGTTAATTCTCAGTGAAAAATAATGCTGTCAGGTTTTTCCCTCCCTGATTTCCATTTGTTACCCATCCAGGAAAGCTTGGTGAGCCAGAAATCACTGCCTTAGTCAGGGTTTGTTGATCTACCCTACCAATGGACACAACTGCCCTACCATCTCACAGCCTATGCTGATTAATTCACCTTAATACCATCCTAAGAGCAAAATGGGACTCTGCATCCTCTGTCTTGCCAGTGCACTGGGGAAATTAATGCTGCTAGTGATTAACCAGTTCAGAAATTCGGTTTACTGGTGGCTGGGTCCGTTTCAGGTTCCAGCTCTCATGCAATCAATGTGCCATTTGCATGGACATAGCAGTCAATAGCACAATGCTTGTGCTGTGCTTTCCTTTCCTAAAAGGAAAGGAGAAGAATTGACTAATGTGGGCATAAGGGTTTAAACAGACAGACAGCAGCTTGCATAGGCCACTTCAAACAGGTGGGTAAGATTGGTCCAGGGCAGGAGGGAGGAGGCTGGAAGGACATAGAGTGAGGCACAAGAAAGCCATCAAGGCACAGCCAAAGCCTCATGCTGGAAAGGATGGTCACTCCAGAGACACAGCAATGTCAGGGTTTGGAGCAATCCATTCCTTTCCTGCACTGCTTCTGCCAACTCCACCAGAAGCCTGCACAAGAGCCATCAGCTATTGCCCCTTCCCAGGGCAGCAGCACATCCACGTGTTAGGGCATCACTCCCAAGGGCATGTGAAAGCCCCAAATGCATCCCCCAGCACTGGTACTTTTTACATCATCCCTGTCCTTCAGTGATGTCCCCTTGGCTCCATCTAAAGCTGTTCCAAGGGAGAGAACCCAGGGCTGCTGCATACACTAATCTTGTAAACGCTACTCATTTTTGCCCAGGCTATCAAAGTAAAATGTCTCTACAGTGCAGTACATTTATTAAAGTCCTAATGGAATTAGAGTCCTCCCACCAAAAAGCCAGATGGTTGGTGTTTTTATGTTATTAGTTAATGCAATTTAGTATTAAAGTTTTGAGTTAAAAACAGTGTGTGTTGTTTTATGACATCTGCTTCTATTCTGCCAGGAAGATGAAGTTATGTTTAAATAGTGCATTTCCTTTATTAATGAAGTCAATTAAAAGAATGACCCAGACAAAGGGGATATTCAGTTTTGGAAACAATCACCTTTTATGACTGCAGGCAGTGCTGGCTCTGGGAGCTGTAACACTGAGCGTGTGCTGGAAAAGGCCTTTCAATGTCCATCGTGTTTAACAGGCACTGAGAGTCAGGCAGGGAAATAAAACCTGCAGAATGTCACAAGGGACTTTGTATTTTTGTCACAATAAAATATCTTCTAGGTGGTGATTGGCAGCTGCCAGGGGGTTGTGTGGGCTTGAGGAGGGATGTCCTTGGGCGAAGAGCATTCTGATGGCCACACGGTTTGCTCAGACCTCATCTTTCATTTCCAAACCCATCACATACGGTGCAAAGGCGACTCCAAAGGCTGTTTCTTGGGCAGGCAGAAGGCTGGATTGCAGACAATGCTGCTGCCCTCAGTTCTTCCTTTCTCGATTTATAGATGGATTTTATGACATAACAGCAAGGACAGGCCCCTCTCATCAATTTTAGCACAGTATTGTGAATGGATGGACATTTCTGACCACACTGGGCTCCCCAAATGCCAGCAAAGAGATGATTCAAGTGAGGAATGGGACCCTGCACAGGAAGATCTGAGGGACAGCCTCTACCCCCAGCCACAGGCTGCGTGAGGACAACAGCCCAGGCTTCCCCAGCCATCATGAGCCATGGCACTGCCCCTCAAGCTGGAATCATCTAATTCCCCATACTGGACCTGCAATCTTATGTAAAACTGCTGCAATTTACTAGTAGTCTCCTTTATATCAACCCCACAGGCTTTTCCTTTTCACAGCCCTCTGTCATTACTGACCTTTCACATTTAGGATTAGTCAGAATAGAAGATAAACTCTTCATTCAGCTCAGATAAGTTCTAATTTTCTTTTTGCTACACCCTTTCTTTGTTTCTTTTTTGAGGGGTAGGTAATCTACAGACCTACAAGAGCCATCCAAACAGCAGCAATGCCACCAAGTCACACTTTCAGCACTCATTACAGTTGTTCTGGGTTGGGAAATTGTGAAGTACTTTACACTGGAAATATTCCCATAGCATTTATGGACAGAAACTGCCAAGAGAACTGAGCCAGATTTTGGCTGGGTTAATCTCTAACTTGACTGAAACCAATAAAGAAAAATCAAATGAAATCAGTGAGGAGCTGAGCTGTAACTTGGTTGCTGTTTCCCACATGTTAACGTTGCTTCTAAGGCAGTAACTATCTATTAATTAGGAAACTTAAAGTCTCAGATCTATCTCAGACAGGCAAAGTGAATCATCAGAGTAGAAAAAAGTGAAGTTTATCCAGTTGCCCCAACATGAACATCTTCCAGAGTGGATTTCATGACTAATGTTAGAATAGAAGATTGGATGGTTTCAAAATGGGTATCTGGGAGACACGTGTGTAAAGCTGTTAATCTGCAAAGCACTGGTTGGTACACAATAACTACTCAAAATGATTTTTTCTACTCTATTCTATTTACCACCCTTGAAAGTGCACCTCACTGGATGCGCATTGAGTGGTGCAGCTCACATCTGTCATGCATGCAGAATTTCCCCTCTTGTCTCCTCTCCCCAGACTGGAGCTGGGTTTGTGGCATGGTGCTTTGCTTTGCTAATGCTCAGCTTGTTAGATTTCTAGATGCCTGCACTACTACGGCAGTACCCCAGAGGATATGTCCTCTGCAAAAGGCTGTGCTGCAGGGTGGTGAACACTGGGGTGGTGTCAGAGTGAGGTCCTTCTCATTGCTCTGAGAAATGCACGAGACAGCTCACACTGTGCAGAGCAGCCTGTCCCTGGCTCTGAGGATTTGCTCAGACCTTGTGAAAGCAAAGGATAACTGAAGGCTGTAGCAAAACATTTGGGCTAAGGAAGGTGGGAATGCCTGCAGAGTGCTCTACATCTGGGAAACTCAAACAGCCCAATGGAATCCATATAAGATTTACCAGTGCAGGGAAAAAGGAGAGTTCAACTTATCATTTTCATGCCAGAAAAACTTCATCTTGTTTTTTGTTGCCTGCATGCATTATCCTGCCAGGGCTTAGAGCAGACCTTGGGGAAGCTGTGTGGTAGCTCTGGAGAGGACAGTGCAGCCAGTGTAAGGGCTGGGACAGTGCTCAGGCTGCAAAGGGCAGCACTCGTCTCCATGTATTCCCAGTTAACTGGGGGATCAGTCTGAGGAGTTTTGGCTTCTTGGGGTCCTGCACCCCCAATACTGATACGAGGTGTTGTATCTTGGCAAGAGAAGGTCAGAAGCAGCTCCTTGACTTCCCTGAAATTGCCACACCAAGGCATGGGTCCCAGGGTTGGCTCCTTAGGAAACAACATCTCTTCCAGAAGCGCTGCCTTCATCGCCGTGGGATTTAGGGAGCTGCTGGGTAAAATGGAGCCTGGCCAGCTGTTCAGCTGGATGTGAAACACTCTTCTCCTCTCTCCTCTGCTGCAAGAGAGAACTGCAGAAATTATCCTTTTTTCTTTTTTTCTTTCATTCTTCACTTGAAGCATTTCCTGTAAACCAGAAGATCTACGACTGCTTCAAGGAGTTTTAATACTTTTCCCAGTAACTGGGCAGCGTGGTTCTGAAGGAGTGAGTGAGGCATTGCAGGGGGAGAAGTGCACAGCAATTGAGAAGATTTAATAGAAGTCGATTTTACACTTACACACATTAACATTCACACAAGCTCAAGGAAAAGAAAAAAAAGCACTATCCAGTGTTCTTTCTCACAGCTTCATGATGCTGTTTGCCAAAGCCTTTAGTTATAATTAGTCAGATTAAACTCTGTCCATAGATAGCTTCAGCCCCATCCAGAAAAGCTACCTCACTTTCTATTTTTACAAACCATGCTGACAATAAGTACTCTCACATCTGACAGGATATATTGTCTTTGCCCATTGCCTCTTATAACCTGACAGTGAAAAATGTACACTTCAGCATCCAGGGAGTCATTTGTTACCTCTCCACTTCCTTCTAATTAATGAAAACATAAGGGAAGAAACAATAACTGGGTTCCACTGTTCAGGCAGAAAATGATTATTGCTCAGATGGAAAGAAAAAAAATACTTTTGGCACCTGATTGCCTCAGCAATGACATAATCAGGAGGGATTTTACTGACTGTGCAATAAAGCTATGTGTAACTTTAAATGCAAAATACTTAAAGGTTTCCCCCCCACCCCACCTCCTTCCTTTGGGTGAAGTTACACCTGCCATAAAGGTTATCTTAAAGATGAGATAAAAAAAAAGAGGTTTGCTTGATGAAAAAATAAAAGGTTGGACCCAAAAAGCAGTCCAGCCTAGCTTCTGTCATAGAAATGTGTTGTTTGGCATTGAGCACTTTGATTGCTGTATTTGGGCCAGGTAGCATATTTAATGCTGGTATATGGGGAAATGATTGATACAGATGAAATCTGGAATTGAACAGAACACATCCCAGGCTTTTACTCCAGCATGAGTCAGCGGAGGGGCTGTGGGGCCACGGGGGCTGGAGACAGCATGCTCACTGACACAAACTGAGTTGCCCCACTGGCTTTGGGGTTCTGCTGTGAAAGGTGGGGGCTTCCCCAGCCTTTTTTTCTTTAATCTTGCTGCTTCTCACAAGCATTACACTTGGCTAGGGGGAAGTCTCTGCTTGAGATGTTCTTACCCAAGATCCACCTGTGAAACATCTCTGGGGGATCTGAAATTGTTTCAGAAGTCTGACTTTCCCATTCATCGTCCATTCCTTGGGACTTTCCACACAACATAATGACTGTCCTGACCTCCATAAATACAGGGCAGTATTTTCACAGTTGATCAAAATTGCTGAAATAGTGCTATTCCATTTCTCAGAAAGCCAAGTTGCAGAGTGCTGTTGGGATGAGAACGGATGTCTTCATTACCAGCCAGAAGTAAATGGAAAACCAGCGCAGTCCAGGGGAAAAAAAAAAAAAAGAAAGAAAGAAGAGCAGTGATATGTTGATATTCCAGCTCATGCTGAGTGGTACTTTATTGCTTGTTCTTGAACGAGACTATGAACTGCACAAGATGCTTTAGTACACCAGGTGCTAAACCCAGGCCTCAAATAACCTGCGGCTGAGTTTCATCTTCACTGTAAATCCCGTGGTTGGCTTGCACCAAGTTTAAAGAACGTATCAAAACGGGAAAGTGTCGTTATTGACCGGACACAGTGGCTTGCAAGGATGGATGCCTGGCTACCTACAAGTAACTCATCCAAAAGAGGTTGAATGTCTTTCATCCTGTGAGAAAAAAGGTGGATACTCAAGTTAATAATTGTGATGCACAGCCAGAAATAATTAGAGACTGCAAGACTGGCAATCATAAATTACTTTTCTTTTAATAACATAACGAAGGCAGAGCCACAGAGGTAATAGAAAAATGCAGCTCAAGCAGAGAAGTTCAAATGAAAAAAAATCAAGGCCAAATCCATTTCTCTAATTCCTTTCTTGCACAAAGGACAATATAATATTCACAGTTTCCAATGGACTAACTTTAACATAGGTAACTTTGTTCCACAGCTGACTCATCTAAGGAAGAGAAAGAAATAAAATCTAGAAGGAGAGCTCTGCTGTCTATTTAAATGAAATCTCTGAAAGGTAGCACTGGAAAGATTTCCTTCACATCTGCAGGGAGATGCTCTGACTGGGCCATGGTGGCTGTAGACTGGAGTGGGTCTGATCTAACAAGCTGCTTGCAGCTGAAATTCCAGGAGAAATTCTGGATACCAGCCAGGGATGCTAATGGGAGCACCAAAAGCATAATTCTCCCACGAGATTTTCTTGGGATACATCAAAGTGATAGTTCTTCCATTGCTGGAGACACGTTGCCGGCCTCCTGCCCAGTTTGCTCCCAGAGCTAGTGCAGAAGAAATTAATAGGCTTAACACAGGTGGCTAAGCTAGAATGGGACAAATTATCCTACAGAGAGGCTCTGAATCATTGACTTAGTGCCCGTCTTTAGAAGCTGAGGTTGGGGGAAGATGAATCCTCCTGAGAGCAGCAGCCTGGAGCCTGGCTTTTGTTTTAGCTCAGTATGCAAGGAGCGGTGGAGCCTGGAACGGTGGAAGCGAGATCATTCAAATCTGCTGAGTTGATGTTATCCGTGGCGGTGATTTTCTTTAATCACAGCAGAAGCTGAACATCCTTTTGTCTGTACAGTGTGACAGTCTTATTAAAATATAATGTAAGACTTGAATTGTAACAAAAGGAGGTGAAATGATTCCTAAATCACTGTGATCTTTCGGAAGAGAGGGAAAGGCTTTGCTTCCGTGCCCAGACCTATCTTGCTGAGATAATATCAGTATTTGAATTACAGTAGTATCTTCAATTTCTGAGCTCAATGTCTTGGGTGGCATCAAGCAAAAAAACACAACCCTATATTTTGCATGAATGTCCTTAAATACATTGTAATATCTTCTCTAATAAGGATGTAAACATGTCTTAGCCAAAAAAATAGGCTCAGTTTGAATTCTACAGACAACGCAGGCTGGAGGTTGTTCCAGCACGACTTTTAAGCAGGAGTCTGCAACTTGTTCTATTTTAATTTGACCCGTTCATTCTGATGGGTCATTTCATTAATCCAACACAGCTTTACATCAGAAATAGCCCCTCTGAATGATATGAAGCCTAATGCATTCCTCCCACTCTGGAATAAATACAATAAGCGGTAAACATATTACACCTGGTGATCCTTAATGTAACTGATCAATCATCAATCCTCAAAAAGGGAAGCCATCATTGGGTAGAAAATGGATCAGCTATCGAGCCAGACAATTATCTTCTCTCCTGAATGAGATGCTGCATGCCAAACCAGAAGGAAACAGCTATTTGGCAGAACAGTAAATGTAACTAATACCTTTAGGACATATTGGACAAAATTAGTTGTTAATAGTGCTCCAAGGACTGGAAAAAAGGCTCCAGGACCAGGGTATATGTCCCATTAGTGGCATGAAAACCACTTCATGGTAGTACAAGGCCTCACAATGAGTAAGGAGATCTCACTGCCAATAATGGTACCTGTTGATTTCATGAGTGCTGGAAGGACCAACAATGTCCTTCAGTCCTCCTTGCCTCCATCAGGGCACCTTCCTGGATGGGAAAAGCAGCACCAAGGCACATTTCTCACAACATCACTGGTAAGAGAGAGTGGGGACAGGGCTGGGCAGGCTTGGGCTGAGCTTGCCATCACCACTTGACCTCTTACAGCACCTGCACCACCCCATCAGGGCTGTTTCACCTCTCATGCTGCCTGGATGGAGCTGAAGTGCAGGGGAATAGTGTTTCACATACCTGCTTCTCTTTGACCTTGCAGAGAAAATGCTTTCCTGCTTCACCTGTGACTGCCTCCAGGTGCTGTTCTCACCAACATGAGAATCAGAGGAGAATTAAGCTACACTGGGTGAAATGAGCTCCTAACTGGGCGACTGGTTGATTGTCTCTGCAGAGATTTCAAAAGCATTGCTATGCTTTGCTGCACTGTGAGACGTGGCTGCAGGGTTTGGTATGGTTCAACCCACCCTGAAGCAGGACACCTTACCAGCCTGCTGCTGCCTCCAACTTCTGCTGGAGACACTCAGCCTCCAGATGAAGGTAATGTGATGCAAGTCCTTTAACACAATGAGATTATCAACTGTTGCAATCCAGTTAGCTCTTTTAAAAACTGTATGTCAGTTTACATCACACCCTTTGCTGGCTGATGGAATATATCAAAGGGATGCTGTCAAGGGTTTTTGGACCACAGGTTTGACCTACCTTAAAATAGGTGTTATTAAATGAGATAGCTATTTGAAATCCGAGTGCCTTTTTCTTTTTTAAGAGGAAAATGACACTCTGCCCTTGTAAATTTGATGCCTGCAACTAAACAAAAAATGAAAATGAAAGATTAAGATCAAAAGAGAGAAAGGGAAGTGATCTCTGTTTTGTTAGGGACCATAGAAACAGAGTCATTTGCAGCTTCTCAGCCTGGCTAGCTGAAGGAGCCTGTTGCTGGAGCTGCACTGTCATTGCTGCTGAGCCTGATACACATGCAGAGAGATTCTGGCATGAACCTCTCTTCCATTAACATATTTTTTTCTATGAATGGCACTGTTTGTCCTGCAGAGTGGAAAATCCCTCTGCTTGAAAAAAATGGTCTCGAGGGACCACCTCTAACGGGAAGAAAGAAATTTATTCTTCCAGGCTCACAGAGTCTTGGTCCCTCTGCTGAGAATGACAACCAACGTGACTCCATGTGTCAGCAAGGTCCTGGCTCAGGAACTGGGCTGAGAAATATGGGGTAATTTGATGTTGACATTAAAACCTGTCACCATCTGAAACAGCAGGGAGGAGAAAAAAAATAACAATATTTGCTAAAAGGCAGAAGATAAAATCACCAGATGAAATTACTGCTTCAAAATGACCTTCTAAAAATACCTGCAGTGATCAGTCTGGGTAGCTGGAGAGCTACAAACCACAGAGGTGGAGACTCTGCTCTAAAGCCCTGTCCTCCCTGGAGGAAGGTAATTTGCACCTTGCAAAAACACTGTCCTGAAATATATTACAGTCATAATGAACCACAAAGACAACAGACAAAAGGAGCCCTTTCCCTGCAAACAAAAGAGCAGGAGGGAAAGCTCCAGCTTCAGCCAAAAGCCTGGTTGTTATCTGTCATTAGTGCAAAGGTTAACGAAAAAGGTCCTAGCAGGGAGAATGGGGCTGCAGCCTGGGCAGGCTTAGGCAGTTTCTCCTGGTGCATGCTGCCAGCGTGTCTCCCACAGTCACCTTCCCTTACAAAACAGGCAACTATTCATTTGCTGCTCTACTTTTCCTCCATCCAACAACACCCACTTGAGTTTTCCATGGAGCTCTCTGCAGCAGGAGCCCTATTTACATTTCCCACTGCCTCTCAACAAGGGTGATATTACAGAGGCACCCATGGTAGGGCTGTATTTCCTATTCCTTGCATAAATCCCTTTTGATTTCACAATCTCTTTGCTCTAAGCAGGGAGCACCAATCACCCCACAGGCCTGTGTACACTTTTAATTTCCAATGCATTAGTAGCACACTCCAAAGCTCCATTCCAAGACATAGCCAATACAAATGAATTAACTGAACAGTCATTAAGATATAATGTGGTAGCGTTAAGGTGAGTCACAATATAATTACCATTATTTCTAATGGAGTTGCTGTGGCATTACTTGCAGAACAACACACCTCACCTCTACTTTGAGGTGGGCTCACACTTCGTTGCACATGCACTCTGGTGCACGCTTGATTCGAGCACAAAAATTGAGGAGAGATTCAGTGCTCAAGTGGAAAATTGCAGTCCCAAGTCAGATGTGTGCAAAAACCACAGGTGCTGTGAGTGTCTGGACTTGTTAGAAAGATAAGATGGATTGGTCATTCATGATCTGTGAGCATTTCAGTAAGTTTTGAACCTGAAAGCTGAATTAAACCTGACTCATGGGAGGAGTAGCTGAGGGGAGAACTTAACACTCTCTACAACTACCTGAAAGGTTGTACCAAGGTGGAGGTTGGTCTCTTCTCCCAAGTAACAGGACAAGAGGAAATAGCCTCAAGATGCACCAGAAGAGGTTGTCAAGCATTGGAACAGGCTGCCCAGGGAAGTGGTTGAATCACCATCCCTGGGGCTATTTAAAAGCTGTGGCACTGAGGGATATGATTTAGTGGTGACTATGGCACTGCTAACAGTTGGACTTGATATAAAGGTCATTTTCAACCTAAACAATTTGATGAGTCCATGATTTTGTGACTTCCAGTGAGCTGCAGCAAAACACGTGGCTGAGGAAAAGGCATGGACTTCTGATGGCCCCATGAAGGAGGAGGCTAGGGTAGTTCTCCCTGCTTCAGCCTCCAGGGAGACCTTTAGTTTCAGCAGTGACCCCCACAGGTTTTAGATTTGCATCTCTCAGGACTCTTGGTTTACAAGGTGGTTGGTGGACTTTTCACAATGTCCATTTCACAGCTGGCTTTGGGGTGTGTTGGCTGGATCCTGAGACATTCTCTGTAAGGAGCCTGCAAAGGCAGAGAATATGGGATGTGACACAAATGTATTCTGCTAATGCTGTAAATTAGTAATCTCAAATATGTATTTAATATAATAAATTTGGAAGACAGATACTGTAGGTTAAGTGGCAACTGGCAGTGCTTATAATAAGGATTAATATACATACAGGCCCCACAGATTTGTTAAACTTCAATAAATATTTATTATAATCCACTGATTCTTAACTTCCACTTGAATAAATTGGCTAATGTTAAATAAATAGAGAAGCATGACCGAAAGGAATGGACAAAAGCCTGTTGATGCTGCAGTAAGCTCATGACTCACAAGGGGTATGTCCTAAGAAAAAACAGCCTACTGAGCTTTGGCTCCAATGCTTGTCAGTTTAGCAAGATGTACATTGGAGGTTTCATTTCCAGGTGTGTCCCAAAAGCAAATTTTTTTACAGTTTTATATGAGATGGTCTTTTTTTCTGACAAAAAATAATTAAGAGTTACTTGTATCCTTCCTAAAGAGCAGCATTTGCTCTGATTATTCCAATGATCCCAAGAGCAAATTAGTTATTCTTGACTATATTGCATCCTGATGCAGTCTGACTATGAAAAACTGACCTATCTTTTGCAGCTTGAAGGAAAAATACCATTTACTTTCCCTGATATTGGTTCCATATTTTTTAGGGAAAAGGAAGCAAGGCAGTGGTTATAAGTTTGAAATGTAGCAAGCACAAAATCGCTTCCACCAAGCTGTTTTGTCCCTGTATTCTGGAAAAGCTCCAGTTAGAGACATCTGACCAGGATTTAGGTGTGATCTAGATGTCTTCTGATCATTTCTTAACATGACATCTCTCACACAGCTCTTCCACAAATGGCTTGGTCACAACTAGTTCAGGCGCATTGTGCTTAGTTGGAAATGCAGCAGTGTGCCTGGATGGAGCAGATTTCCAAAGGTACTTGGCTCTCTCTTAAGATGTGGGAGGAAGTTCAGTAGAATTTCAGGAGTGCTTTGACATAAGTAAGCATCTAATTCACTGCTTGTACTTTGGAAATGTTACCAAGCACCCATCTGTCTGCATGGGTTGCTGCCTAATTGCCGTTGAAGGTCTGGCAGGGGCAGGGACTGCATTAGAAGCTCCTCAGACATTTTAGACCAGTGTGGAAGGCTTTGCACAAGGCAGAGATTAAGAACAACAGCAAATTGTCAGCTGTCCATCACGATGAGCACAGAGCACCTTGTTTTGCTAAATTACTGTTGCTCATTTCTTCACCTTTTTCCCTGTTGGTATTTTCCTGACTTATCAAAGGATTCTTGGATCTTTCAGAAGACCTTTTACCCATATCTTATGATAAATTACCTTCTCCTGTAAGTACAACTCAGTGCACACATTGCTGGCTGGCACTGCAGTTCATTACCATCTTTCATGGATCACCTTGTTGGCTTCCTCTCCCATCATTACATCTTTGCCTATGATAACCTCCTTGACATTGTATTACTGATATTTTCTTAGCCCTCCTGGACCCTTTTCCTACTGCTGTCACGCACAGATTTGCAATGAATATTTCCTCAGCCCCATGTGACAGATAATAATGTTTTTCTTAATTGCTAATTGTGTCTATTAGTGGGTTACTTGCAGGAGAACAGTTCATTCCAGACTGCTTAGAAATTCTGCAGATGGGCTGAGGGTACGTGCTGGGCTTCCCACGATGACTCCAGAGCCTTGAGCCCCAAAAAGCTGGTGATCTCTGCACCACCAACACGGTATCCAGAAGTGATGTGGTTTCATTCCCAGCCCTGAACAAGAGGAGGAGATATTAGCCTCATGGATGTGGTTGACTCCATCCAGTAGCACAAGTCCTGTGTAATGCATTTTAGGGGTTGGACACAGACCCTGTATGAAAGGTGAACTTGTAAGGGGTTTATGGTGCAAACGGCTGCATTTCAGATATGAGTTGTTTGAGGGAGCAGGTCTTCAACGAGGAACACTGCAGTGTTCCACCAACAGCAGGAGATATTTCTGCAGCATGCGCCAAGCCACCAGTGTCCTTTTTGCTGTTAAGCACCGCCAATGCTAATCTGGGAGGAAGCAGGAGACGTGCTCGCTCGAGGAAGATGTGGAAAACCAATTACAAGTTCTTATACAAATCCAAATGTGTCTTCCTAAATACTCTGCCTCTCAAACTGAGGCTGAGATTTAGCTTTCCCAATAAGCCTGAACTGTGAACTTTTTAATTTGCACATGGTTTCAGGAAATCTAACTCATCCTATCAGGAAAATTAAACAACCACACCAAAAAAGCCACTTCAAAAAAAAATTTGCTCTTTTGCTTGTTTCTTTATTCCAGGAGCAGAGTAATTTATGTACTCATTTAATTTTGTTCTGCCACAAACAAAAACCACAGTATATAATGTGATCTCTGTTACTGGAACGCTCATTGTTAGAAGGACATTGGAGAAGACATAAATGTCCCTGACACAAAAAGAAGATCGCAGGTTTCAGAGAGATCACCCAGATTGGAAAATATGGGTATTTTGGTGAAATTTATGAGTGGTCCTTTGTTCTTTCCTTTCTAGTATAATAGCATAATAATCTTTTAAAACCCCAGTAAGAGCCAGGTACCTGAGAGATTGGTGCTTTATAAATACTTAAACAGAGAGACAGCTATGAAAATCTTTTGTTCTGCTGCATCTTCTCTTTTTTTTTGCCCATTGTTAATATTGCACCAACAATGGGAGGAAAAAAAAAACCACCCTAGTAATTGAAAAACGTTTGTGTTTGGGGGTGACGTGGTTAGTGTCTTCAGAGAAATATCTTCCAAAACAAAGAGAGTTCTATTAGACATGCAAACTGCAGAAAGAATGTGCTGGTTTTGCATATATGTGCATACAGAGATACCAAAAACCTCCCAGGCAGCCAGTGAAGGAGCTGTATTTCATCCTTAGGATAGCATTTGATGGCTGTAGTTCACACCTTCTGAAAAGTCAAAGGAAAACCCAACCCTGAACACAAAAATCTCACAATTATGTGAATGAGCTCAAGTCAGATGGTGGGTAATTGGCTGACTTATCTCTAATGTCACAGTTTCATCAGCCAACAGCAAGAGGTTGATAAGTCCCAGGTGTGGCTGAGCTCACTGGGAGGATGTGGGGAAGGAGCCTTGGCAGTCCCCAGCCATGCTCTTGGTCCTTGAGCAAAGAAATGCATTCTCCTGCCTCAGTTTCCCAGTTAAAAAAGGGAGAGCATCACATCACTGTTTCTCTCACGTGGGGATTTTGAGCCGCAAGGGTGTCAGCAGTGTGCTATCGATGAACACCACTCCAGTTTGTCATTGGTTTTTGAACCAATTCTATTTTCTTTCTCTTGCCAGATTCACCAACCAAAAGGGAAAAACTTGAGGAGAGAAAAGAGAAAGAAAAATCCCACCTTTTGCATCATATCCACTTCAACTGTATGTCACAGAGACACGGTATATCCATGCACATTGGGAAAAGCTGGGGTTGGCCTCTGGGAGAAGTTAGGAGAGATGTGATTTTTAAACACAAGCTGCAAAATGGGGATGCAATTGCTGCTTTCATCTGGTGGGAGAGTTACAGGCAGCTGCTTGCCTCAGTCTGAGATTTTTCTCATGTGGAACTTTGCACTGGGCTCAGTTAACAGACAAATGGGACCCTGCACACACACACAAAAGTGGGTTTTAATAGAAAAAAAAATAACTTAGGTTACTAAAAGGAAGAAAATTACCTCCAGGAAGATGAAACTGAAATAAACACTCTTCTTTTGGGTCAAACTATGTATTGGGTGTTACAGTTGTGTGATGTAAATGGCAGATCTCGTGTTGATTTAGGAGACTTGGCAGGCAGCTCCAAAGCCCAGAGTTGGTCTTTCCCAACCATTAATAAAGGATAAAGCCAATACAAGATTTGCTTTTCTATACTAAAGAATAAGTCATCTTTTCACTAGGTGTTTGGGGTATTTGGCTTTTGGTAGGGATGTGTCAATTTGTCAAGACCTTAATTTCTGGAGAGAATTTATCTATGTTGAGACAAGTGCCTTGGCAAAAGGCAATTCTACCTACTGATGGAATTTTGGGTTAAAGTAAGAAAAGGAGACAAAAAAGAGAGAAGGCACGTCCCCAACAACCTTATCAGCTAGGAGCAGGACAGAGCCACGTTCAAGCTTCTGTGCCAATAGAAAATTAATTATTCATATGAGTTCTTATGGAGAACGCAGGAAGATCAACCAGTTGGTAACCAAGAAGCCCCCTCAGCACTCGTTGGTGGCAAGGTGGCTGGGCCAGCAGGTTGCTGGGAGGTACCTGGCTTTCCCTGGAGGTATTTAGGGGTGCTGGGAGGGTGAATGGGGTGCATGGTCCAGTCAGCTTGGCTTCCTGCCAGGAAAGCCCAGCATCTTCTGCAGGGTGACTCTTATCACAGGGGACTGTCTAGTCTTGGTTTGAGATCAGATTTTAGCCCAAAGGAAAACCAGGAATCAATATAAAAAAAATCCTCCGATTGGGTCAATAATCTACATTTTTCTTTTTTTCTTCTTGGAAATATTTATATTACAGTAACTTGGTATTTTAGAAGGCTGTAAAGGCATTTTTATATAATCAGCATTTTTAAAAGTCTATAAACATCCACTATGTTTGCCTAATGTACTATAAAAGCTTCCAAAGGAGCTGTTATTATCCAACTTGTCACCTCACACATGCTCCGAGGAGAAATTTCTTCTCTCTTTTTCCCCCCCCCACCCGCCCTTGTCTGCTGTTAATAAAATGAAGCAAACCATTAACAGCTTTGGAGCTGCAAGGAGAAGGAAAGGGGCTTGTAATCTTGGACTCCAAAGGCAACGTCTGCAGCTTTGCTCCTCGCCTCTTTGAGATTCCCAACACGCAACAACAATTTCAAACAGACAAAATCAGTTTAGGTTACATAAATTCAAAAGCCCAAGCCTGCTTCTTTTAAAGTAACATCTTGCATTTTGTTTGGAGTGTTGCAATCTCTCACGAAATCTCTTGAACTGGCTGGGTTTTACAGTCTGCCGTGCATCTTCCTCAGGTTTCTAGGGTTAAAGGAGCGTTGATGCAGAATGATTCTGTGCACACAGACATACATTATTGTTACACTCACACGTGCATATATGTAGATGTGTATATATGGGTGTATGTAAATACAGAGACACACTATACATCGAGTCTAGCAGGCTGTGGTGGTTGCACATTCAAGACCCATCTCTCCTGGCACTCTCTGCTTGCCAAACTCCCAGTGTTATCAGCACATGGAGCAAACTCCAAGCCACATCCTGATAATAAGATGCCATGCATTTTGGAGAAGAAGGCAGATATTTTAGTCCCTGCGAGCTCAAGGGTGAGTGTGGTGTAAATCAATTAGTGAAGAAATCTGTGTACAAAAAAGCAGGTTTGGGTTTTTAAGCAACCTCTTAATTCACATCTCAGATTTGCTTTTGGTGCATCTCTGTTTATAGTTTGCTCGTGTTCCCAACACATCTTGGTGTCGGGATGGATTCTCAACCCCGAGGAACCTGTCAGGGATGTGATAACAACTCACTCAATCCAAAGAAGGGCACGATTGCGCCTGTCATAGCGAGCTACTCTTAACAGCTCTCATGCACCAGTGCAGGGTCCCACTGGGGCAAGGGGAGCTGCTCCTCCCCAGGGACGGCATCACTTTGGGTGGGGCTGAAAATAGCAGGAGAACCTGTCGCATTTGGCCTTGAGATGTTCCCAAGAGGATAAAAGACAATGAACTCCCCCTCTGCTGGGGGATGTTTTGGGAAAAAGTCTTCCTGGATGAATTTGGGGTGGGCCAGGGTGGAGAAGGGCTTCTCTGGCTTGAGCAATTGAAAGGTTGTGAGCTGGGAAAGCATTGAAAGTCCCATCTGATGCCTGAGGGGGAGTAGCTTGGGCATCCCTGCAGTGATGGAAAAAAAGGAGAAAAACCCAATGGATGCAGTTTATACCACTGCAGGAAATTCCCAGCTGTTCTGCAGGGAAATGAGCTGAAGGTGCAAAGGGGACATTGGTGATCATAAGGACTACGTTGGGGCAGAGGAGTGGGAAGAGGCTAAAAGCACTCCTACAGGAGAGAGGGGTGGTAGGTTTGATGCCCAGTGTCAGACAGAGCTGTCTGAGGGCTGTTTAATTTTGTGGCCACCACAGAGATGGCTCTGGCACCTTAAGGACATCAGATTTCAAGGTTTTGCTGCTGTACAGCCCATCCTGGGCTATCCAGAAAAGGTGACAGCATGGAACAGCCTGTCCATGAGACCAAGGGGTCAGAGGGAATCCCAGGTTCCCAGCGTGGGTTCAGGAGAGCTGTCAGCTATGACAGAGTTAGAGCCAAAGCAGGACAGAGAGCAGATGTATCAGCCGTAGTGGCTATTTCTGGCATCGCCCTCAGAGCTGGGGAGCCTAGACATGAGGGCACAGGGAAGCACGACAGGGACTTCCTGGGAGCCCTTCCCACCTCCTGGCACTATGGGGTGATTCCTGCAGGCACTTCCCATCCTTAGATGACTCGCTATCAGCTCCAAACAAGTACAACAACCTCAGGCGAGTGTTGCCTGACAGTCTGAGGCAGATGTCCTAAGTGGTGGTACCCGCTGGGATCGGCTCTGCCGCATCTGTGCAGCACTGCTCAGAGCCCATGGGAGGTGTCTGTGTCATACATCACATTCATTGAGGGCTGATGAGAGCAGAGGCTCTTGGGCACTTCACTGGTGCTCATGCAAATTTCCTACCCCTGCTCCACATCCAGCCACCACCACCCAAGCATGCATTGGCAGACACTCATCCCTCTCACGAGACCCCCATTGTAGGGGTCCGACAGCAGCCTGGGGTGCCCTTGGGATGTGAGGAGGTGTTGTGGCCCTTCTGGGTGAGCCTTGACAAGGCAGCACAGTGTAGAGACCTGATGTGGGCAGGGGAAGTTAGGAGGGGAAGGCAGGTCACTGGATTCAGGATGTATTCCAGGATAGGGTTCTGCTACAAACAAACAGGACAGGTTATCTGAATGCAGCCAATGTCATGTCTGTCATCATTCACTCTCCCAAGGTGACTTCCCCATGGCTCTGCTGTCCTGGGCATCTCTCCTTTGAAGCTGCCTCTAGCATGATTTTCTGGAGACATTCACCTGCTTCTCTAAATTCAAGCCGTGGGCAGTACCCTGTGCTGCCAAAATCACCCCCCCTCACTGTAATGCTGGGTGAAGCTTTAGAGGCTGGAAAGCTCTCATGACCTCAAGGCTCAGGAGACACTGCTGTGTTGGTGATCCTCATTAACCCACTGTGGCAGAGGGGATTCCCTGGCTGGTGATGGGGATCTCCAATGCTCCCCACGTAGGGCAGAAGGTCCAGCACTTTTCCAGCTGTCAGCACCTCTGGAGACATAGGAGGATAGACATGGCCAGACAATAATGTGCCCAGGACCTTGTGATGAGGGACTCGGCCCCAGCAGATCTTTAAGTCTTGATTCTTTCCTCTGTAAGATGAAAATCGGGATCCTTTGAGCTTCTTCCCCACTTTCTCACCTGTATGCTTTTCTGCTGAGGATGAAGAAACACAAATGAATAAAAGGAGAGGAAAAGGATAAATACAGGACAGTGCCAAAGGTCTTGTGGCACGGACGAGGTCTCCACTCCATGTCTCTCAACGCCGGCGCTTACCAAACATAGACAGGGCCCCGTGAAACCTCAGGCCAGTGGAGAGTAGTAAGATGAGCTCCCTCTTTATTTGGCCTACCTAAAAATAGCAGAGAAAAAAAAAAAAAAAAGGCAGAGTCAGGACCCTGCAGGACCAGTAGTCAATGGGCTGCGAGGAGCGATTGAACTCCAAATACTGCTCAGCAGCCTCCAGCTGACAGGCTATTTTTTGCCGTGGTTGACTAAATATGGTCAGGGAGGGAAGAGCAGGAGAAGGGGCCACTCGCCCGGGATGCGTGTTTCGGATGCTTCGCTGGGTATATAAGCACTGGAAAGGTGGACTCACTTTCTGATCAGCTCTCCCCCCTTCTCTCCTCTGCTTGTGTGTGTGTGTGTGTGTGTGTGTGTGTCCCTCACTGCGGGGTGTGCATGGGCATCCCCCCTGGCACCCTGACCCCCACCCCGNGGAGGAGGAGGAGATGGAGGGGGGTGCGCAGGCACTTGTGCAGGCGCAGCCCTTTCGCATCAAGGTGTGCTGCAATCCGGGCGGGCAAGGTTGCTTCTCCTTAACTCCTGCCTCGCCAGCAGCGCTCTCCCGGAGCCCCGCTCCCCCCTCTCCTCTCCGCTCCGCTCAGCCCCCGCTGTACCGCGCTGCCCGCCGCCCCCCCCCCTTCATCCCTCCCCGAGCCGCGATGCAGCAGCGGGGCCGGAGTTGTAGTGTGGAGCTGGGCGGAGGGGGTGAGGTAAGGGTGGATGGGGAGGGGAGGGTTTGCCTGATGGGTTTTTTTTTTTCTCCAAGTGAGGACTAATCCCATTCCTGGGCCTGCTCTCTTTTTTTCCCTTCCTGCATTAGAGATTGGCTATAAGGAGAAGGCTGACGGCTGCAGCATGAAGCGCATTATTACCTTGTGATTCCATGACCCTCCTCTATGCATCCCTAACTCTCGAAAGCTGATTCAGCTTTCAGCTAGTGCTCTGGTGAGTCCTCTGCTGCAACAGAAGCTCCTAACTGGTATGTCTTTTTTTTTTTTTTTTTCCTTCCCCTTCCTCCTCTCTCCCCCCTCCTCTGCTCCCTGCTTTGCCTTTAACCACTACCAGCTCAGCTTGGTTTTAAACACTTTTTTCCACCCCCCACCCCGGCCAATGCAGGACTGAGTGCTCATCCAACTTACCCGGGGACTTAAATGTGGGCTTTTGCATCCGGCAAATGTGTGTGTCTCTGTATGTGTGTGTGTGTGTGTGGTGTGTGCCGCGTGTGTGTGTCTGTGTGGGGATGTGCTGGGTGTGTGTTTAATCTAGGGATGGGTTAGGAAACCTTTTCCCCCCCCCCCCCCCCCCCCTTTTTTTTTTTTTTTGTTCTGCTGTGGCATACTCCGCATTTAAAAAAAGGAAAAAAAAAAAAAGGCAAAGCAACCCCAACGAACTGCAGAGCAAGCAGTGCACTAGAATCATCTGAACTGAAATGTTAGAACTTTGACATGCAACCGTTCTGCAAGGTTAAACCGGCCTTTAAATGCCTAATTCAGACACAGGCTGGCTAATGACACCTGAGGGGATTGGGGCTTTATTTATTTATTTGCAACAAACTAGTGCTATGAGCTAATACTAACCAGAGCAAAAGGGTGAAATGTGGTTAAACTTAGCCTAACTTGCAATCATCTCAATGCCGCGGTGATTAACTGTTAAAATGCTGAGAAATGAGCGTTAATTACAGGCTCCCGGTGTGTGGATGGTCAGAAAGGGAATATGAGGAGGAGGAGAAGTTAGGTTTTCCCTGCAAGGGTTTGGAATTCAGGTTACACTTCATACATCAATTGACTGTTATTGCTTCTGCAGCTCAGAGTTGACTGTGGTCAATTATATTTTATATGATAGTGGGGATGCATAGTCAGATAAATGTATAGACATCGGTACTGTGAAGTGGAGACTGTGGTATACACACACACACACACGCTCAGAGACAAATGTAGGTGTATTTTGTAGCATGTATATGTATGTTTAGCACATCTTGAGACATAGGTATGTCAGTGCTGTGTGTAAGTTATGTGTAATGTGTCATCCAGATAGGATGCATCTCCAGGCTGTGCTCAGAGTGTGAATCCAGGTAGATGTCTGTGCTGGGGAGAGCGTACACTCAGGAGCTGTGTGTAATTGTATAGGCAGAGGTCTGTGGTTTGTGCTGTCAGTTTAACTGCAGATGGTTGTGTCTGTGTCTCCCAAGGACTGAGCCCTGTGTCAGTGCTGGGGTGAGCCATGCCTCTGCCCTGGCCCCGCATGCATCTCCCTTCTCCAGCGCCCGGCTCTAAATACAGACTGTCTCCAAAGTCCCCAAAGTTTTGTGCTGTACAGCTCCAGCTCGACTTTGCCACCTGGACCTAAGCAGCACCTCAAGCCTGGGGCAGACCAGGGATATAATATACAACACCTCACTTTCCATCCCTCTCCCCATCCTCCTTTCCTCTCTGCCTCCAGGAAACACATCAGACTCTCCCCTTTCCCTTTTATTCACCCACTTGATCCTTGCACTGTTCAGGTCTCTGTCCATTTTGCTCCCCACAACAGCCACAATTTTGCCAGGAGTGAGCCCAGGAGCTCAGCGAGCCTGGGTGGGTTGAGAATGTTGGATGATGCTCACACATCACCACTTTCTCCTGGTGTTAGCTGCAGAATGGGAAGAATAAGGTGCCTTTGGTGTCACCATTAATAGCACCATCACGCCATTTATCTTCTCTTCCACCAAAAGGCACAACCCTGGAAAGCATGAGCTTCCCTACAGAACCTCAAAACAGATTTATATCTCCAGGACGAACTTTGCTGCCAGTTGTGTCATTGTCTTCGGTTTTAGTGAGGATCTAAAAGGTCAGGTTTTCAGCTCTTACCTCGTACTCTTTTCAGTGGCTGGCAGCTGCTGTCCCGCTCCTCTGCAGAAGTTGGGGACCCTTCAGAACAGCCTGTGTCAAATGCATTTTGAAGACAGCAAATTGAGCATGAGCCCAAGAAGTCCAGTAGCTGTCCTGCTGTCGTTGGTCTGAAGGAAATTCAATACACTGGAGTGCCTTGTCTGTGCTACCCCCCCATCCCCAGCCAGCACTTTGATTTCTGACCTTGGGGGGTTTTTTTGAATCTTAAGGACCTAGACTTTCCCTCACACTCCTCAGCTCTCCCTTTGCTTTAATTTCACTGCAGTCATGCATTACAATGGTGCCACAACTCCATCTCTCTTCCTCTTAATCCAAACTAAAGGTTGAAATTTGCCTTGAAGTGAGACAAATAATGATGGTTTAAAGGACCAACAAACTCAGGGAATGCAGAGGGTAGCTGCCCGGAGCCAGGACTGAGGCATGTGCTGGTATTGCATGAGTGGTGTAAAGCCATTTTGGGGGCTGGAGGCTGAGTACAGTGGATTTACACCCCAGTTCCAGGTGGCCTTTGCTTTTCAGTGGTGCAAGAAGTCAATAGGGAGCCGGGAAATATTTACTCCCCAACTGGCTGTGATATTTTAAAAAGCAGTGGAGAAGCATCGATGCAATTAGGTATTCCAAAGTGCTTAGGTTGCCACTTGCTAAGTTTACTTAAACCCTCTTTAAAGGGTTCATTAGAAGGCTGTGAGGAAGGGTAAAATTCATTAGCACGAAGGCAGCCATGCTGCATTTGCCTGTAGATTGGCATCGATCGGCAGGAGCGGGGCGAGGGGCAGTGGGCGCAGGTGAGCGTGCCCTGCTGAGCGTGCAGGCAGCGCCTGGCGTGACCTCCCCCACTGCTCCCTGCCTAAATCCTGCCCATAATAGTCTCCTATTCAAGCCTGGGCAGCGTTTGCAGCTCTGCCACTTGGCCCACATTGTTCGGGGAGCTTTAAAGCTCAGCGCGGCTGCGAGGAGGCGAGGGAGAGAGGGGGAGAGGCAGCTGCCGTGTGCGAGGCTCAGCCCCGTGGGTGCACAAGAGTGTGGGGCTGAACCCCAAGGGTGCACAAGCGTGTGGCAGCATGTGTGAGCACTCATCCCACAGGGGCTGCGGGAAGAACTCTAAAAGACTTTGGCCCAAGCTCTCAGCACCTTGCTTTGGCTGCCTGTTCTGTTGCATAGCTGCAGGTGGCTCCCCCAAGCCCTCAGCTGCAGTGGAGCTCAGCTGGATGACTTCTTAGAAGCAATTTTTAATGATTTTTGATTTTTTATTTAAAAACTGCCTCTGAAGTCCTGGAAAGGCGTGTGCTATCTTTTGGGGTTCACTTATCTGCAAGGTAGAGTCTCACTCACAGTGACCAGCAGAGGACAAATAAAAAAGTCATTGGATTCACTAGGTAAGATGCTTTCTTCTTCCTATGCTTTAATCTCTACTTACAGATGAAAGCAATTGCTTGTCTGGGGCTGATGAGCTTTCTTACTCTGGCAAATGGAGCAGTCCTTCCCGGTGTCAGTTTGTAAATCAGTAACTGGCCATTTGATTTTTGGCTTTCTGAAAAGAAATTGCCTTTTTGTTTCTGGATTGTAGGATGGAGGCAATTGGGAAACAATATGTGTTTAACTTTCCCCCACATGGCTTTGTCTGAAATCGTATCTATATGCATATAAAGCAAATCTCTTCCACCAAACCACATTTTGGTCTTTTTAATTGCTGAAAGTTGATGGTTTCAAATGGAACACCTACTTTTTAGGTGGAATGGGAGGTTGGCTTTTACTCTGTACCTTTTAACGTGACAAAGAGCTCCTGCCAGGGCAGCCACCCTGGCTGCAGCTTTGTTCCTGGGGAATTATCCAGAGGACCCCAGGACCAAAATCCATCACCTGGCTAGGGCAAAGCCTGGGGTTCCAGGCATGGGATGAGAGCTGAGGGCTGTGTATGTGTCTCTGCACACGAGCTGGGCAGGAGGAAAGTCTGCTGGTTTCAACTGAGCCGTAACTCACTCTCGGGATGTCAATCGTAAATCAGCATTAATTTTCCCTCCTGTGGCCATGTAAATGCGCCTATTGAAACTACCTGCTTGAGAGACATACTTCTTTATATGCCCATATGAACCTGGCAAGCTATGGAATGTAAAGAAGTATGTATTTCAGGTGGGAACCCTTCTCAGAGAAGCAATGTGTGACCTCGGGCAAAGCAGGGGAGAAAGACAGACAGATTCTTTTCTATGATGCTGTTTTTTTAACTGCCTGACCTGGCAGACCGACTGGGGAGTCAATTGATGATCTTGTTCCAGCGCGTGTATTGTTCTGTCACTTTGCCTGTGTCAGCAGGTGGAAATGCTCATCAGGACATTAAATATTCAGTATGCTGACTGCGGCATGGGCTTTGAAAGGCGATGCCAGAGGAAAGCTGGCTGTCCACTCCTGGGCTTTAACAGGGATGCAGGCCGCTCTCTCCTTTTTCCTGCTTCACCATCAATCCTTTTTCCTCTCCCCCCACCCACCCAAAATAAGGCTAGATAGCAAAGAGAGCTGGGTGGTCTTTAAAGGAGATGGAGCAGGGTGAGAAGAAAAGAGAGAAAAAGGATACAAGAATTATGACTCGGGCATGTGGTGTTTTAGCTTTAAGCTGATGTGCAAACTCCACTTTTTGAGTCTTTCCCACATCAAAACTTTTTGTGCTTAAAACTGGAGAGAAGGAGATTTACCCTGGTGTGATGAGCCACCGAGTCAGCAGATCACAGCTAAAGCCAGAGAAGTGCTCAGAACATAGGGGTCTCATTTTCCGGAAGGAAACTAGGAAAATGAGCTGCTTTCATTCTGGAAGCCTTTCCTGCCTTTTGCTTTTCCTTTTTAACCTTTTTCCAGTGTAAAAGAGTTGGCTGTTTTTCCAGGATCCTACACTAATAAGGCAAGATGAAAGAACTGGGGTTTAAATACAAATTTAACCTTCTGCCTAGTGTGGCATCTGAGGGTTTAAAGCTTTCAGCCCCAAACATGCCTCTCGCTTCTGTGATGCCCATAACAACAGGCAAAACTGAGCTCCTCAGAAAGTCGCTCCCCAAACTCACATCCCCATCTCCATGGGGCAGTTGAGAGCAATACGTAGCTTTTGAGTGACTGCCCTGCAGTTGCCACATCTCTCTTCCCTTGGCTAATGTGGCTCCTGCGGCTTCTTTGGTCAGATGGGATGGTTTGGCATCCCACACCCAGGTTAATCAAGTCTTACCTGTCGCAGCATCTTCTCCTGGGCACAGGGAGCAGGAGAGACTCGGAGTTTGGATTTGGTGGAGTCTTTATTCACGATGAGCGCCGTCATCACTTGTTGTACATGCGCCAGAGGGGATTTAACTGGAAGCAGGGGCTGGTGACTAGCGGGTTAGAAAAGACAGGCTGGGCTATCGGGGAGATTTCCTGTGCATAGGGTTTGGTGCGGTTTATCAAGAGCTGTTTTGTTTTGTATGAAGACAATACCGTGGCTGATGGAGGCGTGAGAAGTGTGAAGCCCCTTCCTAGCAGCGGAATAGCCTTGTCTTTGCCAGGTGGCTTTGAGAAGGTCAAGCTTGCTGGTTTGCACATCATCCTGTTTGTATTTTAGGATGTTCTTGTTCTGCTGGGCCCTGGAAAGGTCCTGGCTGGCCATGATGGGCTCTCTCAGGGCCTTGCTGCGGGGACACAGCTGTCCCTGGGCTCAGTCCCACCAGCAGCCACCCTTCACAGGGATGGACCTCAGGACATCCCAAGGATGGATCTTGTGGGTGTCCAGCCCTGTCTTGGGGTCAGATTTATATATGAAGCTGACGGATACTGGGAAACAGTCTGATTCCAAGCTCTAGTGCCTGAGCAGGGTTGCAATTTCGCTTCCTTGTAAATCACCAATGTCAACTTGAATCTCTGGGTGAAACACGAGGACAATTTGCACCATTCTGGATCTAACATAAAATGATACATTAGATATAATTTATATATAAAAATTCCCCTTTTTCCTTATTGACTCTTTGTCCCATCTCTTCTTCTTTTCCTTCCCTTTCCTTCCTACCTTCTTTGCTTGACTTTTTTCCCACTTTTTCATTTTTCCCTTTCCCCTTTCCTTTTTCCTTCCTCTCTCTCTCATTTTCTCTTTCTTTCCTTCTTCAGTGCAGGTTTTACTAGAACTCTCATGCCACTGTGCATTGCTCTCACAAAGGTTCTTGTGGTCTGATTTACAACAGATACTTGCATTCCTAATGCATTTTTTATCTCCTTCCTCCCCCCCTCTGAATTAATACGCTGTTAATCACATGCAATTGCTAACTTTAGGAAGTCACTAAGTACTCAGATTTGTTTTTTATGTAAATATTTTTCAAGGCTCTAATTCTGAGCGTTGTCTCGCAGCGTGGGAGCGGAGGTGGCAGAGGAGGCTTTGCTGTGACACATGTCCCAAGGCACTCAGGCTTGGGTGATGTTAAAAATGAAATGAGGTGTCTGTGTGTTGCTCTGCCCCAGAGCCACGGTAGCCTCTTGCTGTTGGCATCGATGGAAGCAGATGATGGCTTCAGGCCTTTGCCAACCAGTTTGCGCCGTTCACCTTCGTGCAGCTCCTCTTGCCTTTAACACCTCTATTGATCAAAACTGTGACAGTTCACATTACACTAGATCCACTCTATTTGGTAGCTGAAACGAAGCCACTTCTCTTTCTCTCTTTATAAGCTGGTAAGCATCTCCCAGGCTGGAGTGCTGGGCCCGGTGCCGCGCAGCAGCGCCGGGACGCTCAGCTGCACCAATCCATCCTGCAAACCAAGGACTGTGCAGTGCTGGGTGTGGAAACAGGAGCTTGGAGAATTGTAAAAGCCATAAATCCAGTGGACCAAATTAGTTAAATTTTTCTATTCTATGCCTCACAAAATCCAGCCGTTCTCGAGATGAATTCTCCGCATGTAAGCGGAACTACCGGCAGCTAGAAGATGGATCTTTCTGCACGTGCACATGAGAGCACAGGGACAAATTTGTGCCATACAGTTTTTCCCCAGCGGGTTTAAGGTTGTTTCTTTTTAGTTTTGTCTGTTTGTTATGTTGATGAGCTGTTATTACAGTTGTTCCTATTACTTAATATTGGAAGACAGGTGGTCCCATCAATTCCGGCGCTATCTTTTGGAAAAAGGGAAAATAAAAGGGGGTTGGGAGGGGGGAAGAGGAGGAGGAAAAGGGGGTGCATGTTTGCAATTCAAGTTTAATAGTGCATTCATCAAGAGCAATAAAGCATTTTATTGCACAAGTATTTCAAGGGATGTGCTGGCCCTGGTAAAAGCATTAGTAAAGGGGTGCATCAGCAATCTCATTTAAAACTGTCGACCCGACGTGAAAAATGTTGCGTTGAAGAATAAACTGCTATTAAGCATGATTAGATTGACCTGCAGGACAGATATTTTAGCTGCAGCAGCACAAGTCGATCAAAGTGAGCATCGCTTAGATTGCACATTTTTTTTCTTTTTCTTTTTTTTTTCTCTCTCTCTCTCTTTTTTTTAATGCCCTAAATTAAAAATGAAAGAGCCTCAGAATATTTAGGACCAGAGAGTGACTTTTGGGGGTGAGATTTGTGCGTTCGATTGGAAGCGGTTTGGAAAGGTAGGGAAAGGGACGGAGGAGGGGGTTGGGGGGGAAAGATGTATTAATTGCTGCCCCCTTAGCATACATTGAAACTATGTTACTCAGATCAACCAATCAAAAAAGAAATTGTGCTGACTCAGCATTCGGGCTAGTCTGCACGTCCGATTGCAGAAGAGATCAGCACTGCACTGCAGTATCTTTCCCTGCCTTTGACACCAGCCTAGCTGGGCAGGGCTTCCCTTGTGTTTCCCAGGACTGGTTTAGGCCAAGAACAAGAGAAGGCCCTGAAGAGAGGAAGAGAGAGTGGTGATTGCATGAGCCTCAAGCTGCTAACGATCCTTTTTAGTCAGTTAGAAAGAGCTTCCATGCTAGGTTTGCCCTGCCAGATGCAAGCGGCATGAATTGCTTGGGAATATATCTATTTTTAAAGAGTTTCACCACATCTTGCACTTAGCAGTGACTGTGGGCGAGGGGGTGGTGTGTTCCTTGCAAAAGAAATATCCTCACTCCTCAGCTTGGATCCCTCTTCTGAAAGCCCAGGGCTGATTTAAGTGCCGTGCTTGCGATTGCCTCCCAGAGAAGATGTGTGTTTAATATTTGCTGCTTGAAGCAGAAGTTGCCCTTGACCTCAGTCAAGTGGGCAGTGATGCTCTGAGATGCTTTCACCTTAGGATGTGGGAGATCACAACGAGAGCAGCCTAGTGCTCCAAGGATGGGAGCCAAAGGCATGGACTCTACCACCAGCTCCTCTGGGCTTACAGATGAGTCGTGTAGCTCTCCTGCCTCAGTTTCCCCCAGAGGCAGAGTAGGTGCATAGAATCAGAGAATCATTTTGATTGGAATAGATCTTTAAGATCATCAAGTCCAACCATTAATACCATGAAGTTGTTGAAGCCGTTGCTTGCACTGCAAGGTTAAAGCTGGAGAAGGCCAAGGACAAGAATGTTTGGGGTTTGTAAGGGTTTCCTCACTTTGATGTTGGTTTGCTCGTGTTTTGGAGGACAGCACATCCTGGCTGGACTGTGCCCCCTCTACTCTCATGCCAAAACTCTCTGAACTTCTCTGAAACACCTCTGAGCAGGTGTAGGGCTCAAAGTGTCGAGGCCAGACTTCACCCAGGGCCCCTCAGGGCTGTGTCTGCCTGAGGGATACCCAAGTGGGAGAGAGGTGGGTGATGCAATGCTCCCATACCCTGGGGCTACTGGGTGGCAGCCTGGGCACAATCCTGACCACTGCTCCACCCTGTGATGCTCTGAAGGCATTTTCCTCTGCACTCTTTAACCAGCACCAATGTCCTTGCTTTGACTAGTGTTTCTGCGTACAGAGGAGCAGAGGCTGATGGTGGATATCCCTGTGCTTGAGAGGAAGGCTTGCAAGGCACAGATATGTCTTGAATAAAGCTGAATTTCATAATGAAATGTTTTAGCAGTTGGAGCAGTTGCTGGTGGTGCTCAGCAGGCAAGCTGCACGCTGGGGCTTGAGGGAAACAGGGCAACTGACATCTCCAACAGATGCGGGCTTTTCCTTTCCCCCTACTCCTCTTTTTTTATTCACAAGGCTGTGCCTGTGAATGCCTCACCATGCCCAGATATGGCCTATGCTGGGACCTGTGCCGCTATCTAAAGAAGCTCTGGTCAGACTGATGAGCCCAAGGGGATCGTGGAACAGCTGCTATAAATAGTGCTCATTCCCAGCTGCCCTTCTGGGGGCCCGGATTAGGTGGCATCTGGGCAGCCAAGAGGCGTGGGACTCGTGACCACTGACTGCAGAAGTCACCCAGCAGCTGTAAGGACAGGAACCATCCCTGCAAAGCCCTTACATAGGCAAGTCAACCCTGGCATTTGGGGAGCTGGATAAAGCTACGGGAGCAGGAATCCAGTGACCTAAGAGCGAACAAGAATAAAGTTCACTGTGCTTCCAATCTGAGAAGTGAGCCGGTGTCAGAGGCAGCACTTGGCCTTTGGCTGTTGAAGTCGTTTGGTGCAGAAGGGAAGCATGAGGAGGGAGCCAGCAACACGGGAAGCAAAGTGTCACAAGGAGCTTCTGACCTGAAGAGAATGGTGCTCCTTCTGGGATGCTGTGGGTTAACTGGCTGGCAGTGAGATCATTGGAAGTTCTGATTTAATATTTGTATTTAATTTGGGTAAACAAATTAACAAAAAAAAAACCCCCACAATGCCAAGTCTTAATAATTTAAAGCAACAACTTGATTGAGGCTAGTGGAAAATAATGAACCTCATGCAGTAATTTCACTCCTAAACTTGCAGGTGGACAGTGTGCATAGCTTGTGTCCTTGTGGATGCATATAACTGGTCCTCATATACGAGGGGTGTAGGTCGTAGGCTTGCAGTAAGGTGATCCAACTCTTGCAACAGCAGTGAAAAGGGACTGTGTTTTGCTTGAGTTAAGCTCAGCCTTGAGTATTTGAAGGAAAAAGATGGAGCAGGAGACTGTTTGGCTGTGCAGAAGAGATGTCTGTGCTGGTGATGCCTGGAGGGAATGTCCTCAAATATGTGCAATGGGGGACTGGGGATAAAAAGCAGCGAGTGACTCTGTAGCTTGTCCCTGAATGGATCTGCTGTGGGATGGGGACAGGGATGCGCTTGCAGGCAGGATGAGAAGAGTATCTATATATCTATATGTACAGGCTTTGTCCCTTCCCCTCCTCACTGGTGTCAGGGCTATGATGCACAGTGCTCTGCACCACTTTGCTTTCTTTAAATTAAGCCAGCTTTGTCCTAAAGCCTTGTCTCTGAGACAATAAGACTCACCCACTAAAATCTATTATGCCATTTTTGCAAAGACCAGCAAAAGTCGCCGGTGTGCTGTCCCCTCCCTGTCCTCCACGCTCCTTTGGCCTATTTGAAACTGAATTTATTCCTTGGAAGCTCCCCATCAATTTGCCTTGCTCTTTTGTTGACAAGTTTATTAAAAACCTGGGCAACTACATATTAAACTTTTATCAGTGTCGAGGAAGAATACGTCCTTTGAGCGGCCACAGAAGTTATGGATTGGGTCTGAACGTTTCTTGTTCCACCATTTGGCTGAGTCAGCGTAACAAATAAAAGCTTCTTTCTTTTTTTTTTTTTTCTTCCTCTTTCTTGAGAGACAGTTCCCTTAACAGTGGAAGTAACAATGTCCAATAACACAGAAAGGTTTCAGGTCTGGGTAAACATGAGTTTTTGGGTTGGTTTTTATGTGGCCATTAAGTCTTTAACAGTTTGAATGATTAACTTAAAGTGGGAATGAAGTAAAAACCCCAGAGAAAGTTATTGCTTCTTCACCCCAATACAATGGTTTTGGTAGAATAACTGATACCTTACAGCACTTCTATGAAAAGAATGTCCCCCTTAATTAATAATGTTGTTGTACCACAAGTGATGTGCTTCTCTCCACTGAAGGGTTTGGAGTGATGCTTGGTTGGAGAAGTACCTTGTGTGCTGCTGTAATAGAGGATCTTTGCTCTTTTTCTTTAGTCATGAGATGAAACAAAGAAGAGGCCGATGTGTTGCACTAAAGATGTTAAAAATAAAACGTTAGAATCACATAACCCAGTTCCCGTTTTGCCGTGCAGCTGAGTTTTTAGGAGTTGAAGGAAGCCTGAAAAATAACCGGCAAGCAGGAGTTTGAACTGGTGTAACAACAGACAGGCAGGGAAAAAAAAGTGAGTATCTGTGGGACTGAGCTGCAAGTCCTAAAACTCTGCTGGATAAATAAATAGATAGCTGTCCCCAAACAACATCCTTCTCTACCTGTCACCATGTCCAAGGATTTTTTAGTTCTTAAACAGGTTTGCTGGCATCATTTGTCAAATCCAACAGGGAGGTTTCTGTGTGACAGAGGATCATTTTTCACCACGCACAGTGGTGCACCAAAGCAGTCCTGTGGGCTCTGAGCAGCTCCATAATTAGGGACCAGTTAACATACGTGTATGAGACGGATCATCATTCATGCTACAGGCTACAGAGCGCTCGCCGCTGCCGAGCCCGAGCTGTGCCGAAAGCAGGCAGGGAGTGTGCTGAACAAATAAGTCTTCCTCCAGGAGTTTATCTGCATCACCATTTGCTCCAATTATAACTAATTGGACACATATTGCATTTTCATAGCATCTAATTTTCTATTGATTTTAACGGGACTGCTGGTGTTTTGTACTATTAAGTGGTATCTCGTATCAGCCGCTGTTCAAAAATGCTGAGTACACTCCCCTGTATGGAATTATGCAGTCAGCACATGTTTTAAAACCTATTTAATTGTTTGGTCCATAAAATGCACAAACTGTATTAGGAAATGGCTTTGTTCTCTTTTGAGTGTGTTGAGTTGAAGAAAAAAAAAAGCGCAAAATGAAATCCAACTCTTTCCAGCACAGGTTGCAGGAGCTGCAGCTCCCAGAGAGTTGTTGAGGGCCTTGTGCTTCAGGCAAAAAGCCTTTGGAGGACCTTGGTCTCACATGGAGCCAGAGCACTTGCAGCTCCCTCCACCATCCATGCTCTGCATCGCCAGACAGATCAGATGTAGGCTTGAAAGAGGAAAGTGAATTTTACAAGAGGCCTAGGACCAAAATGTGGATTAAGACAGAGATTCTCATAGGACAAGGCAAAATTTTGATAAGGTCACTTTTGATGTTCTGTGTAACTGAGGGATAAGGTGATAATTGCAGGGTTTGGGGCTTGGTTCTCTGTCATAGATATGGCCCCGTGTGCCTCGGCAATACATCCAAATCAAAGCGGACTATCAAATTAGCCGTTGCGTTTCAGCAGACACTCAGTGAAGCAGGAGGAAAGCAATAGTCCTCCGTTCAGCATCACTGAAAGAAGAAAAGATTTAAAGGTGAGATTTAGGGGAGGAAGGGAGAGGTGGCCTGGCAAAAAGCCGTTGCAGTAGCTCGTGGTGGATGGTTGGATCGTGGCTCATTAGATCATGGGCATTGGCTAACGGCGTTAATGGCAGAGAAGGCAGATAAAAGGTGGTGGGAATTATGTTATGCAGCAGCTGGGTTGCCCTGGGGTGCTGGTGAGTTTACCATCAACTTACCGCCTTTGCTGGTCATTAGCAAAGACCACGTTGTGTCTGTGGGAGACAGGTGAGTTCATGGGGATGTATAAATTAAATAGACACTTTATTAAGTTCAGGTAATAGTTTTGGTTTGAAAGACTGTGTGTCTACTGCACTGTCAGCAGCTACTTTAGTGCACAAAGGAACTGAGTGCTTTTTAATTAAGTCAAATAAAATCCAAGCGGAAGACTCTCGAGCCTTGTCTGGAGTCTACTTTTTTGGGGACTGAATCTCTATAATTTCAGGAATGTTAATAAAACACAGTCCACTTTTCCCCCATAATAATATAAGTTAAATTAATATTTGATGCCTGGAACGAGAAGGATAAAAGGAGTGAAGTTGTATTTTCTGGTTTATGGACGGCACATTGTGCAGAATCCAGCGGCTGTGGCATTGATTTAAGCATCCTCGCAGAGACACCACGCAATAAAGTTGAATCATCTGCAGTACAAGTATAGCTGTTTGGTGGGGAAAAAAAAATAGAATAGCAAAGTGAGAGAGTAGACGTTTTCCTGTGTTATCAAAAGCCACTTCATTTGGGGGAAATTTCCTCCAATTTAGTGTCGTTTGGATGGAAATCAAATAACACATTAGCTTGAGGAAAGGGGGGAAAAAAACCTTCCAAAGCTAATTACAAAGGGAATGTGCACTTCATTAAGATAAAGCTGTAGGAAATCAATGTTCTGTATTGTTGTTTTTTCTTTTGATTGGATTTTAGAATGATAAATTGTTAATGCATTTGATCTGAAAATGATTTGTTTATTCAGATGAAGAGCTACAGTACTTTGCCTCATTTGGCCTTTTAGCTTATAATGATAATGGCTTTGAGGGATGCTCATTTCTCAAAAGGGTATCGGACTGGAATAGACAGGAGATTCTGGACTCAGAAGGATGGGCCCTATGCAAGGGTTCGTTGTAAGCTAATTCTATTGCATGTTGAATCTTCTGCTTCATTAGGAATATCGACAAATGCTGATAAATTCTTTGGCTCTTCTGTACTGTCTATAACACATCTTTATTAGAATATTGAGGCTGAAGTGGAAAGGTCTTCAATAGAGCAGATCCTCCTATGTTGCTCACTACTGATCCTACCTGCTGTGGCAGTGGTTTGGTAACGTAGGGCAGTTGCCCATTCTCATGCCTGTATTTGTTAATGGGGTAGCTGACACACAGGCTAAAGGCAAAACAGAAGCTCTGTGGAATGGTCAACAGAGAGGTAAAAGCAATGTATAGGTTTGTTTTCTTATTGTGGCTCTGATTTGCTTTTAAGAACTCCAATGCCACTCTGCAGCATGGGTGGACGTTGCTCAGCTTGGGGATGTGCTGGTGCAATGTGCAGGCAGGGACAGGAGCAGTGTCCTGTGCAGAGTGGCACCAGAAAGGACCTTTTCCATGTGAGACCCAATTTCACAGGGAAATTACTAGACCTGGCTTCACTTTGGACAGCAAACCTAAATTTGGTTGTCATGTGTTTGAGTCGTTAGACCAGGGACACGGTGCTGTCACAGACTACTTTGCTGTTAGGGATGGGCAAAGCTCTCTGCCAGGTCCTGCCTGCTGAACCTGGCAGTGCTGAGCAGGCAGAGGTGACCCTGTACTCTGACATTTCACAGCAGTGGGAGACCACAGACTTTCAGAGGATGAGCACGGACTCATAGGAGAGATCACGAGCCTCAACACAGCTCAGACCTTTGAAGACATCTGAGTAAAGCCTCTATAATTCATCTTGCTCGAGTGACTCGTACAGCATCAGAACCCAGCCTGGCAGTACCTAGACTGTCAGAGAGCTATGTTCTCCCTGCCAGGAGGCTACAAGCCCCAGAGGGTTGCAGCCCTCTCCAGCTGATAACATGGGCAGCTCTTTCTCAGCTGCTGGGAAAGCCTCACCACCAGAGAGACATCATTAGTTTTGATTAATGGCATCCAGAAGAGAAAACCTAATTTTCTAAAAAGGAAAACGTCACCCATAACTCACTGGAGAGAATTTAAACAAAACGTTACAGAACAGCCACACTGACTGGCTTTGATTTCAGATGTGTTCCTGGGCACTCCCTAAAGCAAAGCAAGGTGGGGAGTGGGGACTGCACTTGCCCCTGGAATAGATGCTCAGTGCAACCCCTGCACTGCACTTCCATGGTGCCACCTTCAAATGAATAACTCCAAATCAGCAGAACCAGGACAGAGCAGGTGTGCCTGTGGAGCAGAGTGTGTTTTAAGTGCAAAATTGTGATGCTGTGAGGCAGTTTGGTGCATACTAACTCAAACCCCACATGCCCACAGAGGTTTAGCTTGAGAGCTTCATACACCTTCAGTCACCAATGGCACTTCCAACTCCATCCAATCACTGGTAAATAATTACTTTCCTTTACCTCCCGTAACTCACCAAAGGATGAATTTAATACTTCCAGGCCTTCACTGTCTAAGTTTCCATTTAGTTCCTTGGCTTGATTGTCTCTTCAAAAAGTACCTAGAGATAACTGGATTAAATTAATTGTAGAGCTCTTTTTAAAGTTTTATCCCTCTTTCTCTCTCTCTATCCAACTCTCCATTTATTTACAGGCAGCTTGAAGTAACAGGGTTTGGGCAGCTAAGTGATTTGCAGTACTCACTGTCACAATGCAAAGCCTGTATTTCTTGTGGAGCTATAATGCTGGCCCACTTGCAATATTTCTGTGTGCAGTGGTTATTAGCACAGGTGTCTCTTTTTTTTATCCCCTAGTATCATCTTGCAGTGTGGTGGGCTCCAAGGAAGAGCGAGGGGGGGGGGGTGGAGTTGAAAAGTCACCTTTGCCTTATGACACATATAAATTCTTTAAATAGGTTATGCACATGGCAATGTGCAATATCTGCTCGTGGCTCTGGGTTAAGAAGGAAAGGCCTGACTTTATTGGCTCCCACTGCAGAAATGATCAAAGCTGCTGGGATTTTTCAATTTGATTTCCTGAGCTATTTACAGCAGTGGGGGGGTTGTGCTGCAGGAGACGTCGACCCCCCAGCAATGCGACACAAACCTTCACGTGGGTGACTTGGGCAGTGGTGGGGCAGCCTCTGTCTGACAGGGGCTTGCTTTCCCTGTTCAGGGGGAAAATTGGCCCAATTATGAGGTTGCAAGAAAGAAAAACCCCTCTCTCTTCATTTTCCTCTCCTTTCTACCTCTTTCCTGTTGGTTTCTGGTGATGGCAAATAAAAACCATTGCTCATCTAAAGGCAGATCTTAAAACCACTGATTTTAATGCCAGGAGAGAGAACATCGGAGGCTGCAGGGTAGGGAGGCAGTTTGCTAACCTCTAACAAAGATTTTCAGGTATTTCAACCTTTTCCTTCCCATTTGCCAAGGAGAGCCCTGAAGGGAGAAGAGCTCTGCAGCCCTGAGTTACTCAGCTGAGGACTGGGCTGGTCATAGCAAAGGACATCTCTTAGCTTTAGCTGCTGTTGTGTGTTAGGTGATGCTTCAGATGGCAACACACAGGGCATGGAGGAGGAACAAAACACTTAGTATGAGAATTTCTTCCAGAACACTGGAAGGAAGAAGGCAGGAGGTGACAATTAAAGTACCTGGATTGAAACAATAGCCTTTACTTACACTGTAACAGCAACGTGGCTCTCAAAATAGATGCAGCCAAATATCAGGTTTAAAAATGCTCCAGGCTGGTGGTTACCGCTGCAGAATATTCCACTGCTATTAGACCTGCCTCTTTAATGCAGGCCTGCTCTTCAGCCGTAGCCTCTAAGAGGCTTAAATAAATCCCAACTGCCTGAAAGTGAAGCCATTTGAACCAGTGCAACGTCAGGCAGCAAGTTCAGAAGAGGTCGAGGCAGCTGGGAAAGAAAAGACCCTGAGGAATTCCCCTCTTTGCTGGCCACAGCCCATGAGCACAAATGCTTTGCTAAAGCTGGTAAAATGGAACCAAATCACCTCTTCAATGGATTTGGTCCCCTTCAACCAGCTGTAGCTGTGCATTGATCTCTCAGACACACCTTGGAGGATAAAAAGCTTGAACTGGACCAAGGCAACTCAGGTAGCAGAAGACAAATGGCCACGTGAACACTGCTGATAAGGAAATGATGATGACTGGCATCTGCAGATCTATCACTCGGGCTCTGAACTGGTGGGTTGAGCCTGGGTCATTATGTGGTTGCCAGTCAATTCTGCCTGACGGAGACCACTCGAGACTGATCATCCTCCTGTATTGATCTCATCTGTAATTCAGGACTGTGTATTTCAACTGCAAATGCTGTGAATTTTCATATGTACTTACCCATTCCCACCCAGGAGCCCTGTGCCTCTGTGTACTTCATCTGCTGCAACGAAGAATAAACCTTTTGAACTGAAGCTCCTTCCTTGTATTTTGTACCATGCGCCAAGCCCTGTGTTCAGTTGTCTCTGGTGAAGAAATGGGTTCATACAGGGCTGCCAGAGCTGGAAATGAGTTGGAAATATCAGCTGCTTCTTAATTGCCCCAAATTGCAAGTATTCCCAGCCTGTACAATGTGATTTTTTGGAGGGGAGTTCGGAATATAAAAACTATGCTGCTAAAATACAATCCCCTGCTTGACTTCCTTGACCTAAAAGGCTTGTAAAGTGTCTACCTGGTCCTTATAAGCACTAATGTTATGCTAATGGACTTAAAGAAAATCACTCACTTTCCCATGTAATGATGATTGGTGGGAAAGTAAGCTGGGCGTCATCTTTTCCTAACCATCATAAATCTATAGGACTATCACAAGCTATGAGTATTGCTGGTATAATGAGCCATTTGGATGCAAAAGCCTGATGTGAGATTATTCATGTCCTTACCTCTTAATGATGCCTGGCCCAGATTAACCCCTGGCATGAGAAAGTGCAGAGATTTGTCTCTTTTCACATATCAGAAATTTGTTTCACTTGATCCCATGTCTCTGGTCCTTTAGGTACCATTTAAATGTTTTCACTAGGGCCAAGAGTATTCATGTGCTTTAAGATAAGGAGCTATTTGCTAGATCTGAGGCTTAACATGCATCTAATATTTATGTGACTGGGCATATGAAAGGCAAAGACATCAGGAGCAATGTTACTGCAGGAGCACCTTTCCTCAGCTAAAAGGAAAGCAGTGCTTACCCAATTATAGCTCATTTTTCTGCACTTTAACAGTGCCTAAACATCCATGCTAAAATCCTACTGAAGTCTACATGATTTTTTTTCCCCACATGCTTCAATTAAATCAGACATGTACCTGGTACTTGTGCCTGAGAACAAGTTCAGATTGAAAAGCACAGGTGGAGCTGTGAGCTCAGGTCTCCAGCTCTCTCTTTTGGGATGCAGTGATCAGTTCTCATACTGGAAAGACTACCAGGATATCAAAACTTCATTCAATGTAACTAGTGCAGATGTAGCTGCCACACAGCGAGACTGTCTTCCCTGGTGAGATCCCCTTTTACTAGAGCCTGGATCTCTACAATAGTGAAGATAAATATATTTCCAGTTGCTGATGGAAGGATGTAGGGACCAAGTTGTGCTGTTACTTTCATCAGTGTTGAAGTGTAAATAGACCAGTAAGGAGAAGCAGTTGTACCAGAGCTGATCAGAAAGTTTTATTTTTTCCCTTGAAAACCACAAAAGTCGGAAGCAACAGATGAACTCTTGGAGAAGGATCTTTTCCTTCATGCCACCAGCTGATTTCTTGGAAACAAAGAAAAGAAATTACTGGGGAGTGGGGTTATTTGTCTATTTCTTTTCACAAATGCAACATCTTTCCAAACACCCAACAATGCATCTAAAAGGGCTTTGACCTGGCTTAATAGAAGAGACTCAAACCTTTGCCAAATGCCTTTCCTGACGTGCCTTCAAACAAAGGGAAATAAGCAGCTCCAGCAAATCCCTGCATTACAATGGAGTCAGTTTGCAGCCCTAGGTAATAAGGATGCTGGTGCCTTTCCAGCTGTAGTCACACAACACAGCTCTTCCCTTGGCAAAATAGCCAAGTAGCCACCACTTCTATAGCTTCAAATCACATCTTGACACATGTTGTCTTTCCCAGTCAATTATTTGCTTTGCAATTAGCAGGGCTGGTTTCTGAGCACTGCCCAATGCCACCTCCTCATTTCCACCTCAGAAGCATCCACTGAGACAGGGGTGAGTGCACGAGCAGCAGTCACTGTGCAAACATCACCTTAACACTGACACTGTCAGTCCTGAGATTCAGGAACAAGGAAAGATGGGGATGAAAGCACAAGGGAAGGAGAATCCTTAGCAGAAGTCCCTAATTGCTGACAGTCTGGGCTGTGAATGATCTCTGGACTCTAGAGGAAAAGGTTGAGTAGAAACAGATGCTTCCAGCAGGCTGTGGCCTGAGTTTCCAAAATACCATCTCTTCCTCCTGCTCCTGCAATCTGGATGATTCCCTCTTGTTCCCCAGGGGTGTATCCAATGTAAACAACACCATTATTAACATTCTTCTTAGGTAGTGATAATTAAGTTACTAAAAAATGTCAAATGGGGAAGCTGGAGGCATTGTGGCTTGGACAAAACCATGGAATGGAAATGGAAATGTTTTCTCCTTAAAGAAGTGTCCACATTTAGGTACCCCCAGAGCCACCTGAGCCTTGAGGAGCAGGAAAGCTTCCAGTTCTCTTGAACCTAGACAGGATATGAATACATGAGGGAATACATGAGGATGCCAAAAGCTGAGTTGTGTATTTAGATTCTTAAATGTAGATCCCACCTTCAGGCATCCATGCTTGAAGTTTTCTGTCAGTACTTTTATTGCCTAATTATATCTTTATGGAATGAGAAATTCAATTCACTTATCAAGGAATTTCTATAACAATACCACCTATTATGGACTAGTTGAGGAAATGTGAGGTCCAAGCAAAGGCAACAGATAGACTTCAGAGGACTCTCTAGGCATTGCTAATGTAGAGAGACAAATGGATGGCATGGAGCAGATAATTACAAGTATCCCTCTGAACAGCTTGTGTTTCAGCCCCACTCACTTCCAAATGCCTCCTGATGCAACAGCAAGGTTTTGGAGCAAACAGAGCTTGCTCACAGCTGCCCATTAACACCAGGAGCTGCCCATTGACACCAGGAACTGCCCAGCTCATGAACCTGCCCATGGTCTGAGAATTGGATCTGCTTCAGTTAGTTTCCCATAAAGCACAGCTCTGAGTGTAAGTTTTATTGCTGACTTTGAAAACCCCAGGATCAGGTCCTGGCTAAGTCATTATAAGCCTTTAGCCAACCTTTAACTACATCAAATCTAATTGTTCTCCATATCCACTAAGAGGCTGCTCTGACTGCCCACCAGATACTGCTGGTTTCCTGGAAACCCTCTTAGCTTCTCAAACAAGGCAATCCTGAGGACTCAGTCCTGCAAACCTTTTGTGTAAATATTAAATAACAGTGAATAATTAGCAGAAGTAATCCTTTTTTTGCTTGACCCTCTTCTGTAATAAAGACTTTAGTCTGCAAATGCAAACGTTATTTTGAGGAGCAATTCATAAGCTAGAGCTGCTAAACACATCAGCCTAACTGCACTAATGCTCTAATATCCCTGTTTATACAGGACTTAAGACAGACAAAAACAGACACATTATCTGTCTCAAAGACCTGAGAGTGTTCAACAGTCAAGTGTAGGAAGAGAAAGTGGTAAAAGAGGTGGTAAAGAAGGGACCCATTTCTACCTTTGATACCTCTGCAAGCGCATCTCTGGGTGCTGCAATCAGGTCAGCTGGATTCTGTCCGTGGAGGTTTAGTATATGCATGCTTTTACTTCATCTGTTTTGATTTCTTTTTGGGTGGTTATTTTTATGAGGAGAGAAAAGAAAGGACAAGCAAACCATCAGGCAGATAATTGTTCTGTGCTGACAGTTTGTCAAGTGAAGGAAGCACAATTTTAGTCAAGAGATCTGCGTTACCACAGCGCTTGAGCAGAAGTCTCTTCTTTTCCTCCCAGATGGCATTGACATATAGCCTGAAGGGGCTATCAGGATACAAAGCTAAAGATGGTTAAAGACATTAAAAACTGCACAATGTGAGCACCATCTACATCAGGACCATCATCTAGAAGGAAGATTCATCCTGACGTGTTGGGCAGAAGACAGACCTTCTACTGATGCTGTGTAGAGCTGTTGAGCCAAAGGTATTTTTGAGATAGATGAAAAATACATATCTATTCCCACTCCTAACCATGCCTTTTCTAGTGGCTCTTTATTGACTCTTGCAAAACTGTGACCAATAAATGTAATGATCTGCCTTCCCCTTTCTTTCTGGGTGAATGATGGCTCCTGCAGGGTGTTTATCACAGAGTGCAATGACTGGCTTGAGCTGTTCACATTGAACTCCACTTCCCAGCAAGCTATTGAATGCATCCTCTTCATCACAGGGCCACGTCCTGCTAGGGCTTCTGTTAATAAATATTACACTCAGAATAAGATTGTCAATCTGGCCATAGGATGGATGGAATTTGAACTTCTGCACTCCTTGAATTTGGTGATGCTCAAGTCCCTGTAATTTACTTGCACAGGGAATGGGTTTAAAGCTCTTGCACTTTTTAAATAAGCTCCACAGCTCTTTTGTACAGTGGCTGCAGCTGGAAGGAAAATATCCTCACCTGCAGGAAAATATCCTCTGCTTCCCCTAAAAGCAATGAAAATGTCAGTGCTATTGACACAACCCCTAATTAAAAGTGACTGTCATAATCATGCAGATGATAGCCATAGGACATCAGTTTGGATTCACCATAAACAGTGAGACATGCTGCACGTGTTTGCCAGAGGAAGGAAGGGCTGGATGATGACACCTTCTGTACATCCAAGCAAGGATTGAAGAAAGTTGCCTCTGCTCCTACTCACAGGCTGTTCCTTTGCCACCCAGCCCTGGTGAGTGGTGCCACAGCGACTGCCTTCACAGCCTGAGCTCTTTGCATCCGCCAGATAAAACATGCCCACGTCTACTTCTTTGGCTGAAGTTTAAGCAAACGTCCTTCCCTTTGTGTTTGACGTGGCCAGACAGCACGTGCGTGGCTCTTGGTAGCAGCTTGGCGGGTTCATGCATTACCTCAGCTACTGCAGCAGTGCTAAGCTGTAGTAACACCCCAGCCCTGGCTGTAGAGAAGTCCTTCTTCTCCCAATGAATAAAAATCTATCATTTTAGGTTATTCAGCAAATAGCATTACAACAGAAAATAGCTCGTCAAAGCCCCGTGCTAATTATTTTCTTATGCAATTGGGCTGCCTGGATTGGAGAGACTCCCTGTTTTAATGTTCATTTGCTCTTACCTTAGGCTTGTGCTATTGATATGTGCCCAGCATTTCAGCTGGCTATGGGTAGTTGGCTTTTATTGTATGCCACCGAAAAGAAACACTGTGATGTTCTGTGTAGTCCCAGGACTGCAAGGTAGGATTGAACCACAGAGCTGAGGCTGAGCTCATTAGCAGCATCTGCTACAGGTGGGCTGAGTAACTGAGTGATGGAGGCAGAGCATGGCCAGTCTTTCTCTTGAAGGTACAAGAGACTTAACACCAAGGACTTCTTTTCCATCTCCATGGGGGACAGGTATTTCACATCACTTTGCACCTCTCTCCATTTGCCTCCAACTCTTTCTGCCCTCCCTCTCCTGTGCATCATTTCCTGCAGTGCATGACAGCTTCTCCTTTCTCCTTTTACCACTAAGGGGTGGGTGGCAGGGAAGAGAGTGAAAGTGGGAGAGATTTGAAACTAGTCTCCAAATATGCAAGTTTTCAGCCCTAAGCTGATATCCTGCCAGGGGAAAGAGGGTGCCCCATGCTCCACTTTGCTAATCAAGCAAATTTACTTGGTTAATCCATTTCTTTTCTGTACTAAGTGTACTACATAAAGTATAAAAATATCAAATCAATAGTCAATGAGTATATAAAAAAGAGACCAAGTAATCAGAAGCTCTGCTTCTGCAGAGGGGTTGGACTGGATGGTCCCTAAAGGTCCCTTCCAACCCCTACCATTCTATGATTCCACGTGAAGCCACCCTCTCCTTGGCCTCTTGGAGGACTCCATTTTCTGTTTCTGCTGCTGAGAGATCCATTCCCAAAGCCTCCCCAGGACAGCGAGGCTGCAGAACCCCAGGTGACTTTGCAAGTCCCAGAGGAGAAGGGGTACAACGAGCCACCTGCTTCCAGGGGTCTCGTGGCATCGGCTTGCCTCCAGCTCTTCCTATTTTTAGAAGTAGCTAGTTTGAAGGTATTTGTTTTTTCTTCTTTATGATTGCTGTTATTACTGCAGAAGAACGTGGGCAGCAGGAATGTGTGTAAAAGATGAAGGCATCTCCCAGTACATTTGTGCAAGGAGCCTGTCCCAGCCTGCCGAGGAATCTGCACAAACTTCCCTTCTTTATTTTTCAGTTGGAGTACAGCAGTGTTATTTCAAAGGAAATGCCTGCAAACTTCTCTGTGCAAACACTGCAACCATCATTTGATCAGCACAACTCTCTCGTGTGAGCTCATTTAACAAGCAGTTGCTTTTCAGGCTGTGGAGAATTGCCTCTTACCTAATAATTCTGCTAATTTGCTTAACTTTCCCAGATTGCAAACGGCCCTGCTCTGAACAAGCAGCTTTCTCAATGAACCCCCAGACAATTTCTTGACAAGTGGGGAAAGGGAAGGTGGATGGCTCAGGAGGTTGAAGCTCACAGCCTTTTATTTTTGACCTTTGGGCCAGCATTCAGATTTGCTAGTTGGGAAAACAGCATTCAGGATATATTTTCTTCAGGGATTTACGTTACCCTTTTGCTTGTAATTATTCTCACTTGATGTCTTCCATAAATTAAAGATGATGCTATTAGTGAGCTCCAGTCCTCTCAATTATCTTGCTAAAGTCTCCTTATTTGTGGCTCTGAGCTACACCACAGTCTTTGCAGAGCTCCTGGTCGGTGGCTACAGGCAGAGAAATAAGGAAGGTCCGTGGGTAATACAAATGTCTGAGCAATCCCAGAAAGAAATGAAAACTGCAGTAAAGGTAAATGTCAGACTATTTAAAGACAATGTTAACTATTGATTTTTTAGAGGAGACTACCTCTTCAAAGGCAGGCAAGCATGCCTTCAGATACAGACAAGGCAACCCAGATGGATGGTGGAGAGGGAGGCGAGTGAACTGGGAAGGTGGAGATTTTCTGAAAAAGCAGAATGAACCCTTTACAAAGCCCTTGGGATTAAAGAAGTAGCTTAGCTCTTTCACAGCATCCACCCCTCAACCCATTTAAGCACCATGCCTTTTCCAAGAAATGAAGGGCAATAAAGAGATAAGCAGCAAAGTGCTCGTTTAGCTGGTGTTTTCCAATGAAAAATGAACCCCACAAGCACACCCGGTGATTTGTTGTCTAAGAGGCCAAGCTCACCCAAGTTCCTGATTTTGCTTCCAGCAGAGATGCTCATTGCTCATTCTCACACCCTGGAACAACTCAGACTCAGCGACACGGCGCTCTCTCTTCCCACCACGGGTGTGGAGATCCTGGCAGCTGGCAAAAAAAAAAGGGAGGAGAAACATTATCATTCTCCTTGTAGCTCCAGCTAGTAACTTGTGGCAAATTGGAACCAGCTCAGCAATTTATTATTACCCTTTAGTACAACAGGACAGGCTGTGGCTTCATATGGTTTGAGAGAAAATCAAGCCTGGAAGAAAAGCTTTGTTTTTTAAGGAGTACATCTGTGTGTGTACATAGATATAAGAGAAAGTGTGAATATATATGTATATATACATTTTCATTTGATATGTATATATATGTGTGTGTGTGTGTGTGTGTCTGTGTGTATTTACTTGCTTCACAGCCCATACTGTGATATCCCTGCCAAATCACCCAGGATGCTGCCTCAGATGCAGGCATCTGCAGGGGGTTGTTCCTTTCAGGCTGTAGTGGCAGGGATAATGCTATACATAGTGCTTTGGGGAAATGGCATGATAAGAATTTAGGGAAAGAGATTGAAGAGTCTTCTAGACCTGCCTTTTCAAAAAGGGACACTTCTCTCCATGGGTGTTTTGGAACAGGATTCAATGAAGTGTAAGGTCACTGGGGGCAAATTAATGTTGCATTTGGATACAATGGCTCTTGTAGAGGCTAACTGTGTCTTAAAAGAAAAAATGTACAGATCCACACAGTGAAGGAAATGGGTGATGCTGAGGGGTCACCACTGACTTTGCCAGGCTTTTAAGTGGGTGTACAAGAGGAAGAGATCTTCCCAGCACCCTTTTTTCCCCCTCTATAAGTCTTTTGGGTGCCTCAGTTTGAAGATTCCCATAGCACTTATAAGCCCAGCTCACCACCTTTGCAGATACCCCCAATTCCTGGCAGACCTCAACCACAGCACAATACTACTGTCTTACTGTCTGGGGTAACTTTTGGTTTAGATGCATTATTTCAATAAGGGTTCCTTCAGACAGTGTTAAATGACAGATGATACAAGTTTTGAATGTGGTGTTCACCTGAATTTTATTTTCTGATGTTTTGACTCATTGACTTGATGTCTCTCTATTATGCACACACCTCTGGAGCTGCTGCTAGCAATGATTATGTATAGCATTGAGTTAGTGAATAAAACCACTCCAGGAACTGCTTTACAGATCACAGGATCGTTTTCTCTGTAATTGTCCCACAAATGGTGGAAGTTATATGGAGGGAGCAGCGGGCTCTGACACACTGCATATTTCTGCAATGTGCATCAGATCTCACTTTGGCTTCTGAGACTTGTTTCTGATGGTTCTTGGGGATTTAACTTTAAGACCAATGTATTTTAGTATCCATCTCTGCTTCACTGTTCCTGTCATCCGGCAGCAGCTCAGGATGAGCTGTCTCCTTAATATGGATGAGACACCAATTTATCTAAGTTATCACCTCCCAATCTCGCGTTCATCTCTGCTGTTAACTGCTGTGTTTCTGACATCCATACCGAAACTATCAGCAACTTCTTCTCCTTCAATTGAAACCATAAGTAATTTTTGGCTGGAAGTTCTTATTATGTAGATAATGGCTTCTTCATCTCCCAGCTGGAATTCAACCATCAGGTGACTGAATCAGGCTCTGGACACGACATTTTAAACCCACAACATTGCACAGATCCACCCAGCACACTAAATCAGAAGTTAAGGTGTCTTTCCACCATCTGAAAATATATATGACCAAATTAATATGTCTCAGGTTTACTTTGAACACCACTGCAGCCTCAGTCGTGTAGAGCCCAGGCATTTGACTGCAGACTCAGCAATACTTCCCCTCTTCCTAATACATTCCCAAACCGGTGAAACTTAGCCCTGCTCCTGATATTCTCTTTATAGAAGGCCCTAGTGGTATTATGTATCAAATAAAGGTCTCATTACTTAGTTTCTGGTTCCTGCGTGCCATTGTTCTCATTAATCATTCTGTTCTTCACGTCGGTGCTACAAGCCAGGAGAACTCTCTTACTCCACAGCCCTGAATTAGAGATTCCTTGCCCTGCAGTTCCTCTGCCCCTTCATGCTACACATCTCATGGGGAGCACCGACCCATTGGGGACCACTGCTGCTGGGGGACCTCCTGGCTATGAGCTCTGAGCTTGAGAATTAATGCAAAGGCATGGCCTCCCCTTTCTACTCAGCCTCATCTCAGGGCACCTGAGGATATAAAGAGTGTATTTAGTGCTAAATACCTAAATCATAGAATTATAGAATGGCAGGGGTTGGAAGGGACATTGTGCCTTGCAGCATCTCCAGATGAAGCCCCCAAACTTGGGTAAAAAAAAAAAAAAAAAAGGAAAAACTCTTTGCTTGTGTCCCAAATCTGTTAATTGAATCCACAATCTCTTTCCCAAAACTGATGCAAACAACTGAGGATGGGGAATCTGCATCATCTCCTCCCCCATTCAAGTTCCTATTTGATTTTATTTCCAAGGAGCTCTAAGGTCTGTCACAGAAATCACTCAAGAGTGTCCCACTCTGCATTTCCCCCTGGCAGAAGCAGCCCAGGCTTTCCACCCCTTCTCTCCCCAGCCATGCCTTGCCCTCCCCGTGCAGCAGCACTTCTGCTTGCAGTGTGGGACACAGGCAGTTGGTCACTTTCTCCAGGTAATATTTTTTTCAGGGGCACAAATGAGTTGCTTAAAGTACTGGAATATAATTCTCTTTGTGCTGAGGATGAAATGCAAAAAAGCAGAAGAGAGCACATCCTCCCTCAGCTTTATGAATTCACCCAATCTGATGGTTTATTCATTTTAATTAGCCTTGGAATTCATATTTAAGTGTATATATATATATATATATGTATGAATTCATAGCATGACACATAATTAATTTAGAGTTTGGCATTTCAGAACAGGTAATTAAAATAGTTCATTGCTGATTAATCACTTGCTAAATAAATTATTAGCAATATCACTGTTAGCATTATGTTTATTACTACAATTTAGGGAAATTAAGGCAGTTCACTTACATTAAATTAAACATGAAAGCACAGATGTAACGTACCCTAGACAATATCTATTTACTGGGAGAACAAATGTGATGTGTGCATTACAGTACATTTGCTAGGTCATACATCTTGGATAGCCTCTTCATGTCACCACCAGAAACATAATGCCGACACACAGATGATTCCCATCTCTTTCTGTAAACATAAAAATAGGATCTTCTGGACTTTAGCACTTGCTCTGCACTGCAGTGTGCTCCAGGCAGCTCTGCCTGGCCTGAGGATGCTGAAGGCAGCTCAGCCCCAGGTGGGATGGAGGGTGGCTGCTCTGCAGCACTGCAGCTGGACCTGGGGAGGGAGGAGCTAATGGGGGCATAAAAGGCCCAAATACAGCTCCCAAAACCCAGTAGTGGGAAAGAGAATCAACACTTTCTCCCTTCAGCTGGAGGTCACTGTTATGAGCCAGGTTATAGCTACACTGTACAGAAACTGGATACATCTCAGCCTGACTCTGTGAGGTGCTAAAGGCTTAAATGCATCATGTAAGTCCAATTTAATCTTTAAGCAGCTCTTTTCTGGAGTGGGGAGAGAGTTTGTCCTGTGGGGAAAAAGGGATGCCTCTCTTTTGACAACTGCTTTGTCTGGAGGATGTTCAGCCTGGAGTCTCAGAGAGCAGTAGGAAGGAACCAATAAAGATGAAGAGGACACACAACACCTCACAACACGTTTTTCTGGATCTGTCTCTCTGTGGTTTTATAGCTATGGGAAATAATCTATAATTAGGTGTATAAAATAGCTCTCTGATCTCTTTGCTTCTGGCCCAAAAGAGTGCAGAATTGATAACTCAATTATCACTGCTGGAAATACAAATAAATTAAAAGCACCTGGTAGGAAGAACTTTAACAGAGGGACACCCAGGCAACAGGAGAGATGCTGCTCTTTAATTGTGAGCTCAGAGGCAATTAAAGCCCTGGGAATGGGATTGGAGCAGGAGTGGGTGCAGATTGAGCCCTTTTCTCTCAGGCATGTGGAAATAGTCACACTGAGTGTGATGGAGGCAAACATGCCAGGTTTGCAGAAGCACTGGGGATGGTGAAGTATTGTGATGGAGAAAAGCTGGGGTGAAAGCTTTGGATGTAGGACCTGTTGAATGTCCAGGGAGCTTAGCTTGGCTATGGGGTAAGAAAAACAGGGCTGGGTTTTAATAATTTTCAGCATAAGAAAATAATTAGTGCTTAACCCTGTCCCCAGTAAATTCCTGGAAGTTTTTGTTCTAAATGTACAAGCAGAGCAGTGCAGGATATTGAGGGTCCTCTTCATTTTTTTGCCAAGTCATTTAGCATTTACAAAACCCCCTCTCTCCACTGGGGTTTGTTTTTAATGACTCCTGTGCTGAATTAACAGTCTACACCGGTGTGACAATGACAACAGTCACTAATGACCACTCTGTTTGTCTAAGCCACATGCTGAGCACTGATTTCAGTCCCTGCCACAGGCTTCTCTTTGCAAAAAGGCTTCTGGGTCTTTTAAAGCAATTTAAAATGTGTAGGATGAGCCAGCCTGTCTATCTCTGCTCCTTTAGTATTCTGCTGTCTGGAAGTGTCCTTGAATCAACAGGGAGCACCTGTAGGAATGATGTGAAGACCAGGAGGAGAAAAACCCTTTGAAATTTCATATCCAGTTCTGACAGCCCACTCAATAACCAGTGAAACTATATCTAAACAGCCTGCCCTTTGATGCAATCTCTACCATATCAGAAGGGCAAGTGCAGTTTTGTGGAGAGGTCTGTTTTTATTAAGCAGCAGACTTTGTGGCCCCATGGAGAGCGTGTGACAGTGCAGCCAGATGGGATACATGCAGGTATTACTTTAAAAGGGAAAGCGAAGGTACTCCAGAAGATTCCCCAAATCTTTGTGCTTAAAAACATCCCAATGTATCACAATGAACAGGATATTTTCTTGCATGGGGGGGGGCATAGGTTTATCTTTGTGTAGTGCCGTTGCATGGTTCAAATGATGCAAAACCCATCCAGGCTGACACTCAACCTGTGACAGCTGTGCAGGGGAGGAGGCATCACCTGGGGGGAAGGTTTGAGCTCTTCTCATCCCAAGCACCATTCCTCCCACTCACCCTGCCCATGGCCATGCATTGCTTTTCTGCTGGAGCAAAGCAGGGCAGCACAACGATGTTCACTTCATGCTCATGACAGGCTTTTATTTAGGCAGCCACACTGCTCATGAAGAAACCCAGCTCACATCATCCTTCCTCTGCCTGTTGCGTGGAGGGCAGATGTTGGAGCAAATCTATCTGAAAGCTTTTAGCTCCTGTAACTGATGAGCTCTATTTGTGCTCTAATAGCCAGATATGGCAATAACAGTAAGGATTTAATTGTCCTAATGAAATCAGGTTTTTCTGCATTCAAATCAATTTGCTAAGTTTAGTTGATGGGATACAAGAGTGGGTTTGGCTGTTCTTTTTGTGTGCACTGGAAAAGAAATGTACAAGTCATTTCAAAAGAACTAGCTTGGCATACTGAAAGTTTTAATAAGTAATATCTGCATAACTAAAGGCAACAGGAACAGCTCAACCTGAAGAAAAAGGGTTTTACAGGAATTACTGTCTCGCTGTCACATTTGTAAAAGGGACACATGCATTTTTCAGATCTTTGCACATTAATGGCTGTATTTGATTCAAAATACAGTCAGTGAACCCTCAGTAAATGGAATTAAATGGTATGTGTCTGATTTGAGGGTGCCAATCCACCAATTGTTTCTTGTTTGAATTACTACCTGCGTGGCTGGGCACAGCGGTAATTGAAACGATAATGTTTCATTCCTCTTCAGCTATAATTCACCTGAAAACTTCATTCACTGCTCTTCTATTCTCCTTCCTGCAATCTCTCCCTTCTCCATTACGATGTTGTCAGGGTTTGCATCCTTTTTGTGTGCCCAAATTTGGACCTGGTTTGGGCTTGGCAATTCAAGCAACACAAGCAACCAGCATTTCCCTGCACCAGCCCCATCAGCTCCCTCTTGCTCTGGCAATGGGTGACTGATGGGGGCTCCTTCTGTTCAGCCTCAGATCTTTGCTTTGCTGAGCACATCTTTATAAAAAAACCAAACATTTGCAGTGGCTTTGAGACCATCTTTATTTCATGTGACCAGGATTATTGACTGCAGGACTTGGACCTACTGGTATAACAATAGCTGTAAATGGAGAAGTATCAGGGGTTACTCTTTTTTCCATCTGTGCCTTGTTTTGTTGCTTTATGTGGTTCTCATACACTATACAAAGGTGTTTGTGGCTACCACAGCAGTACTGGGTATATGCTAGGAGTAACAGATTGCCTCTCTCTTGACACTACCCATTTTATGGCAATTTCTAGCCTATTTTCACCCAATATCAATAACCAAAAGAAAATTGAATGTATTCTGTTTACACATAAAGTCTGACATTTCCAAAGATGGAATCAAGTTATCCTCCTTATCTCTCTGCAGATAGCTGGGTTGCTGGCTAGGTACAACTTTACGCCCACAGAGCAATGACATCTAGAAATGACACCTTATTTCTGAGTTTTCACAATGAGCTGGTGTAGGAGACAGGGTTATTTTCCTTATAACCACAAAAGCCAGGTTCTGTGTCCTATGATGACAGCACTTTTTTCTCCCATGGGATCAGGCTGGAAATCCCTGGGAAGCCCTGGGCAGCAAGAGGCAGAGGCATTTCTACAAAGGCATTTGAATCTAAAGTTGGTGCCACTGCTTGTGTTCTGGTTGTGACTTAGGACTGATGAACCTTGGATTTTGTCCTTGTTTTTGGAGTGATTTAGATGTGGCTTGTGTGCAGGTTGTCTGGGAATGTGATGATGCTGTGAGGAATTGCAGGGAGAGGCAGAGCTCTCTGCTGCCCACAGATGCAGAGGGGTGGAAGAAGGATCAAAAATGGGATCTTAGGAAAGAGAATAATGAGATTGAAAAGATAATAAAGGCTGCTGGTTCCCAAATACCACAGTGCTCATAGCTGGACTGGTGAGCCTGAGGGAGTCAAACTGGCAGCTGAGGTTGGGCTGACAGTCCCCTGCAACTCCAAGCCTGGGACTGATCCTTCTCTCCAGCCACAAGATGTGCAGAGATGCTTGTGCCCTGGGAGGCATTCATGGCATTGATCTACCAACCTTCACCTCTGCTGGCACCTTCCTTGACAAAACACTCGTTAGAAACTAAGCTGAGCTAAGGAGATGGGTGGAGAATAGAAATGAGCAATGATAGACTGGCATCTAAATGTGGAAAGAGTGTGGCAGCCCATGAAGAGAGAGCTGAGGAAAGGATGAGGATGAAGTGAGATGAAGCACCTGGAGAATGAACGTTGAGAGAGGGAACATGGCACCTAAGTGCAGATAATTCCTCCTTGGAGATTTCCTCACCTTTCTACACCAGCACCACCTGTGATGATGGCAGATCAGGGAAAGGAGGGCTCTCTTCCATCCTCTTCTGGACTCAGAGGCTCATGAGTTTCCCTTCCAAAGCTGATGTTGTATCCACCAGTGCAGGAAAGCATGTAGCTGTCAGTGGGCTCAGAAGCAGGAGCTGTGCTGGGCAGAAATACTGATCCAGGTCATGATAATAGTTTCCTTAACCACATCCCCAGCAGCAAAAGTAATCACAGCTGCCTCAGCTAGGATTTTCACCCAAAAGGAGACATCAAGAGTTAGCCTACAGTGTCTTCCCACTCCTTTCATACACAAACCATTGCACCCAGACAGAGTCAGAATCTCTCTGCTTCCCAGCCATAGGTAACTAAATACCTGTAAATGTGAGATATATATATATATATATATGAACCCAAGATGCTACTAATGGCTGTGCTGGGTGCACAGCACAGCCTTGATTAACCCTCTCCTGAGTCACCCCTCCTCTTGCAACAAAATGTGCATTAAATGATACTCTTAGGAGATGAGTTTGCAGCAGCGTCTCAGTAGCTGCTGCTTAAAGGTCAGCTTTGATGTCCTTGCTGTTGGGATCCTTCCAAAAGGGAATGAATTGTTGTCCCTTATCCCAGCCTCCCTGTTACAAACTGCTTCATCGTTCTGAGATGGGCACTTACTGTCGGCACTTGTAACAGGGTTTTGCTGTGCCCAGCAATCCAGCCTTTCTATGCTAGGATGTTTAGCTCCCAGTGGGTTTGAAGCAAAGGCTCAGCTATTGCTCATTCATCTGGATTTAAAGAGGTAGCAAAATGTTTCAAAATGGGTGAAGTTTTTAAGAAAAGGATTTAAAATCCAAATGAAAGGAGATCAGCTCAGCATAACACAGCCCCAGCAACCCTGCTGGGTTGGATGCTCCACTCCTACTGCACTGGGAGCCAGGGAAGGGGCTGCTGAATGCTGGGGTGGGCTGGGAGTGCTGCTTGCAGCTGTAAGACCTTGTAGCAATTCCATCTCCCCCTTTCCCACCTGCAAAGGGTTTGGGGGAGTTTTCAAGTGATTCATCTTCAGCTGCTCAATTACTAGAGGCAGAGAACAGTTTGCTCCCTCGCCTGCTTTTGAGGTTGCTGCTCCCTGCCTGGGCTGCACAAGCCTTTGACGTTGCCAGGACTTTACCACTCACCACCTGACAGAGCACAGGCCACATTTCTGCCCAGCATCTCTTTTTCCCCATTTAGTGATTATGTAAAAAAGGTATCTACAATTCTCCCTTCATTTTCCCCTCTGTTTCCAAATTGCAATTGTCTTGTGTTTTTAACTGCCACTGAGAGCACAGCAGCTATGGTGCATCTAAGTAGCACTTGTCTTGTGTTTTTAACTGCCACTGAGAGCACAGCAGCTATGGTGCATCTAAGTACCTGATCTTTTCAGGATCCAATTCAGGTCTTACCTCCAGTGACATCAGCTTGGCTGCTGCAGTGGGAGCACAGTGTTAAATCTATTGAAGAGAAGGAGAAAAAACACTTGGGACCATGAGGTGCAGTGTGAGGAAGGGACTGGCAAGCTGCATCTTGGCTCCCTTCCAGCCATGCTGCCCTGGACATGGAGGTCCCTGGGCCTCTTGTTGCTGCCTGTCTAAATTTGTGGCATGCCTTGAGTGCAATGTCTGCCCTTCTGAGCTACTGAGCTTCTGCCTGGGAGAGGATGAACACAACTCGTTCCCTGTGGTGTTACAGACACCCCATCTCAAATGCCAAGGTGCTGCTGTGACATCGTGCCTAGACATTTTCTCATGCTCCACTACTGATATCCCTGTGCACCATCCCCTTGGCTTGAGGACATGAAGAACCAAGAACTACAGGTGCAGGCAGATGCCTCCTTGTGCAGGGCTGAGAAGGGGAGGGCAGACAGAGGGATTGTCTCTAGTTATCACTGCCGAGGAGCAGGTCAGACCCTCACGCTTTCCCTGACTTGAGCAGGATTGCCTTGCAGCAGACTCAGAGGAGAGGGGAGCCAAGGGGAGCCAAGCACTTGAGGTGCAGTTGTTTCCCATGACCCTGCACACATGCACAGGTGCATCTCTGTTCTCCATCCACCACTGTAGCTCCAGCTTTGAGAAAGCAGCAAAATTATTAGATTGAGAAAGAGCCTGGGAAGCCCTTTATTTGTTATTACCTGCAAGGCACTTATCCCATCGAAAAACGTGTGCAGGGAGCCAGGAATGGGTCAGGGCAGCTCCAGTCACAAAAACTGCCTTGAGACCCTCAGCAAGCTGCAGATCTAACAGCCTCCTGCTTCTGGCTGTGAGCAGGAAGAGTCTGACCCAGCAGCACAGACTCTGCCCAAATCTATGGGAGGTTCCTGCTGAGGAGCTGGGCTGTGCCACAGCCAGGGAAGGAGCAAATCCTTTGGTGGGACAGGGCTGGGAGGCTAATAGCCAGCAGTATCACTGCTACTGAACCACTGTGGCTGTCCCCAGAGGCCATACAGGGCCTGTGGCTGCCGGGGGATCTGACCACCATGTGCTCACACAGAATTCCTGACCTCAAGACGAGAGGATAACTCTTTCTGCCACAGCTGACATTTAGCTGTACAGAGATCCTCGCCAGGAAATTGCCATCATTTCAGTTCTGCTCCCAGCTACCGTGCTGATTTATATTTTTGTTTTTATCCAATTTTTCTGACTTGTTTTGGTAGGGTGGACAAAATGTTCTCCCTTAAGACAGATGACAGTTTGCCGATAAGAGGAGCAACTTATCACAAACAACTCCCAATTCTTTCTCAAATGCTTAGTCTGTTGGAACAGCTTTAAAGCCTAATGGGATATTGTAGGTTAGCCCCAAATCTGCTTTCCCTCCTGTATTTCACAGCTCCAAGCATCACTCCTTTTAAAACACAACACTTCCATCTTGTTCATATCATCCATACTTTTCTTCCCTTTTATTTTTCCACCTCCTCTTAATTGAACAGTTTTAAAACTTCTTTTGGTATAGCAAATAAACCAAACACCATAGATGAGTGACCTCTTGGAAGCTTGGTGTCCTTGAGTCTAACTTTAGAAATCATTTGTCACAGGCACAGAAATGTGCACTGCAATCAGAATTAGCTGCCAGAATGTTGGGTGGTTGTTTTTTTTTTTTTTTCTCCCAGACAATTATATTGTAATTTGAGTGGCTTGATAATAGTTCATATTCTCCAGCCTTTCCCCCATGCCCCAGCAAACTCTGCACTGGAAAAGAAAACTTCTGTCCTATTCAGATTTTCAATTCCTTTTTAAAGGTTATTTATCCTATGGAAAATAAATGAGAGTGAAAAGATAGACAAAGAAGTGAAACAGCTTTGAGCTCTGGAGTTAAGCCCAGTAGGCTAAGAGGGTATTATACGGTTGTTTTAGTTCAGCAAAAAATAGGACATTCTACCAGAAGTGGGTAAATAGTTTGCAATTAGTAATTTGGGCCAGTAAAAAAAATCAGGTGATTTCAAAACTTGCAGCTTAACTGAGTGAAATTCCTTCTTCTGCTTGTGAATTGTATGCTAGCAAAGCATGGCATGCTCTGATCAGGTGCCTTCACTGCTGGAAATAGTAGATTGTGTAGCAAAATCACTCCTGGCCTGCAAATGTAGTATTTTGATGTGACTATTTATCGTTAACACTCAGGCTGCATCAGTGCTTTACATTGGGCATTGGATGCACCAGTGTCTGTGAAGGGATAAGCCTCTGTGCAGAGCAGCAAGGAGCAGCTCAGGCATATTCAAACTTGTGTCCAAAGCTCAGAGTCCAAGGCTCCTCCTCTGCCAGGTAGTGATGTGAACAGAACTCACTCCAGCTGCCCAGACTGGCGTTGCAGGTGTAGTTTTATGAGAGCCCCATAACACAAGTGCTTGGGTGTGTGGGCTGGGGCTTCTGCAAGCTCTGTGAAAATGTTGTGAGTAGTCTATTGGATTGTTCCCTCTGCTCTCCAGGAAATAATTCCAATTGTTGAATTGTTCAATTGTTTGATTGTAGTTCAATACAGTCCCCAGTGACTGAAACCACCCTGAGAGTCTATGTACCAGAGGGACTGAGTGAACAAACACCAGAGGTCTCTGCTGGGTGCTCAGTGGCTGCAGGAGAGCACGGGAGGACAGAGAATATTGTCCTCCTTGGGTGAAGGATCAGTCATTGCACCCCAGAAAGCCTCTGAAATCCTTCTGAGAGCTCCCACTCTCATCCAGAAGAATCATGGGTGAGTTTGCCTCACCCTAGGGTACATGGGATGAGAAGACTACCTTCCTGATAGCAGGATTTGCATCATGAGTGAAAACTGTGCAGGGAACTCACTTGAATTAGCACATTTTTGGGAAAAAAGCCTCTGGATTTGGAGCATTAACTGAGAGCAGGAAAAAGAGTCATTGTCTTAAAACTAAGGTTGCTGAACCTACTGCATGTGGGTTGATCACAGGTCAGGTCTCTTGGAGGATTTTGGTAGTCTGTTTCAAAAGCTTGAAAGACCTTTTGGGGGCTCAAAATACAGCTGCCAGCCTCCATTGGGAACCACATCAGTACAAACACCTCTTGTGTATTCAGAAGCAAAATACAAATGTGTTTGGTGAAAAGCAAAACCTCCTGGCCCTACTTAGAGCATCAGGAGAGGCCTCATTTATCAGATGCTTCAGGGCATTGCTCTTAGATGCCATCACAAAGCGACTGCACCTGAGCAGCACAAACCTGTCCCAGAGGGGATTGTCCAGCTGTGCCCCAGCCGATGGGAGCAGGGCTGAGCATCCCTGCAGGTACAGCCCAGATCCTGCCAGCCTCAGAGACAGCACGAGCCACAGCTCTCCTGCACCACACCACAAACCTCTCCCAAGGTCAAATCCACCCCCAAGCAGCCCCCAGGGACCCCTGAGACTAATGAAGCATGAAATTCAGGTCTAAACACATGTACAGCCAACAAGGTGTCTCTTTCACACCCGATTGTTACCTGGAACTAGGGCATAGGGTGTCTTGTAAGGGCACGAGCTTCATTTCCCCCGTGCTTGAAACCTCAGGTGCTGGGGGCTCCCCTGTGATTTCCCAGGCCCCATGTGTGCAGAAGCAATTGAAGGAGACACGTTCACTTCTCTGTGTGATGGAGTTATCCTCCTTCCAGTAAATAAATGTCTCTGTGTGTACTTCTCACTTGTATCTGAAGAGGAGATACTGTGTTCTCAGCTCTTTCAATTTTTCATTCTCCTAGAGGGAGAATGTGGTAGGAAAAGCCTAAAAATTAAAAAAAAAGACAGAGTGAAGAGCCATAGCTGGTGTCTTTGTTAGTACAATCCACCGAATTATTTTCCTTCCCCTGCCTTTTTTAATTTTCAAACTTCCTCTGAATGTAGGTCCCAGGTCAGCAAGGCATTAAGGCACTGCCTGAAGTATCTCAACTTGAAGCTGTATCCCAGGGAAAGGACACTAATCATCTCTTGCATCTTCAACTAAAGACACAGAATTTTATCTGGGATCCAGAGTGCATCTATAAATATCAGCCCATCTCTCAGTCAGGCAAGTGCTTGGTCCATTACAGAAATGGGTAATCTAAATCACAGAGCTGGCCAGGGCTTGGCTGTGGTTAATCTTTATAATAGGAAGGAACTGAACCAAAATCTGTGTCTAGCTGAGATAGCAGGAGGTTTAGAGGATATACACAGTGCAGACACTTGAGAAAAATGTTCCCATAAAGATGCCCAGAACAATCCTAGCTTCTCCAGATTCCCTTGCACAGGCCACCTCTGGACAGAGGTACCTGCATGAGTGAGTGGTGATGACTGCTCCAGAGTTGTGCAGGTAAAGGACACGTCTTCAGGGGACCTTCAGAAAAAATAAGATGGGGAAAAACCTGTTTCTCCTCTATTGCTCTGAATCTAGATTCCAGGCAGAAAACTCCTGAAATACACCTATAAGCAAAACCTGATGGGATTTCCAACCCTTTGATTTTTGCTAGTGTTTTGCTTGCTTTTTATCATCCTAAATGCACAGGGAGTTTTTAAGCTCCTGTTCACTCAGAGAGAGCAAACCTGTACACTACAAAGGGAAAAAAAGCGCCTTTTGTGAAGAGGAGTGGGCTGTGGGATGGGCTGGAAGAGGAGATTTCTCTTCTTCCCCTTGCACAGCCTGAGGTCCCTGCAAACCCAAGGGCAGATGCTCACCTGCAAAGGCTATTCCCAGGGTCAGTAGTGATGCTGCCAGGGGAGATGCCAGGCCATAAGGTGCTGCTCTGTGTGTTGTTGGAGCCTTTTGTTGTGGTTAGTGAGTAAAACCACCCCAGCTCATTTCTGCTCAATTAGAGGAAGGGAAAAAAAAGGGGATAAAATAGCTCCTTTTGAGGTAATTTGCAGGGGATTGTGTGTATGATCAAGAGGTCTGTAAGAAGCAGAAATAGTTGCAGGAATCTAATATGCACCTTTAGAGAAAAGTCTGGCAGTTATCAAATGTTGACAAAGTGAGGCCAAAATGTAGTGGTTTCAATGTGTTTTGCATATGTACAGATCACAAATTACCCTGCTCCCATGTGCCCCTCTGGTTAGTTTGATGGGGTTTTGGTCAAATCTCAGAGCGGTGTCACTGCACTGGTTGTCAGCTCCTTGGCAAGGAGTGTGATCCTCCTCCTCCTCTGTGATCAGCCATCACACAGATCTGGCACAGGTCTTGCTGCTCTTTTGTTCCACACACCTCTGGGGAAGCACAAGGAGATCTGGGGTGGGCAAGATCCCCTTCTCACGGGACACAGAGCTCAAGAGACCCTCCAAATGCAGAGATCAATTCCAAACCAAAAGACAGCTGCGTCCCATCAAGTCTTGGCTGCTCTTAGGAGTGAAATGGAGATTTCTCCTGCTAATTATAAAAATGGCAGGCAAAGCCCTGCACCAAATGATTTCTTACATTAAACAAATTTTATGGTGGAGGAGACTTTTAGTGGCACTATTTGCAGACCTGGCCTTTCGCCAGCTTGCTGTCATTAAATCTGCCGATCTTAAGTATCAGCTGCATTTATTCAGAGGGGCTATAAATAAACCCCTGAAGCCTATTAAAGGAGCCAGCTTCCTTGGGCTGTTTGTCAAGCCTATGGACAGACTGACATCGTGAGTGTTCAGGCAACTCTGGCTGGTGCTGAGATGGGGCAGCGCAGCTCAGCACATCTTGGGGTGGGTCTCTCACATGCTCACAGCTTCACCTTTCACACTGCCAGACACAAGAGACTTTTTCATGAAAAGAAACCCTCAGTTTATGCTGGCAACAAATAATCCTTGTTCTGTTAGGGCTGGGTGAGTCCTTGATCATATGCCTGAAGCATGAAACTGTTTAACCTTCACCTAGCTGCAAAGGGTTAACAGTGAACAGGAGGACAGGGAGAGGATAAGAAATGGAGCTGGGGTATTTTATAAGACAAGGAGGTGTTTTAATGTAAAACATGGAGAAGTCACAGCTCCCAGGATGTTTATATGATATGAGTTACACTCACACTCAGAGCAGCCACTGCTCTGGCTCTCCTATGGGATTTGCCATATAAAAAACTGCCAAGCCCACGGGCTATGGGTGCCCCTGAACACCTTGAGATACCCAACAGAGCACAGGCAGGGTGCTCCAAGATGCAGCAGCCACACTCTGTGTCACTGGTGCAGCCCTTATGACAAATGGCCAGCAGCACTAATGTGTGGTTAATGACCCATGGGTCACAAATGACTGAGACGCAGGAATTAAATTTACAATCATCTTCCTTTTTTTTTTTTCTTCTTTTTTTTTTTCCATTCCCCTGAAACCTTGAAACCAAAGTTCCTAATCAGAAAAGTCTATGAAAGTAGCTATTTGCTTCCAGACAGGGCAGGTGACTGCAGGCAGCCGCAGGATTGAAGTTGGGTGCTGTCACGGTGCCAGGCGCGACACGGGGCTGCTTCGGTGGCAGGCTAAATTGATGACACAATCTCAGGAGAGCTCACTAGCTGATGCCAGCTTTATTTTTGTAAGTGCAAACTAATGAAATTTAGAGTTT
>WBNH01006517.1:0-107055 GCA_013401255.1 Urocolius indicus | reverse complement strand
TCTGACAAGTATTTAAAAGCCTCATGGCTTTTGAGGTAGGATGCAGATTTGTAACTGTGGCTTTAATTGCAAAAATGTCTGGTTTAAAATATTGAAACATACAAAAATGTGAGCAAGGCATCTGAAATGGTTTCTGAAACCTTTGGGAACTCAAATTAGGTCTTTTTAGAAAGGAAAAAGTCATAAATTGTAAAGAGAAATAAAAGGACCAAAAAAACCCAGGAAATGTGATGATATTTGAGAAAGAGATGAGAGTGACTGGGATTATATTACTGAGGCTATGTAAAAGAGATTGACAAAAGCTCTGAGTAGCAGATAGACTTTCTAATGTGTAAAAACTTGAAAACGTAACCTTAGTAGTGAAATTTTAAAAATACAAAGTAGCATCAACAATAATAGAAATATTTTATTATTTTCAATGGAACAGCACAGAATTATAGAATCATTTTGTTTTAAAAGACTGTTAAGTCCAACCACTAACCTCACACTGCCAAACCCACCACTAAACTATGTCCCTCAGTAACTCATCTACTCATCTTGTACATATCTCCAGGGATGGTGATTCTATCACCTCCATGGGCAGCCTGTGGCAAAATTTAATAACCCTCTTGCTGAAAAAATTCTTCCTAATCTCCAATCTAAATATCCCTTGGTGCAACTGGAGCCCATTTCCTCTTGTTTTATCATTCATTACTTGGGAGAAGACCAAATCCCACCTCACCAAAACTTCCTTTCAGGTTGTTGTAGGTAGTGATCAGGTCTCCTCTCAGCCTCCTCCAGACTGAACACCTGCAATTCACTCAGCCACTTCTCATAAAATTTTTCTAGACCCTTCAACAGCTTCATTGCCTATCTCTGGACATGTTTCAGCTCATCAATGTCTTCCTTATAGTAAGGGGTCAAAAACTGAACACAGTATTCAAGGTGTGGTCTCACCAGTGCTGAGTACAGGCGACCCTGTCTTCTGGCTCAGAAGGTGCCCAGAGAACAAATGGTTATACCATTGAAAGCTGAAGTGAAGAAGACATTACATATCTCAGCCTTTTCCCCATCCTTGGTCACTATGCTTCCCCCTGCATCCATTAAAGGATGAAGATCCCCCTTAGCCATCATTTTGTTATTAATATAGTTACTTGAACTTTTTCTATTGTCTTTTACTGTGTTCTAAAGATATAAATTCTCTTTTTTTCTCCTGAGCTTCAGCAGAAGCTCCCTTTTCAGCCAGAATGGTCTTCTGCCCTGTTGCACTCATCTTGCACATGGGAAAAGCTTGATCCCATGCCTTTAATACTTACTTGAAGAATGTCCAAACTTCCTAGACTCCTTCGCCCTTCAGGACTGACTTCTAAGTGACTCTAGCAACCAACTTCCAAGACCTGCCAAAGTCTGCCCTCCAGAAATGTAAGGTAGCAGTTTTACTGATCCCCTTCTTGTATCTCTAAGGATCAGGAACACAATCATTTCATGATCACTACACACAAGAAGCCTTTCCAATCATGTCTCCCACAAAACCTTTCTGTTTGCAAACACCTGCTACAGCAAGGTGCCCTCTTCTGTTGTCTCTCTCACCAGCTACATGAGGAAGTTATCTTCCACATTTCAGGAACCTCCTGGACTGTCTTCTCTCTGCTGTGTTGTATTCCCAACAGATTTCTGGCACATTGGGTGTCCCTCATGAGAACAAAGGCCAACAATCTCAAGACTCTTCCCAGCTGCCTGTAGAATTTTTCACCTGACTCCTCATCCTGGTTGGAAGGTCTGTAACAGACTCCTACCATGACATCCCCCTTGCTGTCTTTCCCTTAGATTCTTACCCATAAAAACTCAACCCTATCCTCACCATCATTGACCTCTAAAGAGTCAAGACACTCCCTAACATAGAGGGCTACCCTTCCGCCTCTCCAATCTTGCATATCAGTTCTGAAGTCTGTAGCTATCCAGTGCAGCAGTCCAGTCATATGATTCATCCCACCATGTTTCTGTAACAGTGGCTATCTCAGGCACAATGAGCATAGATGTAGAAACATATATGTAGATATACTTCAGATGAGTTGTTGATCCTCAGGTTGCCTTTTGTGGGGTAAGAAGTTCTGACCCCTATGTGATCATATTTGTGTGTTTCTGTGGCCTCCAAGACAATTAACTCTTGCCTCCCTGCTGCCATGGGATTCTCCATCTTCTGCCTCCACTGAGATGGAAGATCCAAGGAAGTCAGCAGCAGACCATCAACATGTTGCTCTCAGGCTTTTCTCTGGCAAACCTGATTTTTCCCCTTTCCCCTTAAAATTTAGTTTAAAGCTCTCCCAATGACCCCACTAATTCTTGCCACATCCAAGATTACATAAAGCCAAGTAGTGTATTGTTTGTCCTTGGTGCTCATCAAAGCAAATACTACTGCTGATTTCGTGGTCCAACAAAGACAGTTCTCATCATGCTTTCAATAGTATGATATGCACATAAAAACTTAGAATATGATTAAAAGAATATTATTCAAATATTACTGTAGTAATTAATATAGATGGTCCATATCTCTACTTTTCTGAATCACAGGCATGAATGTCAAAAGGGACCTGGATCACTGAGTTGTCCCTCCCCAGATGCAGGACTCTGCACTTGTCATTGTTGAACCTCATGAGGTTCCTGTCTGTCCAACTCTCAAGCCAGTTGAGATCCTGCTGAATGGCAGCACAGCCTTCTGAGGAATCAGCCAGTCTTTCCAGTTTGGTGTCATCAGCGAACTGGCTGAGGGTACGCTCTGTCCCCTTGTCCAGGCTCTTGATGAGGATGTTGAACAAGACTGGCCCCAGAACTGATCCCTGTGGAACTTTACTGGCCACAGGCCTCCAACTCGATTCTGTGCCATTGATCACCACCCTCTGGACTCTGTCATTCAGTCATTTCTCAATCCAACTCACCTAGTAAGGCCACATCTGGAGTACTGTGTCTAGTTTTGAGCTTTCAAGATTGATAAAGAACGCCTTGAGAGAGTCCAGCAGAGAGCTACAAAGATGAGGGGACTGGAACATCTCTCTTACAAGTAAGGAGACTTGGAGCTGTGCAGCCTGGAGAAAAGAAGACTGAGAGAGAATCAACACTTATTTATAACAACAGAGTTGGTGCTGAGAGGATGGGGCCAATCTTTTTTCTATAGCATCCAGTGATAAGACTTGGGGTAATGGGCACAAGGTGGAACACAGGGAGTTCTGCTTGAACATGAGGACAAATTTCTTTGCTGTGAGGATGAGGGAGCATTGGCACAATCTGCCCAGAGAAGTTGTGGAGTCTTTTCTGGAGGTTTCTAAAACCCATCTGGAAACATTCTTGTGTGACTTTATCAAGGTGAACCTGTTTTAGCAGGGGTTTGGGCTGGGTGATCTCTAAAGGTTCCTTCCAACCCCTACCATTCTGTTTGATTCTGTGATTCTGTGGCCTTTCTCATGGTTTAATCTCCTGCATAAAACAGAGACTATAATTTAGGATCAGAAGGCAAGAGTGGACTTCTTCCCAAATACAGCAACAACAAAGAACCTTGTCTGAACCAGAAGAGTCCACAGATCTTTTATTTCATTCGCTTCTTAAACCACAAAATACCTCAGCATCATGTAGTAAGTTCGAGACCACTTTACCACAAGTTTGACCAGAAGTTAACTATGTAAACTCAGGTAAAAATGTTGAAAAGTTAAAGAATTCAACCCCTGGAAGTATGTCTCAGCTTCTAACCATCCTCACTGCTAGAAAAATGCCTTTCATTTGAATTTAGCAACATTGGATTCCAGCTGTTAACTTCCAGAAAGGCTATTGTGGTTTCTCTCCTAGAAGCAAAAAGGCTTTTCAAGCTTAGTTTTCTGTCTCTCCATTGTAATCAAATCATTACTTAGTCTTCTTTTTCATAATGGGTATGTCAATACTGACTTCAATGGAAACATGATTGAGTTGTTAATTTCAAATTAGTCACTGAAAATATTTTTCTTATCAGTAGTTTTGCCACTTTACGTGCACACTTTAGCTTATTATTGTTGGGCTACTAACATGCTGAGTTGTGGGTTGACATTGGTTTTGTTTTGTGGAAGAAGGAAGCTCTGAAGTACTTGTTTTTTTGGAAAAACATTCAAAGGATAGCACAAATTTCTGAAGCAGAGAGGAAAAAGAACTCAACAGAAATTAAATCTTGGCTCTATGTACAGCGGAAGCATTCTTTTTAATGTCTACATGTGTCTTCATTCCAGAACGGTGAAGCAGTATTGATCTTTGGAAATCACTAAGGAAGTCATGTATTTAAAAATAAGTCTGTTTCACAGTTCATAAGCTTGTAACATTGTCTCAGATTGTGCCTAAATGTACCTCGATGACATGTTTGAGATAACCAGAAATAGTAGATCATCAAATACCAAATATAATTAAAAATAGTATTTTTTATATCTTTTGTTGTAATTGTGATGGATACTTCTTAACAGAAAGGAGATATAAACTGGCATATATTTACGTAGAGATACAAGTCACAAAGGCAAGGAAGAAAGCTGAGTTATTCTGTTGTTTAAAACAGAACCAGGAGAACTGGAGAGCTCACAATGGAGAAAAAGTGCTGGAAAACAATTTTTATCTTGTGATCTTGCTTTCTCTCTAACAGATGGAAGATATAAGCAGATGAAAAATTATCTTCTCCAAAAAGGTCTCAGAACATGATTGAGTCTTTCGACAGACAAGAGGAAGACTTGTGAACCACTTGAGCACCACTTGTGCTCTGACTGCAGTTACCAGATAAGTGGCAGAATTTAAAATATGTTCATTGCCTAAAAGGGGTTAATGCCTCCTGGGAAAGGAACAAGACACACACTTAGAGCTCAGGAGTTCCATTCTTTTATAGTTTACACTGAGTTGGCAATTAATAAAATACTATCTTTCCACATATTATAATAAATTGCTTTCTTCCAAGCTAAATTAAAGGTAATATTTCCATTAATGAAACATAACAGGTGTCTAACTCAGTTAGTATGAGAATAATGACCTTAAAGAACTCATGTAGAGAATTAAAAAGGAGAAAATGAGACTTTTTTAATACTTAATTTCATTCTAGCCTTTTCTGCTGCCACGTGGTCCAAATACATTAAACTATTTCCTAATTAAGTGTTATGATTTTGTGTTGGTTTTTTGCCTTTTTTTTTTTCTTGGAGACAAATGTATATATTTTTCTTTTTGATTTTCATATAGAATTTAGTCCATATTTGTTTGACTAAGATGAGCACCTATTCCAACAGAAAGAGAGAAGATGGTGAAGGAGCTAGACATTCTGTTGATTCAGCTCTAAACTCACATACTACAATCTATAGAAACCATCTGGGTAACTTTTCAAAACAAAGTATTCCCTTAAAAATATATCTTCCAGGTAAAGTTTAAAATGAACCCAGTCAAAAATTTTAAACGAATCATATAGACACTCACCTCTTCAGTGACCAAGGATTGATAGCATTGTCTCAGACAGTGGTCTGTTGGAGTTTGGATGGAATATATACACGGGAACAAAAACAAGCGAAACTCTTGGCCATGAAACATCGTGTTCAAGAGCATGTATAGAAGTACAGTATGAGCTCAGTGCATTAATCAGTATGATTAAAGAATTACCTTCTGGAGCAGTTTGATGACAGTTATTTTGACAGGATAAAACACCAGATTTCTATATTATTTTTAAAATTATATTTAAAATTGCTATCCAATTCTGAAGTATTTTTATTTATACACAATGTCATTGTAGTAAATTCAAGAAAAACTATAAAATCTAAAGAAGCTTAACTTAAGTGGGAGGACATAATGAGGTGAGAAAGGTAACCCAAGGGAATAATGGAGCACAAAGGTGAAATGAGTCCTTTACCAAAAAAATTGTCTTGGCCAGTTGGAAAGTAAAGGAAGTAGTTCATTCTGTTCCTTTTATATTCTCAGTAGGCATAATTTTATCCAAATATTTGTTATGCTTTTTTGTCCCCAAGAATACCTGTTCAATGTACCATTCCTAAGTTTGGATCACAGTAACTGAATTTTTAAGATTCTATGGATCTAATTGATTACTATTTGCATGACTGAAAGTAAATGTGGGCAAAAAATAATTCCAGGTTCTAACAGGGCAATATAATACTTATTGACTATGTATATGTTGAAGATACTCACTTTACATTTATCCTTCTCTGAATAAGTCCTTCTTTTCTATGAAAACTGGGAAAGACTTTTTTTTAATCTTCCTTTCATTGATAGGGGCCATAGTCCATCAAATTGATGTACAATTCTGGGGTAATATAAATGAAGATTAAAGGTAAACTCCTTGATTTAGTTGAGGATTGAAGATTTCACTGGACACTTGTTTCTAGAAGAAAGTAACATTCATTACAGTTTGAAAGTGTGCATGACATCTCTTCCTTATTTTTTGCAGGGGGAAGTAGGAAAGCAGAAAAGGAAGGAAAATTGGAGAACATCCCTGCTCAGATCTAGATTACACTGAAATGCTTCAGATTTCTTAACAATTACTTCTGGGCCTAGCTAGCAAAAGCCTTCTATGCAATGGCATGTATCCCACAAGTGGAGCAAAAAAGAGCAGTTTGTTTTTAATGTAGTGTTTAAAAATGGCCCACACCTGTAAAATTTTGATAGGAGAATAGGGACAGACAGAAACTTGTGTTTAGATCTTGAACATTTTCATCCTAGATTTTGGATGATCTGTCCCTGGCATAGGGAAACAATGACAAAATCATGGAGCTTCTCTTACAGAAAAGCCAGGAATTTATGTAGAATTTATTCTAAAATGCTGTGACCAATGTACTCAGTTGTTTTGCTTTATATTTCTGAGACATGTAACACAGATATTTTTCTTATATTCACTGGAAGAAGTTAGCAATTTCTCCAGATTTTCTCCCTTTCAGTTCAAGAGTTTGAAACCAGTTTACCTGTGTAAACAAAGGCTGAATAATGTCATGGGCTATGTTTGCCTGCTTGTCTTTTGTTCTCTTTATCTCCCATTACTCCTGCAAACAATTAAACTTGTATACGAATTTGATCCAAATCTATTACCTGCAAAGAGATTTTAAAGATTCTGAGTTCTTGTGAAAACAGTGAAAATATGTACCTGGATAGACACCTTCCTATGCAACCTGGTCTAGGTGGACCTGCTTCTGAAGGGAGGTTGGACTAGTTGATCTTTAAAGGTTGCTTCCAACTGTACCATTCTATGATTCTATGATCATTATTCAGGAATCTGTTTTGGTTTTGGAACAATTTCTCAGAATAAACTGCATGAAACAGTGTGATCAATTGAATTCTTATTATCCCAAGTTCTGTAAAAACTGCATATCATCACTGCTTCAAGAGATCTTCAAGGGGCAAAAAAAAAAAAATCCCCAATTTCTGGTCTGATCATGATTCTGCAATCCCTGTGTGGGTTTCATCTCATCTCACCTATATGTAAGCATCTTTTCTATAGATATCCATATATTAAGTAAGATCAGTGCTTTTACATTTATAAAGAAAAAGAATCATGGTATGTGATTCATGTTTCTCACTGAGAAATCAGAGGTCTTTGTTAAAATGTGTTGTCCCCTACTAATGTTTGTGTCTCACCAACAGCTGAGAAACAAGGCCAACTTCTCTTCTCAGATGTGAATGTCTTACACTAGACAGTTTTACCTTTAACCAAATAAGTGACATCTCAAGGCTCTCACTTTTGTGGATGTAGGGCTCTGACATACAAATGTGAAAATGAGGACTAATAGTTTTACAACATTGCTGATTGACCTCTTTTTCTCTACATCTGTAGAAGTTTTCTGTACATATAGGGATTTATGTGGACAAAGGGAAAAGGCATGAGTTCTTGTTTAATGTGTCTTAACGTGGGACTAGGCAGGATGTCATTGTTTCCCTCTATACCACAAACATGATGGAAACATGATGTCTCAGAATCACAGAATCTTAAGGGTTGGGAGGGACTTGGAAAGATCATCTAGTTCAAACCCCCTGCCAGAGCAGGACTGCTGTCTCCCACTAATAAATTAATTTCCATCAGACTTGGTGTGTAGTCAGACAGAATGACCCTATATTAGCCACAGTTTTCAGAGTTATTGCCTGAACAGCTTTAAAAGCCATACTGCCAAGAGTGTGAGGGTCTAGGGAGACTCTAAGAGACATTATTGATAACAGAGAATGGTATCACCCACCTTAGAAAAGACTTGGTTCACTTTCTTAAATTCATTCACCCTTTCCTTCTGAACAGGGAAATCTGGGAATACATTTTATATGCCTACAAGATATTTATTCATTAAATAACCCAAGTATTGCAAAAAGCATCTGAGGAAACAAAACACTTTTTAACAGATTTAGTAGACTTTATTTTCCTCTGGAAACTATCATATCTTAAACTACCATCAGAATAGCAGCTATTCCAGCTTATGAACATATGAAATCAAAACTAACCATCTATAGTGGTTAGCTTTGGTATCTTTACATATGCAAACTAGATGCTTTGCTAATTCACAAAGTAGTATTTTTGTAACTAAATGCTACTGTAATAAGTCATCTGGTTCAGGTCTAGAAAGTGCAGTTGGAACTGTCAACTAATGCTACTTAAGAGCACTTGAAAGTTCAACGAATTATTCAAGAAGGCACCAAGCAGTCTTTTCCCTAAGTGCATAGCTGACACCGTAAATGTTAGAAATGTAATTTGAGAAGATTTTCATTAAAATGATACTCAAATGTGTACTTAGACTATGTCACTGGGCCCAAAGCACAGACAGTCTCAGATGTTCAAATGCATTCCTGGCATAGCACTGGTGACTGCGAACATTTAGAAATTGCTGAGGAATAGTTATCCACTCAGGTCTATGATTTTCAGAATCCACTAAAATGCTACAAATGTTCAGTCTTCAAAGGGGATGAAAGTATATCTAGACAAGTGTATTGAGTGCATGATGCCTTTCATTGGTCTTGAGACCAAATGCTCTATGTCCATATGATTAAAACCTCTTACCTTTTTTAACAGTTATCACACCTATCATACCTACTGGATGTGATCTTTGGGCCTAACCAATCACCCAGGAGATGGCTGGTTTTCCCAGGCAAAATCTCTTGATTGCTCTTAGACTCTAACAGGCTACAACACAGTGTCCAGAAAAACACCTATCAATGCTTACCAGTACAGACATAGCCAGAGATCCTTCTTCGGGAGAGCTGTGCCAGACTGGACTTAGTTGCTAACTACACATTTTCAAATTTAAGGGGAAGTGTGTGACCTTCTTTATTACTATGGATAACGTCTGTGAACTTAACAAGTAAACAGTCTATGAATACAGTGAATAAATTAAGACCCAACATGTTCACAGTGTATCAGGAATGAATAATATCTTCTGAGGAAAAAAAATGGCTATGGACACTTAATATAAAAGAGTCTTTGTGCAGCTAAATATGATTAAATTGGTTATAAGCATTTCAGTAAAAGCTTCTAAAAGGAGTTAAATTACCAATGGAAAAAAAACCTACTTCTTTCCCTTCTTTTCTTCAGGGATGAGAGATTGATAACTACAAAAAATTTCCTTTATAAAAAGAAATTAGTACTATACTGTTCTAGAAAAAAATATTTTAAGTCTCAGAAAAGGAGTTGGTTTCCTGTGTTATTTTCATAAAAGGCATAATGATTTCATACTGTGACAGATGAAGGTAAAAAGTAATGCCAAAAAGGCAAATGTGATCCTGAGATATACTGTCATCGGAACAGAGAGGTTCTGTTCCATCTCCTTACTACCTGTTTACAACTGCTTGACTGCTCTTTCCAGTGTTCTTGAACTTGCAGTTCAAAATGGATGTTGATGAACTGTGCAGAATTCAGAGAAAACCTGAGACTGAAAGCCATTTAAATCCATAAAAATCCATTTAAAGCCATAAAAATCTTCAGAGAACTATAAGCTTGTTCCAAAGGTTAGCTGATGCCTTCCATGGACACTTCAAGTCATGAGAGACACCAAGTTGGCAGAGCTATGAAACAAAGCCTAAAAACAACACAATGTTTTTAAATTGATGCAGGGTACATTCAGAATAGAAACACGATTTCTTTTTTTTCACAGTACCCATCATTAGAATATTTTCACTAAGTTTTGATTTGTTTTTTTCTTAAGTTTCTTACAGAGTCTAATCTAAGCATGTCTTGGATTGGTTCTTTCTGACTTCATAATTAGCAACTTTATTAAGGATCACCCAACGGTCAAAAAGCCCTCAATTAATAATTTAATACATTTTTTAAAGTTCTTCAAGTCCATTCAGTGACAGACTATCTGCATCTTTCACTGAGAATGTATTATTCTTATTTACCTTTTACTTGTTTGCTTGACAATCTGAGTATAACAAAAAAAAAATGTTAAAGCGCTGGAATTCATGTTTGATCTGAAAAAAGGCCAAGAATTCTCCTGACAATGAAAACTGCATTAATTAATATTTTACAAAAATTGTTGAACCGCACTTGCTACTGTTTGACTCAATTTATTAATAACTGACAAGTACTCTAGCAAGGTTTTCTGGCAAGAATGAAACAAAGGAAATGAGCCAGAAGAAGTGTAATCAAGAAATGTAAACAAACTTTAGGATAAAAACATAGTATGTTTGAACTTTGTATGAAATATGGGCAGTTTCCTCCAGTAACTCTGCAGGTGGAGGAAGAGACTTGCAGATCTTCCGTGGAGAGGTGAGGAATAAAAAAGGCAAGTTTTCACAGGCAAACAATAGGATCGTCTCACCCACTCTATCAAGCTCATGTCATTTCAAATGGCTCAGCTCTATGTTCTGACATTTAGGAGCTACAGACTCTCTCCTGTGTGTTAAATTAAAAGTTTTTTAAAGGGTTTAAAACCATACATGCAGTTCTGCAGACACTGTTTTGCAGTTATTTCATCCAAATGTCCCTATGGTATGACCAGGTCTCATTCACTAGTTACTGCATTTCAAAGACAAAGATTTTTCAACAGGTGTGGGTCCTTAGCCCAGGGCACAAGCTATAGCTGTTCACCATGATTTGGTGCAGTTTTACCAGGTTTTACAAATGTTCCCTGACATTTTCTGGTGTCATACTCATCCTCACTTATCTGAATTTCTGTAATAAACTGTTAGTTCTTTAAGTGCAAAAGTTCTTCTATTTTTAAAGCTTGTTGACGACACAATGAGTTTTGTTGCTGCTAGCTAGCTGTAGTAAGGTTTTCCTCTGTAGTAGTCTGCAACTCACTTTGCTTTGTAATTTTTTTCCTAGGAGTAGATGATATCACTTCAGAGTCCTTCTCTGTCTTACCTCTCCTGCTCCCTTTTGATCTGACAGGCTGGTTTGTGATATACTGACAGGTAATTGTAGCCCAAAAAATAACTGTGAAGGGGATGTATCAGCCCACCTGTGGTTTTGTGATTGTGGTGAACTTATTAATATAAGGCCTGTTTGGAATCTCATGGTTCTGAGTAACTGGGCCAGCAGAAGCACTGACTTTGGTGTCACTTTCTCTGTAGATAACAAAGAAGTAGGTCCCAGAGAGGTTTTATGGCACGTGTTACATGTGAACACTCTGAAATAACAGCCTTTAACCTCTCTGATGCTCAGTTTGTTTATAGTGCACATAAAATAGGGCTCACTCAATAGGTTCCTCAAGTGAGTTGACATGGCATAATCCAAATTTTTATTCTCTCATCTTCCTCACAACTAGGATGTCACATCCAAAGTGCTTGTTAGGACAGACAAACCCCAAACCAAGGCACCATCCAAGAAACGTGTGCTGGTCTACTCTAAACTCTGCCAGAAGCCATTGGGCCAAATATGGCCAAACTTAAATCATCTTCAGCCTTAATAGGCTGTAGATAGAGTTAATGCTGCTCTTGGAAGCATACAAGCATTGCCCTTCAGCCTGCAACATGTACAGAAATTCAGCCAGTCAGAGGAATTGATGTATCGGCTCTCAAGGCTTTTCCTCTAGAAATACCTCTATTGGCTTCAGTGAATCATAGAATCTTGGAATAGTAGGGTTGGAAGGGACCTTTAAAGATCATCTAGTCCATGTAGCAGCACACCCCTCCTCGTTGGTTCCTCAATCACTTATGACAGGAAATTGTCATTAACAATCTCTAGGAACCTCCTGGACTGTGTACGCTTGGCTGAGTGGCTTTGCCAGCAAATATCGGGGAGGTCGAAGTCTCTCACGAGGAACAGGGAAAGTGATCATGAGGCAGCTCTCAGCTGTTCACAGAAGGCCTTATCCACTTCCTCCTCCTGATCAGGTGGCCTGTAGCAAACTCTTACAACAGTATCACCTGCCTTGCCCTGCCTATTATTTTTTACCCATAAGCACTCAACCCCATCCAGGCACAGTTCGGCATACATTAATTGTTCCCTCACATAGAGAGCAACTCCACTACCTCGCATTGTCAGCCTGTCCTTCCTAAATAATTCATAGCCCTCCATGGCTGTTCTCCAGTGAAGTCCCAATAAGGATGAGTTTCACCAAAAAAATTCACATTCAGTTATATGTTACATTAAAATTTGTTTGCTGGTATCCTAGCTCTGTCTTTATTCTGGAGCATTGCAAGTGTGCAGGTAATTTATGAAGCTCATTGTAGTTATTGGAGGGATATAGAGAGGTAGCAGTCAATGTGGACATCAGTTCAAAACTATTCAAGGTAGGCAGTCAAATAGAGATAACAAGGTGATTCTGACATCATGTGTCTTTTGGAACTCTTCCATCATAATTATTTCACATGGTACAATGAGAACAAATTTTTAAAAATGCACTGAAGTTGAAACATTCACTCTACAACAGATTAATACTAAAATTAGAATTCAGGAAAGTTGGAAATTATATTAATTTAAACACAATTTATAAGCCTAATTTCCTGAATGTCATTCTCAGATAATAAATACTTTTCTTTTGGCTTGGAAAAGCTGTGGAAAAAAAAAAAGTTAATTTAAAGCTCATTAGTTTATTTTTAGTAGCTTAAGATCTGAGGGATTTGAAAACATTTCCCTTTTCTAATAGAACATGCCTTCCTGTATACCAAGGATGTCCACTGACCTCACTCCCTCCTGGAAGGTGCCACTGATCCATGACAGAAATCCAGTGAGGGCTTTGAAAGCTAAATAGGAACCAGAAAAAAAGTATTATCATGCTTAGCTGATTATAACATTGGAAAAAAAGTTCAACTGTGAATTTGGGGGGAGAAAGAGTAATGCCTGAAACAAACAAACACTTCCCATGTTTGCCTAGAAGAATCCAATCTTCCCTCTGCTTACATAATAAGAACATTACACACTAATTTGCCAGTAGCTGAAAAGGATTTCTGTTTTTAGCCCTGGGTCTGTGACAACTGTTTTGTTTTAAATGAAAATTAAATGGGAACATATAGCTAAAAAAACATTGAGCCATAATTGAAGTGCATTAATGGTAATTGCTTCTTTCTTTCACTCATCATTTTGACAGAGAAATCCATTACTCCTCCATCTCCATGTTTCCACAAATTACTCTTCCCTGTGGATGTGCAGTGACTGAAGGAAATCGTGGCTTTGTTCTATATATTTTTCTTTGGTGCAGCCCTGTTCTCCCTATACTTTGTTCCATGGGGATACAATTGAAAATATCAATAAAATGTATAAACAGTTTATTATATTGATAGGGATAAGAGAAAACAGAAGGCATTAAAGTATCCAAGTTAAACTGCTAATGCCAGTTATTGGGAGATGCAACGTTTGAGATTGCTTGTAGTCATAAATGAAATGTGCTGATTTATTTCAAGCTGCTTTTCTTGCCAGGGAGAGACACTTTCACAGACTCATGGAATCAGACTGGTAGGGGATGGAAGGGACCTCTAAAGATCATCTAGTCCAATCTCCATGCAAAAGCAGGTTCACCTAGAACAGGTCACACAGGAACACATCCAGGCGGGTTTTCGAGACCTCCAAGGAAGGAGACGCCACACCTTCCCTGGGCAGCCTGTGCCAGGGCTCCCTCACCCTCACAGTAAAATAGTTTTTCCTTATGTTTAAATTGAACTTTTTGTGTTCCAGCTTTTGCTAATTACCCCTTATTCTGTCACTAGATATCAAAAAAAAAGTGACGCCTCATCATAACATCTACCATTTAGATATTTGTAAATATTAATGAGTTTCCCCGTCAGTCTCCTCTTCTCTAGACTAAACAGACCCAGTTCCCTCAGCCTTTTCTCATAAGGAAGGTGCTCCACATGGTCTTGTGCTGGACTGTCTCCAGAAGTTCTCTGTCCCTCTTGAGCTGAGGAACCCAGAACTGGACATAGGATTCCACATGAGACCTCACCGGGGCAGAGTAGAGGGGGAGAAGAATCTCCCTTGACCTGCTACCCACACTCTTCTTGATGCATCCCAGGATGCCATTGGCCTTCTTGGCCATGAGGGCACATTACTGGCTTATTATCAACCAGGACTCTCAGGTCTCTCTATGCAGAGCTGCTATTCAGTAATTCGACCGCCAGCCTGTACTGCTGCATGGGGTTGTTCCTTCCCAGATGCCTGCATCTGCACTTGACCTTTTTAACCTCATGGGATTCCTCTCTGCCCAACTCTCAAGCCAGTCGAGATACCGCTGAATGGCAGCACTGTCTCCTGGTGAATCAATCAGTCCTCTCAGTTTAGTGTCATCAGCAAACTTGCTGAGGATACACTCTGTCCCTTCATCCAGGTCATTTATGAATATATTGAACAAGACTGGCCCCAGAAGATATCCCTATGGAATTCCACTGGCCACAGGTCTCCAACTCAATTCCATGTCATTGATCAGCATCCTCTGGGCTCTGTCATTCAGCCAGTTCTTGATCCATCTCACTGTCCGCTCACCCAATCCACACTGCTTGAGCTTTCTGAGGATGTTATGGGAAACAGGATCAAAAGCCTGCTGAAGTCAAGGTAGATGACATCATCTGCTCTCCCCTGATCTAGCCAGTCGATTATGCACTTACAGAAGGCTATGAGCTTGGTCAACAGGATTTCCCCTTGGTGAAACCATGTTGTCTCCCCCTGATAGCCATCTTTTCCTTCATATATTTAATGACAACATTCAGAATGAGCTGCTCCATCACATTTCCAGGGATGGAAGTGAGGCTGACCAACCTGTAGTTTCCTCAGTTGTCCTTCCTGCCCTTTTTGAAGACTGGAGTGACATTGACCTTTCTCCAGTCCTCGGGCACCTCACCTGTCCTCCATGATTGTTTAAAAATGGTAGAGAGTGGCATAGCAACCACATGATCAGCCAACTCCCTCAGCACTCTAGGATGCATCCCATCAGGGCCCATATGAGCCTTAAGCTTGGCCAACAAATCTTTAACATCTTCCGTATCCACCCAGGGCAAGTCCTCTGCTTTCTAGGCCATCCTACTATCCCTCTTGGTCTGGGCTTCCTGAGGGCTGGCCTAGGCCATAAAGACTGAAGCAAAGAAGGCATTGAGTAGTTCGGCCTTCTCTGCATCCTCAGTCACCAGGAAATCCTTTCCTGAAACAGTAATTTCACAAGGTAAGATCCTTTTACAGATTCTATCACTTTGCACACACTTTCATTTTCATCTCTCAGCTCAGGATATTCTTTTCAAATGTCAAGGAAACTGAGTTATCCCCATATGTCCAAGGAATAGTCCCTTCACTTCTTGATTGATGAACTCTTGTGGATTAGTATAAGGAAACAGTTATAAAAGATGCAGAAAAAGGCCACTACTCTTATTCAGAAATGGCTATTTTAAAGATAGAAGGAATATGAAACCAAAGTAATTTTCTTTGCACTGTGGACAAGATGTTATGAGATGAATTTTACGTGAAAACTAACCAAAACTTTTGGTTTAAATTCAGTCTCAGGACATGGGCAGTAGTCAAGAAGATACTTCCATTCCTGTGGAGAGACCAAATATGGCAGAAGCCAACATATACTTCTTCATTCTCATTAGAAGTTATTGTAAAAGTTTGCTATTGAAGTAGCAATAAAATACCAACTGTTTCTTAAGCCATCACATAAAGAAACAGACTGATCAAAAGATAATTGTGAGATATTAAATTAATATTAAAATATTAAAATGAAACATGTATTTAACTGTTTTATTCTTTTATTAAAAATATAGTGACTAAACTTGAAAATGAATAGATTTTCTATGATAATGGTACCTCAGATCCCCAGAGAGTTTACTTTAGGTTTTTCCAGGTCTGCAGTGAAGTGCACTAGAATGAAATGGTTTTCTCTTTGCCACAGATTTTCCCTTATTTTTGCAACTTTCAGCAATGCCAGTTCTACAATGATGAATAGGAAGTGTTCAGATGATGTCACCACAAGTATATTTTATTTGTTTCTGCATCTACATTTTGTTAATATAACACCGTGATTTCTAACATGGATAACCAGCTTCAGACATAAGATGGAAAATAGATACCTAGACAGAAAAAAAAGAATGAAAAAAGTAGAGATGAGGCTTTTGGATGTCTAATTGACTAATTTTGATTTCAATAGGAAATAAATGTATAAGTCTGGGATAAAAGTTGTTGCTTAGTTACTAAGATATAGTATATATGCCCTGCAATCAGTCTTACTTATGTAAAAGATGAGACTTTGACTTCCTTAGTGTCAGAAAGTGAAGCTTTTGCAGAATTTGTGTTTTCCTGTGAAATTCAAAGAAGATTGTAATTATCTGTTTGATGAGGTAATAACGATGTGTTTCATACACATTTTAGAACTTCACCATTTTACAGGATGAAATTACTTAGCAGAATTCTTTTTTTAAAAAAATCATACTTCGTGTTCCATGGATGTAGACTTCTAACGGTGTGCAGAAACAGAAAGAGTGACCTGAGGTTTATCCTGGGATTCAAATAATATCAAAGAAAAGAGAGCATGTTGTAACATCAGAACATCAAAATAATGGCATGAGTTAATGACTTAAGTTCTTAATTAAATCAAAGGAAATCATAGAATCGTAGAATCATAGAATAGTAGGGTTGGAAGGGACCTTCAGAGATCATCTAGTCCAACTCCCCTGCAGAAGCTGGTTCACCTAGATCAGGTCACATAGCAACATGTCCAGGTAGGTCTTGAAGACCTCCAAGGAGACTCCACACCCTCACTGGGCAGCCTGTGCCAGGGCTTCCTCACCCTCACAGTAAAATATTTTTTTCTTATGTTTAAATTGAACTTTTTGTGTTCCAGCTTCTTTCCATTACCCCTTGTCCTGTCACTCGATACCATGGAAAAAAAATTATGCCCCATTGTAACACCCACCAGTTAGATCTTTGTAAATATTAATGAGATCTCCCTTCAGTCATTGCTTTTCTAGACTAAACTGTCCCCGATCCTGCCGCCTTTCCTCGTATGAAAGATGTTCCAGTTGTCTGATCATCTTGGTGGCCCTGTGCTGGACTCTCTCCAAAAGTTCTCTATCCCTCTTGAGCTGAGGATCCCAGAACTGGACACAGTACTCCATATGAGGGCACTTTGCTAGCTCATGTTTAGCTAGCACGTTCCACTCATCTTTCTTCTGCTGCTGATGTACTTGAAAAATGCCTTATTACTGTCCTTAACTTCTCTGGCTAAATATAATTCTAGAAGGGCCTTCCTAGTTGCACCTCTGCATGCCCTGGTACTGTTCCCATAGTCTTTCCAAGAAGTCAATCCCTGTTTCCAGATGGTTGCTTTCTGCCTGAGTTGTCCCAGCAGATCCTTGCTTATGTGATGCTTTGCTCATCACATGCCTTAAATCTGAATCTTAAGAGTAATTTTTTTTTTTGTAAATCCACCAAATGTCTTTCAAAATCTTTTTTTACCAAAATGTTTCTTCTTACCTAACTCCAAGTTTTTGAAGCCTATTCCTCTAGTGACAGTGGCAACGTTAGTGATTCAGCAGAGCTGGAGTAAACCGACATACAGTAATTATCTCATTTCCTAAATGTACACATCAGGCAAAACATATTTATATCTTGTGACAGAAAGACAAAGTTGATTTTTTTTTGGCTTTAAGAGAACTTCATTTTTAATATTTCTCTGTATATACATTGACATAAATAGAGATGTGATTCTATCATAAATTTCCTCTTTTACATTGTGTCTTCTTGCCTTACACATCTTTTTCCTCACCTACTACAGTTCCGACAGGAAATAAATTTCCTCCCACAGTTGCCCACAATCCTTCTGTCTCATTAAACAATGCAAACTCTATTACTCATTGCATGAGCTAACTAGGGAAAAAAAATTGCAATCTTTTGGTTTTAGTATATTCAGAACTGTCTCCTGATGCCTAGTTTAGCAGGACTTATTTCCACAGTATTTTACTGTTCAATTGTTTTAGCCTCTTCCTCAGCACAGATGTCATGCACAGCCACTGACAAGGACACTGGAAGACTGTGAGCAAATAAGGACTGAAATCAAACTCCCAAATCCCAGTTACTTTCCAAATCAGCAGAGCTGATAGGTCAAGTCTTTGTATTGCACTTTTTGTATTGAAGTGAATTACAAATAAAGGACCTGTTTGTTTTGTAGTAGAGATAAAGCCTAAAGACTTTCTGTGACTTTCTACTAATTAAAAAAAAAAAAATTAAAAAAGGGAAATCATCTTCTTGGAAGATTAACTAAGGCCAGAATCTCACTTAAAGTATTATCCAATATTTTGGAGAGTATTGAAGACAGAGTCTAGACTGGATTCATGTCCACTGTCTTCAACTGCTTAAATCCTACATTTAATTTAAACTTGTCATGAAGGCTCCTTCTTGATAGACTCTGTTTTATAGGTCCTCTGAGGTTGTGAATTGAGATTAATCTAATTCTCAGGGACTTCAGAAGGTTTGAAATTGCTGTTGAGTAATTATGTCTGTTAATTGCTAAGAAGAGTCAGATAAAAATTATATCCCTCTACACCCACCATGTCTTTATAAGGCCACCACACAGGTACTCTCAGATATTTGTCTAACAGAGTTTCAGAGGATCTGTCTGTCCAAGATGGAAATCACGTGAGTCTTAAAAGCTGATGCTTCGTTCTTTCAACTTCCAGTCCTGGTGCAATCATTTGGAGATTGTAATTTTTATTTTTTAATCTCAATCATATAATGCACTGCTATTGCATTTTGATTAATACTGGTAGCTCTTAAAAATAAAATCTGCTACTTGCCTACATGTCTGTATAGGCCATTGAACTGCAAAGACGTGTTCAAGGTCTCCTGATTCACAGATAGATCACCATAGTTTCTGCCATCCCGTCTACTTTTATCCACTTGTCTTCAGTTCTATATGAGGACTGTAAACTCTTAGAACAAACCTTGTCCTAGACTGTAGATCATGTCTTTGGTATACAACCCAGCAAAACAACTATATGAGTATCACAGATTTGGTAGGTGGAAAGATATGTTATAAAACTGCTAAAATTGCAGTGGTTAGAAATTTGCAAAGGAACCTAAGTATTTAATAGGCTTTGTTCATAGAACAAAGTAATGTAACTCTGGAAGGCTAGCTGAATTGACAGTGAGCAGTAAGGAACACTTTCAAATTTACAGAAGATTTTTAAATTATGAAGTTAAGTCTTAAACAGCAGATAAGTCTATGAACATGGTAAAACTATCTGTTTATGCAACACAATTGTCATATTGGTGCCTTTCCTACTGTTCAGATAAAACAGAAAAAAAATATCCCCTTCCTCACCCTCTCTACAGTAAGAGTTGGAAAAAACCTAAAATCCCTAGTCCACAGGAAATATAAAATCTTGGTTCTGGCACCAAAGCTGTCTTAATTATACTTTACACTTGACAACTATTTCCTTATAATCTAAACCTCTGCTCCAAATCCCATAAGCACAAGCACAAAAATGAAGCTGATTTAATGTACTGAGTGTGTTTTGTTCCTCAGCACAAGATGAATAAAATTTAGTGTTCCTGGAGGTCAAAACCCACACATTGTAGCAGTCTTCTTGTAAATCTTTTAGATAAGTTTAGGATGGCTGCTGTTATTTTTGTAACCTTCCTTTGAACCATAACTTCCTCATCAGGTACTTCATATTCTACCTCAGAGACATAACAGTCCCAAAAGCCAAGCTATTTCTTTCAGTTCTTTTAAAGTACAAAGCAGCCATCCAACCATCCCTAGGGTCATGCAATATTGCTACTTTTTGCAACAGTACTTCAGAAGACAGAACTCGTCCCTTACAATTTTTCATACTTAAATTGACAGAATCTACCTGGAGGAGTCACAGGCTGCAAGTTATTTCAAATGAGGGCACAGGGGCACACACTGATTGGCTGCCACTCAGTTGTAAGCCTCAAAATAAAGCCATAGTATCATAGCATCCATTATATGGCTAATACAATGTTCAGGGCAGAAAGCTAAGCTTTAGAATAAGTTGAGGACTGCAGAACAGACTTTGACAAGAAGCTGAAAATCAGAAAGTAAAAAAGAGGCCTATTAAAAACATTATTAGAATGTTATACATGTAATTTTGTGACTAATATATTTACAGTCTATGAGAATGCATATGTGTTTTGGGTGTTTTAAAGGGTGAGTAATAACTGAGTAAATACTTTACAAATGGGAGTTATAAATTATCCATTTTTCTACTTTCTAGGAATTTTGTGAACCTAAATATATTAAAAATCATGAAATATTTAAATACTCTAGTGCTGGAGGCCACAGGATTTTTCTCATTATAATTTCATATTCTGCAGAAATCATTATTGCATTATTCACTTATAAACTAATGCTACACACTGGACAACTCTTTCTTTCTTCTTTTTTTTCTTAAAAAAAAAAAAAAAGCCTAACATTTTTGGCTAATCTTAATCAGTCCCTTCACAAAAAAAGTTCTAGGAATATTAACAAGTTAAACAAATCCATTACCCTGGTCCAGACTGAAATGCTCCTTTCAGCTCCTCTAAACTCAAGTGGTTACTCTCTTTCTCTCTGAAACTTGAAACCTGACCCTACCCTTGTGGCTTCTCGGTAGTGCTTCATTAGTCTGGAGGAGAGTGAACTCCCCTTGGCTATGCATGGTATGTCTTCTTGGAAGCTGGAAGGAATATTTGAACCTCCACAGGTTCAGGTAGGTGAGCTTCCATCCCTGTTTCTAGATGAATAATCCAACATCAGGCTAATAAACAAGTTACATGTTCTCTTCTTGTTGTGGTAATGTTTTTGGCAGAAGTGTCCATTGTTGCCTTCTTTACCTTTAGGTAAATTCCAGGTTTTAAGGTCTTACTAGGAGATCTCAGAGCACATGTAGCAGACTGGATTCCCTGGGAGGCTTGGATACCCTCATTTTTCATCCCAAATAGCTTTAGGTAACTACTAGGTACCTGAATACTCATCAGATACTGTTGTCCTTGTCACATTAAAAGATAGTACTGGCATTTAATTGTCTAATTAGGTTTCCAAGTAAACATGTCAGTGCTTATGCACGGTCTGATCCCTCAGCAGAGAGGTAGGGTTTCTTTGAAAGTTCAATCTTTTTTCTGGAAAAGCTGCATAGTAGACAACGGATTGCTATGGAATCTCACCCCAGTCTTTTAAACAAATTTAGAAGCTCTGCTGTGGTTGTTACCTGAGCCCAGTGCACAGAAATTCCATGGATACTTATTCAGCAATGGGGTTTTGTTTCGTTTAAGGTATTAACTCAAATCCAGAGCCTCTCCAGAGTTCCTACAAGAAACTTAATGGTATTTTTCAGCAGAAATGACAAATGGCAGTCACCATTTTCATTTCAAAAAGCAGGAATGTGACTGTGATATTTTTAACATACTGGGGTAATAGAGTGGGGTCAGATTTGTCAAAGCTACTTATTTTACAGGGTGACATTTAGCATGAACAGGTTAGCAAATGGCTTGAATTTGTCTAAAAGGAGAAAACTTGAACTGTGACAATAAACATCTCAGCAGAGATAAAAGGAATGTTTAAAATTGGTTTCGTTAAACTGCAATTATGACTTCTACTTTTGGTTCTCAGTAGCTTCAGGGCAACTTTGGTAGTGCCCACTGCCATTCCCCCAAAAAAGGGAGAATTAAAAGGACTAGTGCTTTAAACTGGGCAAAGGCAAAATCTTATCATTATGCAGTCTTGAATTTGCATCAGGTCTTGAAATTTTTAATTTCTCTGTGTAAATTAGTCCACAAAAAGTATCTCATACTGCAGGAATCTGTAAGAAGTTCATAAAAGTAACTGCTTGTGTATACAAAAGTGATTTAAATTATGTGTAATGCATAGCCCTTTCCTAGACTGCCTTGGACCCAAACATATCCCTTGGTGTAATGGTTTCTACCTCCAGATTGCACTACTTACCAAGAATAAGAAAAGCAGATTTGTCCTCTGCTTCACAGTTATATCCATCTACTCTGCCTCAAAGCTGGCAAAGTCAGTTCCAAGTCTCACATCAATTCAGCAAGAAAGGGCAAACCTCCTATGACCAGCTTCGTGATCAATTTCTTGATTGCTTTCTACTGTGATACTCATCCAGAGAAGCCTATATACTAAGCAAGATTATCATTTAAACAACAAACATGCCTAGGATATACAACTGAAAACAAACCATTAAGTTGCCAGAAAACTATGTGTGTAAATGCAACTCTGTCCACATAGCTGTCTTCAAATTAAGCCTGTAGTGCTCAGTACCTTTTCAAACTCTCTACATTTCAGTAAGTTTTACCTCAAATGAACTTAGCTACAGCACAAAGAAAAGTCATCATAAACTCACACTGTACTGCCTGATGAAGAATGATTCAAAGAACAGCTCAATCTGTTCTTAGCTAGAACAAATTGTTCAAATACTCAGACTGGTTAAAAATTATATGCACCATTAATGCAGAGTGCACAATTCCCTAATAAAGTGCTTGTTTCTGTCATTCACTACACCCATTTTACTTAGGCATAATGATAAACTCCATTTTAGGCATCTAATCACCAAAATTGTACCTCTCAAAGTATAAGTTAACAATCTGTTCTCTCAGTTGCTGCCTATGCAAGCTCATCTCAGGTGCCAAAGCTCCAGGTAACTACAGAAAGGAATACAACACACTATTCTGCCTATAGGACCCCCTTAATATACACATGTATGTTTGTGTGTGTCGGAGGCTGCTTCTCTGTTTCAGATTATTCCAATTGCATTTGTAGTTTACAATTAGAAGAGAGAGAGTTTAAAATGGAAACAGTTTGTGGCCAAATCAGAGTGGCAAAAGTTTCTTTGATCATTGTACTATTTAAAAAGTTCTATCAAGACCTTAGTGTGTGTACTATTCAAGGCAGAATGGAATCAGCAAAACAGAGATTAAACCTGAATGGCTGAATTAATGGAGGTTGATAAAATACAAATAAAATAGAAATACAAATAATAGACAAATAAGAAGAAAGCTTTAGGTGCTAAATATAGTCTTAGCAGTAAAGCAGCATACAGTAAGATCTTTTAGGAAGAAAGAAAGAACAGCTCAGTTCAGCAATTAGACATGACCAGAGTTCTTTAAAAATAATTTCTTCAACTTTTTTTTTTTTTGCCTTTATTCTATAAATCAACTAGTTTTCTGAAAGCATTTTTCATTTAGAAGTATGTGATGAACTGCTGGTGGATAGTGAATATTTTTTCTATATATTCTGGAGTTACACTACACTTATAGGCACTATGAAGTCAAGATATTCTCTGAAAATTTTCTAATAATGAGTTAAGTCATGGATATGGAGATAGAAACTGATTTGCAAAAAAAATCTTTCATCAAGCTATTCTGGCAGACCTATACAAATGAGTGAGAATCCTTAAAAAAAAAAGAGTACAGTACTGACGACTTACTCCAGCACTATTTTATCTAATTTCAAGTGGCTTTTCACCCTTCTTCATAAAAATATCAAATGATTAGCATATGGATAGAACAGAGACCAGACAACAACCTTTAGGAATATTTTCATCTGGATAAAACCGTCCAATTGTCAGTTATTTTAACAAGATTCCATTTTGTTTGATATGTGCTAACATAGACTATGACTTTTTTTTAAAAAAACTGTAGCTTTCACATTCTGTAAGCAAGTCTTACATGTTGTGTTGCTTGGAAACTGATTAAAAAAATAGTCAAAGAGAATTAGAAAGAACTGTCCAGTTATACACAACAAATGCTGTTGAAATCGTGTGAATTGAATACAAATCTAACTCAGCTTTGTTTACAAATTATAGTGTGTCATTTTAACTATGCAGTTGATTTAATACAATTAGGGACAATTAAGATAAAATTACAATAACTTTGTTTACCTAAGACACTGAAATATGTGGTTTTAAAAGGCACTTTGGTGAACATTTTGGTCTGTAGGTAAATCTGTCTGTTTTTTTGCTTGGTTTTGCATCTCAATTTGTGAAAAGAAAAAAACCCAGTCAGCAACATAAAAGTGTTGTGGAAGATCTAGAAGACAATTCAACCAAGAGAAACACATATCTGTGGTCTCACTTTTCTTTTTAGCATGTCAGTTCATATAACTGTAAGAGACAGAATATCCAACACAAACTCATCTCTTTCTACTGAAAACCGAACTAAGAATTAGATAGGCAACTGAACTTCCATTAGAAATTTTCCTTTCATAGAAACTAAAAAAATGAGACAAAATACACTCAGAAAAGGAAGGTGGTGATTTTATCTTCTTCACAAAAGAAGTCCTCTAAGACAAATTGTACTGATGCTGAAATATTATGTTACCATTTTCTGAAATTTAGACCAATGTTTTTTTGAGAGATTTATTAGAATTTAGATGAGACATGGAAATATTGCAGATAAAGGTAAAATCACGCCTAAATACTGAATACTGAAAATAAAATACTGAAATCTGAACCAATATTGAATACTGAAATCAAATTATTGTAAAGATTTTCTTTGTATAAAGTCTTGGATTTTATTTTAAGTCAGAATCAAAACTAATTCCTGAATTACCACATTTGCTATCAATATCAAATTAGTCATGGAATAAATTTGATCCTCAAATCTATCTATCAAAGACAGATATCTACTGAAATATCTGCTGAAAGCCTAGCAGCTACTCAGGTTCCTAAATACCAGCAGCGTGCTACTTTAGGTAAATTCGTTTTGTCAGCAATCATCTCACAATCAGTTCAAGATATTTACAGAAAGCTTCTGCTCTAATACTAAATTTTAAATTTTTATTTGTTAAATTCTGTCTTAAAACAAGTAGAAAATATAAAACTCAGGTGTCACAACAGTGAAATTCAAACCAAGGAAAATATTTTTGTAAGATCTAAGTAGAAATATATTACTTAGTTGCCAGTAACTGGGCAACAACAGTTTCATGCTGTCTTGTTTTATGGCTTTGGTCAAGGTCAGTGCTGTAAGCAGAAATGCTTTCTAAAAGAAGGACTCACATTTAACTCTGATGTATGCAAATATCTGCATGCCCTGGTAGTTATATGTATATATACATGTGTGTATGAGTATGCATACTCTATGACAATTTGTTTGATCTATTATCTCTACATCAGTTGTGGATTGTGATTAATCTCATGCTGTGACGACATGTCTATTCTGCCTGTATCTGTGAAGTAAAGCAATCATTATACCCAAGCCAAACTCAGAGAATAAATGAGGCAATTTCATGACATAATTATTGTGTTAATGCTACAGTCTTCTCAGGACAACTAAAAGACTATTCATATTTTAAAACGTAAGCAATAAAGCTATTTGAACGTCAGTATTGTCAACAGTGTGGGAGCAACGAAGTTACTAAATGCTGAGGCAAGAACATAATGGCTCTGAGCAAGAGGAAGACTTGTGACGTTTCTGCCTGCACAGTGCCACATGCGTAGGAAAACCTACTCAAAGGGTATGTGATGCAAAAATGTAATTCTCATGCATCTCTGTGAACGTCAATGCCATTTTACTAACTCTTTATGACTGTGAATTTCAGTGTGACTATTTTTGCAATTTCAGTGGAGTCTTCAATGGAAAGGATTCATTTAAGGGAGAAAAATGTTGGAGCTGTTTTATCTTCTGTGCCTAAGGATGAGGAAACAGATTGTGATCCTAATAGTGTGACCACAAACATTCTCTCTAGCTTCAATAACAGTGGCATTTGGTGGGTTGGAATGAAAACTCTCATCATGATCACACAGTAACCAATAGATGCTCAGATTTCCTGCTTAGTCCTCATCTTACATGGCATTTGTAGTCTCTGTTCTTATTGAGGTTTCTTGTCATCCAAAGCTGCTGGGTTCCCTAGAAGAGGAAATGGCACTCATTGGTGCAATCAGACTTAACAAATCATGTGCTTCTGCACATGCCTTCTCTGCTATCTTCAGAAGAGATTTTACACAGTTTTTTTTTTTCTAGGAACATTGGGCAGGATTTTATTTTCACTTTGAAAAGCAATTTTCATAAAAGGCATCAGGCTATTGGATTTAATTTCAGTATAAAATTGAACTTTTTCCCATGTGAGAAAATTTAGAATTTATTTCCTACCAGTTATATTTCTGGGACAACATTTGGGTTTTTTGTGGATCTGTGGAAATGACTCAGAGGTCAACAGGAGCTATGTGCAAACAAGTATAGAATTAGTTTCCTAATGCAAAATTGTAATAGGATGTTTTATTTTTCTTCCTTTAACTTTTAACAATACCAGGTTAAAAAGAGACCTCTTTAGCTTCTAAGTTCTCATGACAAACATCTCATAGCTCCTTAATGAGTTCTTAGCTTTACTGGCATAACATCATTGACTAGAATATAATTCAGAAAAAAGCCTTCAGTTAAGAGTTCTGCCCTAGTATGTTCTCACTTGAGCCAGCATTACATTTCCTTTCTACTGTTCACTTCTACCATTTTTCACTAGACCCACCCAGAACACGTGAATTGTTTGTACAGTAACAGAAGTTTGTTTTTCCAATAAGAAAAAAAGATAATTGGAGAATAGAAGAAACCAGCTGGTAAAACTGTGTATGGAGGTCACTCAAAGGAGATTTCTTCAAAGTATACCAAAGCTCTCAGTTTAACTTTTCAGACATATTCTTTGCACAGAACTTAAACGGGAAAAAAAAAATTAAAAATTAAGCATGTTGCAAGACATCAACAGATAATATAAATGAAAACTTAGCACAAGGAACATGTTCCAACATAAACTTGCTCTACTTTGACATTTAAAGCTACAGCTAACACTAGAAAACAGTAAAAAAGTCTTGAATGATTTAGGAAAGCCAAGTCCAGACCCAAGAAATTAAGACCTCCATGCAAGGACTGAAAAGAAAGAGAAGACATACTGTTACTGGGGCTGAAAATTCATCCTACAAGCCTTGAAAATTGAATTCTAACCTAGAAGCTGGAACAAGTAATTGGACTCAGTCTCCTAGTCTGGTTTTACTTTCAGGATTATTTTCTACTTTTATATAACATAAAATACATAAAGTAAACATTATTTGCAGTGATAAATTTGGTGCTTGGATGACAGTTAGACCATCACACAGGTTGAGTCTATCTGGTTATCTTTACTAGTTTTATTTTTTGAAAAGAAAAAAAAAAAGCCCAAACTCAAAAATAGGGAGGATGATGTTCCACCAGGATGAAGCTATAACTTCCATAACTGGGGAATTTTTCTATAAAGTCAAGAAAACTAGTTTACCTTCATTCAGACTAAAGAACAAGCAAAATCTGTGTCTTGTATTCTGAGTTCAATATGGCAATTTTGAGTATTTTGTAACTACCAGCTATTCCCAGAGGTAAAAAGTCACAGCTTTGCCTATATAAATCCCAGATGAGATACTTAATAACCTATAGTTTTACTCCCCAAATCTTTATTTGATAGAGTACTCATCTCAGGGATGCATTTACAGAATCAAAATGAGATATTAGGCCAAAGTTGTCTGATGATGCTTCTGTTTTATTGTTATATGATCCTTTTTCAGACTTTTAACTTGTTCCTTCTTCTCAGACCTATTTAGTCCTCCACTAAGTCAAGAAAATGAAAGCTAATTAGTAGTGCAATTTAAACAACAGCACTACTGAGATAAGGTACTGGTGGGGAACATGACAGAAGAGCATCCTACTATACTATACTATACTATACTATACTATACTATACTATACTATACTATACTATACTACACTACACTACACTACACTACACTACACTATACATCCTACTATATTTCTAGTCCTCCTTGTGCCACAATATGTTGTGTTTTACTCCATCATTCTCAGTGATACTGTAAATTGAAATAATATGATGTATTATTAAGAGCAATATTGTTACGGGACTGTTTTGTGGTGATAGAGGAGCTTGGAGCCAGAGCCTAGCAGGCAGAGCTAAGTGATTGTCAGGGTTTTTACCTCCAGCCTACAACTAAGCAGCACACAACTTCTCACTCACTCCTGCTGCACAGGGATGGAGGAAAAAAATCAGATGAATAAAAGTGAGAAAACTCACGGGTGGAGATCAAGACAGTTCAGTAGAGAAAGCATGCATGAGATGCAAAACAATTCATCCACCACTTCCTATGGGCAGGCAGATGTTCAGCCATCTCCAGGAAAGCAAGGTTCCATCCCGTGTAACGGTGTCTTGGGAAGACAAACACCATCACTCTGAACGTTCCCCCTTTTGTTTCTTCTCCCTCCAGCTGAGGAAGCATGACGTCTTGCTGAGCATGACATCATATGTTCTGAAATATCCCTTTGGTCAGTTGAGGTCACCTGTCCCAGCTGTGTCCCTTCCCAACTTCTTATGCATCCCTAGTCCACTCTCTGGTGGGATTAAGTGAGAAGCAGAAAAGGCCTTGACTGTGTAAGCACTGCTTAGCAGTAATGAAAGCATCCCTGTGTTATCAACACTGTTTCCAGCACAAATCCAAAATATAGTCTCATGCTAGCTGCTACTGAAAAAATTAACCCTATCTCAGTGAAAACTATCACAAGTAGATAACCTATAACAGATCTTTAACAATATATACAGACCTATAACAATCTAGACCTTTGTCTGTCAGCTTGAAAATTCATTGCTATACACATATCTGTGAAAATCATTGCTTGGGGTCATAAATACAATAAGAGATTATTTCTCATCAGTCTTTAAAATTTGCTTTTTAGAATTTATTAGATTAAACTATCTATATGTAGTATTCTAAGAAGTTTAAATCTAACTATTTATTATTCTTTAGATTTAATTAATTAAAAAACATCTTTGCAGCATTTAAGTGATGAGTTTTGTTAATAAATTAAATTTGATTATTAACTTAAATTTATGCTGACTGGCTACATTTCCAGTTTTACAAAACACTTACTGACTGAGTACATTTTGGAGTAATTCTGCTGCTTTTACCTATTATTTTATTCATGGGTCTCAGACAATATAAAAGGTCTGTACTCTGACTGCCATTTAATCCATTGAGGAACCTGCCCTGGTGTGGTGCACCTCTTTCTGGAGGATATAAAACCTGTGCTCAGCTTCTGAGCTCCAGTGGTATGGGTCTTGGTTTGATATCCTTTGCTTTTCCAGTGACAGTGTCTGTCTCCCAGCTTGATTTCTGTGCTGTGCCACCTCATGAAGCTGTGCTCTGATCTCCAGCAGCTCTGCTCTGTCGAACGTCATGAAGCGAGCTGCTGGTGCTGATGGATATCACCCTGTCATCCATCTCCCAGCCTATGTGTTTGATGGGGCTAGGACAGAGGGAAGGAATTACATCTTCCATCTGTGTAAATGTGAGGATTCTGAGTGAGATTTCTGTGTCTTCTGTTCTTGTGTTGAATTTACATGGCTTATACAAATTCATTATACTTTTTGTGGCATCAATAGTAAGTAACAGAAATGAAAACACTTTTCAAGGAATAGCATTCATCATCAAACGCATGTCAGAAGGAGGGCTCTCCATAGAGCAACTCATTGCATAGGAAAAGAATCCAAGACATCAGATGAACTTCATTGCCTTCTACTGATTATAAAAATTGCCTAGAGTCATTGGTCCAAACCTGGACACATTACTTTTAATTACTTCAGTTAGGGCAGATGAATGACGTTACTTTATAAAGTAAATGGACACAGGTGAATCACTACTTCACTGGGATAAAAAGCTGTCTTTCTTCAACTTACAGTAAACTTTCATTGTCAGTAAAAAAACCCAAACAAACAACAATTATTTTTAAAGTTACGATCTACCTACTTATTGTGGTCTCCAGAACTAGTTTTCAGATGGAATTTGCAAGACACTACTGCAACAACTAATTTCATACAACTCGTAGCTTCTCTCTTTGATTGTCAAGAGTCTGAACTATATTACAGGGTTTCAGAAGACTGAAATAGAGACTAACTCCCGGGTAAGTTAGTGACACACACTGCCTGCTATTGTACTTGGGAAAAGGCAGTGCTACCACCATTTTTATATATGTATTAAACCACAAACATCATTGTTCTAAAAATACAAAGGCCCTCAACAACTTGTGGATTGTGACACAGTCATGGGAACATTAAAGCCAGGCTATCAGGCTTCAGCACTCCAGATGTGCTAGAAAAAATACATGGGTAAGAGGGAAAGGGCACACACACACTCAGGTAATGTTATGGCACAGTACTCCTTTGTCAGCACAGCCACTCAGTTTGCATCCACACTGAACGGATACGCACAGGCAATACAGTTCTGGAGGAAAATTACTTTTTCCTAGAGCTATGAAAGGACCTTTCCTTAATAGTCACACCCAAAATAGTCCATCCACATGTCAAACAAAATGTTCTGTTAATTACTAAGTAAAGCAGTATTAGTGGGCCTGCCTGTGAAAATAGAGAATGGTATCAGAAAAGAACTTTCAAATGCTAAATAAAATTAAGTCTTCTCAGGACATGGCTTTTCACTAGAAGATTTTTTAAGGCTGTTTCAATGAGATAATAAAATAGCTTGAAGAAAAACAAGCTAATGGCATTGAAATAGCTTAATATTTGCATTTATGTTTTCCTAAGTCAGGACTCTAGTTTCGCACGTCAGTTTTCAGAACTTGTTGTTACAATTCTATCAATAATTGCTCATAAATTTTGGTTGTAAAAATATGTACTTCTAATGTTTCTAAGCTGTGAGCATCAGCTGACATTTACTTGGAGTAATGGTGCTTTTGTCGTGTTAAGACACTGAGATTAATGACAGCTGATATTCAATCTTCCCTATTTATGTCTGTGAAAATAACTTGAAGCTGGAACATGCATTTCAGCTCTTACCTCACAGGAACCAACAAAAAGCCCTGCTAGGATTGTGATCTGCAATTGGTGCTTTTTTTTTCTGTCTTCTCCTAGGATTTACCTCTGCTTTGAATAATAACTTCACACGGCTGGTCCTTTATATAGCAAATATTTTGTAAGACATGTGTAATGTCTTTATATATGACCCACATATGTATCTCGTTAGAATTTATAATACTTACTGGTCTTAACAAGGTTTCGTAAAAGAACTGAAACAAGGGCCTCTGAACATGGAGCAAGCACTGCACTTGCTTTTTCAAGTGTTCCTGGTTCATTTTATTTTCATGAGGGAAAAAATAGTGTTGAGCAAATCACATATTTAAAATCTAACTTTCCATGGAAAGACATAGTATGGCATTTGCTTTATTACTTTTCAGCAAAGGCACTATATATACCAATATTAACCCCAAATGTTCCAAAATCAGACAGTGGGCCTCACATCCTTAGCAACCTAAAAGCCATGCAACCTGTTTAAAAAAGAAGTAGTAATATTCACAGTTTATGCTCTTTGTCTCCTGACATAGATAGGTATGGTCCCTGTTTGCCATATTTTCACAACCACACTGAGCAGGAGAGAAGATAGTCTCTTAGGCATATTTTCTCAGTCATGTGATGTGGCATCAGTTGTGTCTTCTCCTTCATACACACACCCCTCTCATCCCATACATTGGCATTGAAGCTAACTCTGGCTAAAAATATACTTTATTTTTACTAATGAAAGCTCTGATTGTCCTAAAATAACATGAATTCCCATCAGGATCAGGGCACTATTGTGCTAAGTGCTGTACAAACACAAGGAGATAATGGACCTGATTCATCCCTGAATTACTCTGGTTTCCATGGATTTACAGCTGTGCAAGTCAAAGGCAAACGTGATAATGAGCAAGCTGCAAGAATGCATAGCTTAGGGCAAGTTTCCTTATGGCCTAAATCCTTTGAAATCTGTGGAATTAAGGCAACAGATGACTTGATGTATACTTAAAGGCTACATCTACCCTACTGAACTAAATAAGAACAGACCATAGGTCCTGGTTCAATATTTCTGGTGCCTGTTCAGTGCTCTGTCAAAGCATTTCAAGGAAAGTTGAGGCTGGAATCTGCCCAGTAGCCAGTATGGGTGAAACCAGACCTTTGGAGACTAGAATAGGTTAACAGGATGAACATGAGCAGGCCATTCCAGCTGGCAGAGTATTAGGTCCTGGTATTCATTATTTTACTGGTAAACTTAAAATCTGAAAATCTTGTTTCTGCTTGTAAGATCTTTTAATGTTTAAGATCAGTCCATTGTACAGGTTTTCCCAAAGGATAGTTGTTTGTGTTTGTTTTGGTTTTTTTGTGTTTTTTTTTAAAGCCCACAACTTCTGTCTACTTCTTTTACATTTCTCCTTAAATCATTGTTTGTCTCCCTTGTTCCTTCCAAAGACGTGTTTTGCACAGGGCCAGAGCAGCTGCAGCTGGCAACGGTAAGGGAGCTGTGTGGCTGCACAACTGTGTTACTCTGGCCAGACATGGCTCAGAACATGCAGCCAGCACCATGGCAGCAGTCATGGTGCTTCTGCTGCAGCTCCCCTCAGAAAAATCAGGCTTGTTTTGCCATGGCTTCAAGATCTGTTGTTGTTTACCCTGCTGCCTTTTCAACACAGTCTTGTAATCACTGTCATGCTCCTACCCAGCCTGACTCTCGTGATTTTTTTCATTTCTTACACGTTGTGTCCCAGTTCAATCAGGTCATCACATAGCGTAGGCTGACAGGGCACTTAAGCTATGAAGGCCTGGCATTGGACCCAGTGATATTAAACAGCAACTCCCATTTCAGCATCCATTTGTGCACCTATTTGCTCTTACTTACTTTTCCACCTCTTCTGCTCTCTTCAAGCGTGTCCCTAAGTTGTTCAGCCAAATATCTTCCATGGAATGATTTTGTCAATCTCAGTCTGCTGCAGGTTTCTTTAACAGCTTCACACAGGCAGTCTTCTACTTTTTTCCATCACATGAAAGGTGAATGAATGCACCAGAAAAGGTTCTTGCTGGTCCATGGTACTGTTCATTTTAAAGCATGGAAACAGAGAAAAGTCTTATATCAGATTTTGTTTTGACAATTCAATCATATATATTACATTTCAGAGTTATGATGTCTGTAAACATTTAGAATGCATTTTTAGAAAAGATTACTAGTAAAAGCACAAGCTTTTTGACATCCTATACTATTTACATGACTTGAAATAATTTTGTACCTGTAAAAATATCCTAAGTTCATTCTTATTGGTCTCAGAGACTATACCATAAACAAAAGGATGAATGGACTAATTTCTGATAGTGATAAATGGATGTAACACAGTCCACATTTGCATGGCTAAAGTACCCCCCAGAAGAGGCTGGCTAACCCCAAATGGCCTGATGTGAATGTCTTGTGGCCCTGTGCCATGCCTGGACACTCTCTGTGAAACCATGAGGACAAAATTTCTTCAGGAAATGTGCCAACTATTTAACAGCATGGATAATAATGTGCTAGTGCTGTTCTTTTTAATTTACTAGCTAGCTACAGCCATTGAAAGCAGAATAGAGCCAAGACAGGCCTTTGTGAAAACCAGATAGATTGGGTAGAGGCTTGCAAGTACAAAGGAGCTTATCACACACTACTCTTCCTCAGGCTGGAAAATAGATCTTTGTAGGCATCTGAGACTTTTTTCTGGGTTTGTTTGTTTGTTTGTTTGTTTTTAATTAGATAATAGAAACTGCATATGTAAACACAAAATGTACTATTCAACAAACTGTTACTGAAAAGCTCTGGGCCTGACTAACTATTTGTAGACACCTGGTTTATTTTACAAGCTTACAATTGTATTATAAGAAGAGTAACAGTATGATTTTCTTAGTATAGATTACTGCTTAGTCCAAAGTCCAAGTACCGAGTCATGGTTTTGAATGCCGTTTTCACAATCAGTGCTTTAAAGTAGATTCAGTTGCTGATAATGTAGGATCTCTTAATGACACTTCTATTTAACAGCCTCATACTGAAACAGCATACTCTATTTAACTTCTTACATGTTCAAGACCTTCATAAAACCTGTATGCAATATGGATGAACGGAACAAACTCTTGCTCCTCCTCACTCTCTTGTTTGGCCTTTTTCCTATTCATCAGTCCCACCAAATCCAGGTCAGTATTCCAACAGTTATTAGACTGAAGACGTGTGCTTTTGACATGTTAGATAGCTTTTGCAAGTTCCTATAGTTCTACTAAAGCTTATTTATGTAGTCAGTTTAAGTAAAATGGTGTGAACTCCTGTGTGGATGCTCTTATTTTGGTAATCTTTGGTAAGCTTGTTTCAAATTGACTTATTTTGAATCAAAGAAATTTGGTTTAGAGGAAATCAAAAGAGTCCATTCAGCTAAATCATCTTCTAGGTCATAGATTTCATTAAATTGTTTCACTCCTGGGTTAAACAAGCTCCCATATTTTAAAATATTTACAGATAGATTGAAATTATCTGCATTTGCATCACACCAAAATTCCTTTGAAATTGTTTGATAACTAACACTTTATCAGAACAAAACAGAGTTTGAAATGGGTTATATATATGTCATTGTATATTCCCTCTCTAGACAGGGCTGTGCAAAATCAAAGCAATCAAATAATTCTGAGATGGCAAGATGCAATAACAGTAAATTTTCCACAGGTTTCAGGCTGAATTAGTAGAATGAATTTTTTCATGTGTTCCCTCTCAATTTGGCATTTATTTTCCCCAGATATAAGCAAAGAAGTAGAGAAATGTGTAGAGAAGATTCACCTTGCCTAACCTTACCTATAAGCTCTTAAATACTGAGTGGGTCTTTTGCTAAACACTCTCCTCATTCGTTTTGCACAACCAAAAGCACTGTTGGAACTTTATTTTCTTTGTATACTTAGAATCAGCTTTATCTCTGGTGTAAAACTACTGCAACTGAGGGACCAATTCCCTTGTCTTTCACTTAAATTGTCTAAAATTGCCCTGGTGAGGCCTCCTCTGGAGTTCTGTGTCCAGTTCTGGGCTCCCTAGCTCAAGAGGGACAGGGAACTGCTGGATAGAGTCCAGAGCAGGGCCATTAAGATGATCAGGGGACTGGAGCATCTTTACTATGAGGAAAGACTGCAAGACCTAGGTCTATCTGGCCTAGGGAAGAGAAGACTGAGGGAGGACCTCATTAATACTTAAAAGTATTTAAAAGGTGTATGTCAAGGGCATGAGGCAACATTTTTTACTGTGTCCAGTGATAGGACAAGGAATAATGGACAAAAGCTGGAACACGAACAGTTCCACTTAAACTTAAGGAAAAACTACTTTGCTGTGAGAGTGAGGGAGCCCCGACACAAGCTGCCCAGGGAGGTTGTGGAGCCTTCATCGTTGAAGATTTTCAAAACCTGCCTGGATGATGTGTTCCTGTGCGACTGGATCAAAGCAGACCTGATTGAGCAAGAGAGTTGGACTAGATCTTTAGAGGTCCCTTCCAACCCCTACCATTCTATGATTCTATGAAAATGAATTAAACTATTCTTAGGAGAGAACAAGACCCACTTGGACGTGTTCCTATGTGACCTGATCTAGGTTGACCTGCTTTTGCAGGGGAGTTGGAATAGAGGATCTCTAAAGTTTCCTTCCAACTCTACCAATCTATGATTTTATGATTCTATGATCTCTCTTGACAGGCAACCAAACCTGACCTATTCTTAATTGAAAACAAATCCTGACTAAATCAGAGCAGCACTTTGGGTGGCTTGCTACGTGCAATACTGATTTCAGTGCTTCCTGACTGTTCCCTGTGGAGAAATGATGCATTTGAAGGTGAATTCACCAGCAGACGAATCCCTCTTCCCCAGAAAATCACTTGTGAAGGGCGAAAATGCAGCATTCAAACTATATGGGGAGTTTTAAGAGAGATTAATTTGCCCTGTAGGTCCAAAGCTAGCAGAGTAAAATGTGTTTTTCTTTATTTCAAGATTTTTCTTCATTTTTGTCAGACACTTCTCATGTACAAAACTAGGGCCAGATATTTCTTACTCTGTTTATTTATAGGCATGTGGCACTGGCTAGCCATAAGCTCTTGTGTTGAAACAGAAATGCTAATAAGTAAAAACTTGCTCACATGGGTAACTCTGTATACCAGTCCTAGTAAGTACAAAACAAGATCACTTAAATGCAGGAAATGTAAGATCTGGAGCTGCTTAGCAGTATTGTATGTTCTTTTATAAATCAGACATCTAAAGACAAAAGCCTACAGTTGCTCCATGACCTGTAACAAAACATGCAATACACATTTTACACTCCCTGATGTATTTCTGATTTTGTTAAAATTAGCTGCAAGAGATGGCTATTTACTAATGCAGGACAGGTGTTGTGAAATTAATTATCCTTTCGTGAGAGCAATGTAGATTAGGTCTATAGTTAGATGTTTGTATAAGAGAAGAATAGGTCTTTCTTAAAGGATGTTTCCATCCTAATAAAATTAGCTATGTTCCTTTTTCCGGCAGGTACTAAATTAACACAAACCAGATCCTCTAGTTAAGTCAGTGCATAGTGCTGAGGTCCAATCTTTGGATTTTTACATTATACATAAAATAACAATGTACACAATAAAAAGTAGGTGTTGTACTCTGTACAAGTAACCCAAATATCTCAGTAGCCTTCATCTACCTCTCTTCTTTTCCAGTTCAAATTCACTGCAAGTTGTATGCATGGATGAAAACCATTATCCCTTTCAGCAAATGCATGAGAGGCTTTGTTTTACCTTACGCAATATAAATCAGAAGTAAACCCTGACAGTCACAACAGGCCCAGTCAGAAGGAGCCAAGAAGATAAATCATCATTCAGTAACTGAAAAGGGCTAAAGGATTACTTTGACATAAGCAGAGATGATTGAATTAATTTTGCCATTTACAAGTTAATCAATGTAATTCAGACACCCTGATCTTCCTGTAAAGTCAGCAGAAAGAAACAGACACCTCTTGAAGGCATACCATCTTACTGTCTCCTATTGACTCTCTAGGAATAAGGTTGACTAATTTAATCTAAATAACTAAATTGCCTGCAGCTAAATTTAGATGAGATCTGTTGCACATTTTGTTCCTCCTCTGTGAGATGCTGAGTGCCTAATTTCAAACAATGATTTGAACAACCTGCTCTGGTCCTGTATGACTCACTGCACCCATCTTCAAGCAATGATATCTTTACTACAACCACAATTTCAGTCTGAAACACTTTGGAATACCTGAAGCACTGCAAGACTAAGAACATGCCACATCTTCAGGCCTCCAATGCTTAAAACTATTCTCATTGTTACATCCCTCCTCAAAGCAAACCCCAAACCCCCTCTAATTTGAACTCTTTTAATTCAGTGGACTACTGAGTGCATTCAGCCTTACAGAAACTGTCTCTTGGAGATTTGCTGATGATTCATTTCTTTCAGAAAATTTTATTATGAATTTAGTGTTCTTGAGAGCTGGCAGCTCTCTGTATTCCACTGTGTGTGCTTAAGTACATATGTTAAAATCTCCAAATTTCACAAATGTCCTCATTCTGCAGTCTAATTCAGGCCCTCCTAGCTGAAGTGAAGGGCTTAAAGAAACTTACTGCGGACAGAGTGAAATCTTGGGAAATTAAAGAGGGTTACTATTGTCCTTAAAGTACTTAATTTCATCCATTGTTTCTTAATTTTTTTCTTTCTTTTGGACTACTGTCCTTTCCAGTATTATCTCTCTGTAATTCTTACTTACTTTACGTAAATAAAAACTCTATCACAATAACGGTTAGGGAGGGATCTCATTGAAGTCTATAAATATATTATAGAAATATAAAGACAGTTTGATAGCTCATTCTCATGTCCTTAAATCTCTATTAAACTTCCATGCTGAAAGGAAGTGAACAGTGCATCTTCTTGAATTTGGGACAACAGTTAGTTAGAATCATAGAATGTTAGGGATTGGAAGGGATCATCTAGTCCAAACCCCCTGCCCAAGCAGATCCACTTAGATTAGGTCACTTAGGATTACGTCCAGGGAGGTCTTGAAGACCTCCAAGGAAGGAGACTCCACACCCTCCCTGGGCAGCCTGTGCCAGGGCTCCCTCACCCTCACTGTAAAATAGTTTTTTCTTATGTTTGAATGGAACTTTTTGTGTTCTAGCTTGTGTTCAATTACGTAGCAAGTGGAGATAAGGTTCAAAGTATTTTATTATCTTCTTTCTTTTTTAGACTACTCAGTTGAAAAACTGAGCTCAGTTTTTCAGGCAAGTCAATGTAACTAGTGTCTCTGGACAGTATCAAAATGCTCTTAATTTTTCTATAGCTAAATATTTTAACCGAATCTATGCAGCATGGATCATCTTGCAATACAAAATTCAGTTATGTCATAAACGAAACATGAGCAGTTAGAGTTTAAAGCAGAAAAAAAATCAGACGCAATGCAAACCCAAGAAAAATTCCTAAAATAACAAAAGCAAATAAACTAAAAATAAAAATAATAATGCTGAAGCAGTTCTCCACTTGTTATAGAAGATGCACTTTACATTTTCCATTTGGCAATCTAACTCATTTTGCTAATGAAAATTAGAACTAAGGCTACTCTCAATGTCAGTGCTAAAGTGTTCCAAAGACTCCAAGCTGGTTTTTCAGCTAATTGCGCTGTTGTTGAAATACATAACACTGTACAGTCTAGTCATGCAAAGTTGTGGATCAATATTACGACGTCTGAGAGACCCAGGATGCCTGTAGACTTCAGGTACAACTCCTGGCTGAGCTGTCTCAAGTAGCATTAGAAGTTTCCACAGCTCAGTCTACACAGTTGCTCAAATTGAAGTGTAATGGTTTTAATAATTTTCATGGGAAATGGGATAAGACCTACAACTCAAATTTTGATATAGCTTTTGGTATAAATGCATCTGAAACTACTTACCTAAAATCAAACCTGTAGCTGCTGCCAGAGCAGAAAACATGCCTCAAATCTTACCAGTCTCACTGCATTACTGAGAAGACTATTTTTTTAAAACATGACACAAATCTACTTTGCCACTTCCTCAGAAAATAGACTAAACCTTTTTTAATTGTTTTAAATTAGGACTTTTCACAATGTGTTTTGGAGAGGATTGCTTCTGCCTTTGAGAGGTCATATTTACCAATGAAGAAAAAGTCAACTGTGCGGTTAAGAAAAAATTCTGATATTGTCACAGCTAAAACAGCATACAATGACACTAAAATGTAGCACAATCATCATGAGCAATGCGCTTAAAGTGACTCATGGTCATTTGTAAAGGAATTTCAAACCTCTTTGTTCCACTCCTGAGGCTCCCTCCAATATTAACACTTCCATGATTTTACAGATTATTTTCTCCTATCAGCAAAGATGAGAGGTCTCCCTTTCTACTCCTTCTCACCAGATTGAAACTGAATTTAAACTGAGACTCATACTCTGAAAAACATCTAAATAAATTAGTCAGAAATGCTGCACTTGAGGGACATGAGGTCATCTTTATTTTTTATTAAATTAAACCTACTATTAAAAACAAAAACAAACCAAACCTAAAGGGAAGTAGGCACAGTTACGTGCTTACAGTAGAGCAATCCTGCAATGTCAGAGAAGAGATCAACAGTATTACTGAAGGGTCATTCATCCTTGTCTCATATCACTGTTTTCAGAAGAAATTCCATCATACCTTTCAAACCCTCCTACTGAACATTTATTCCCCTGAATTAAATGGAGTTGGTAATTTGTTGTAAATAATAACAGAAAAACAATCAGGCCATATATTTTCTTTAGCTTAAAAAAAAGCATAAACCCTGAATGAATATCTATAGTGAAGCCATACTGTGCTTGTGGCACAGGGAATAATACTTCTAGTGCATTAGTTTAGCTCCTGTGCATGCAGCAAGCAATGTAGCTGCAGTAGCACACCATTCAGATAAGTCACAAAATTCAATCCCTAAATGATAATGCCATGCATCTATGCAACACTCCACGTTTCTGTAGCTGTGTGGGGAGGATTAGCTAGATCGCTTAAAACTTGCTACATATATCAAGTTTCTGCATGACTCTCATGGTAGAGATCGCAAGATCTGCTCAGACACTCATGAACTTTCTTTAAAGCAGAAAATCTTGAAATCTGTCATAAATCCAATGGTTATTACTGAAGAAGCAAGGAGATTCCTAGGCTATTCATCTCCATAAAACAATTAAAGTCAGACAGAGGAAGTCACTTTCATGTAAGCTGCAGTTCTTATTACTCACATGTAATTTACATCTGGGACAAGAGAGTCTAGGAGCCACAACTGCATTCTTCCCTTCACTCTGCCCTGCAAGCTATTGTTATAGGTCTTCTGGGTGTTCCTCAAAAGCACTGTTTAGGGTGACTGAGCATTAGGGACCATGGTTTATGGTTAGACTAATGAATAGACCTCAGATCTGCAGGGCTCCAGTTCGCAGTGCTGCTCTCTGATGGGATTTGTAACAGGGACTACTTAACCTAATGCATGAGGATATATAGAGCTGTGAAGGATGGAGATCATAGTCTGTGAAGTCTAGAGGATGGCAGACCTGAGACTAGGTTAAAGCAACTCTTCCATCTTCCCAATATGATATGAATCTGGCAAGATGATGCCATTAACTCATCTGTCTATGTAGCCTGTAGTGCCTTGCTGCACGGGAAATTAGGACTTCTGTGACTGAGACTGATAGATTTGTCTGTGTGCATATGTGCTGTAACATTTCTGGCTATATCAAAAGAATCAGGGACAGGCTTGCTTCTCGTGTAAGGTTTTTATCTTCTTGTTATCTGGAGCTTGTCTTAAAGCCATGTCTTGAAACAGCCTGAAGTGAACCTGGACACCCAGAGGACATTTAGGGTACAGTGCAATGCTCAGACAGTAGCATGGTGAGCAAGGGAAATACCATAAATACAGTCTGAGTCTCATAACAAAAGAATTCAGCACTTTTTTCAGTGGGTGAAGGATTGAGGAAGATAACTCTGTTACACATGAGATGTCCAGATGTCCATCAGTTTCTGAAGCTAGGTTGGTCTGGGAGGGAATTCCTAGTAAACCTATGGAGCATGAAGTTCAGCCCACATCTGTATCTATGTAGAGATACTTTTAGTCTTTAGGTTATTCTGAGATAAAGATCAACTCTTTGGCTGATATTTCCCCCCTCATTACATAAAAAGTATTTAAGCATCTATTTAAAACAGTATTTAAAATTTTGGCTTATCTCAACTGAATGTGTTAAGAGTAATTTTTTATTCTTCCATTAAACAAATGCTTTGATCTTTACGAAGGAGTATATAGAGTATGTAGGTAATATTTTGTATTTGGCACTGAAATGATGGCTGCTGAAATACTGTGTTCAGTTCTACTTCATGAATAATACAGAGATTCAGGATTTTCCGTGCTGAATAGCTTAAGGGAGCATTTGAAGAATAATGAAAGGATTAGAAAAAATGTCACATAATGAGTTTAACCTGTTTTGTGTATCTGGTAGTAGATGGAGGAGGCCTGAAGTACCTGCTTGGAGGATATAAATTTGTTCTCCAGTCTAACAGAAGGGCTAGTAGCTGAAACTTAAAAAAAAAAAAATCTGACTAAAATTAAATGTTCACTTCTCACTTTGTGGTGCAGAAGGACAAGAGAAATAATGGATTCTAAATTAGCACAAATTTTAAAGTGAGTATTATGCCAAAGACAATGGTCTACTGAGTTTGTTCTAGAAATTACTTAAGAGGTCCTATGGCTTCTATTATGCAGAGGATTATGCAGACCAGGTGATGTGTAGAGCCTCTCTTAAATCTTGCCACTCTATGAAATGGTATCCTTGGTAGCACCATTTAAACTGACAGAGTTACAGCAAGGAATAATTTGGCTCAGAAAGTAAAAATTAATGATTCGTTAAGCTGAGTCAGAACTAATGAAGACAATAATGAAAACATACTTTTTCTCTTGTTTTGTCTGAATTCCTGCTTATCAAGAACCTATTGAGATTTACTGTGGATATGGTGGAGGTTCAGTGGTTATGAAAAATTACCTGGCTGAATTTGATCTTGTTCCTTATGGAAAGAGTAAAGCTGTCTCTGAAAAGCTTCCTAGCAAGATGCCAAACTGACTAGACCCAAAGTCTAAATTCTTCTTTCATCTTCATCAGTGGGCACTGTAACATATTGATATGGCATCACAGAACCAGAAAACAGGTGTATAGAAACTGTTGGATGTGTCCTGCTTTGTGGAAAGATTCATCCCTTCGCTACGTCTTGCTACATCTCACTATATGGACAAAGGCTGGAATCAGTGATCTTAAAGGTCTCTTCCAGTTGAAAAAATTCAATGATTTCTATGATTCTATGATCTCAGGTTTGGACTTTTCATTTTTAGGCACAGCTCACTTGCTTCAGTGTGTAATCATTATTGCATACTACTAAATATTCTACCTTATGTTTAATTATATTGAGTACATTGGAATTTCATCTGAGGAGTAGCCTTCTATAAAGGCCTAGTTTTTCCCTGACTAAACTGAGTAAAATATACCTCAGCAAGAATGTTTATCTGGCCTTCTTCACTTAAGGAAGCTGTGATTGCTCATCTGAATTTGTGGTTTACTGTCAGGCTTATATAATTACAGCATAATTTGTTAGAAAGGTCTTTTGAAGGTTAAGTCCAATGCCCCAGTCAAAGCAAGTCTAACTAGAGCAGGTTGCTCAGGATCTTGTTCAGTCAAATTCTGAGTATCTCCAAGGATAGAGCCTCCACATCCTTTCTGGACAACCCATCCCAGTGTTTAACTCTTCCCTGGTAATTTACTATATTTTTTCACCAGACCAAGTAAAACCAGGCAGAGATAAGGAAGACCTTTCATCCTTATATGCAGATAGGACAAGAGGAAGTGGGCTCAAGTTGTACCAGGGGAGGTTTAGACTGGACATTAGGAAGAACTTTTTCACCAAGAGAGTTATTGTGCATTGGAGTGGGCTGCCTATGGAGATGGTGAAGTCACCATCCCTAGAGACATTCAAAAGACACATGAATGAGGTGCTGAGGGATATGGTTTAGAGATGCGTTTGGTAATTTTAGGGTAGTGGATGGACTTGATCTTAAAGGTTCTTTTCCAACTGATCCTATGAGATGGAGCTAGATGATGTTCTATAACATCAGAATAAATGAAATTTGATCTTGAAACCACACTTGTTTTGAACAACAAAAAAACCCCAGTTTTGCTTCACTTGATGCCAATGTGATGAGAAAGACTTCTGCAACACTTGCTATATATTTAGCCAAAAGTTTACATATTGATTCTGTAAATAAACTTCTATATTATTGACAATTTGCCTGAAAAAATCAGCTTTTTCTGCAAATACCACAGCTGTTTTTTGTTTGTTTTATATTAATAATGAAGAGCCCCCAACAGTTTGGTAGTGTAAAATCTAGTACAAAAACCCAGAAAGAAATTCTGCCGTGATACTATCTTATACCCAAATAGTCAAACCAAAATACATGCAGATGGAGATACAAGAAACAATGTAATTTGTTCATACAGGGTTAATACTCAAGACTGAGATAGATAAAAACCACCATCGTGTTCTAGCACAACCCTGTATTCATAAAGCACTCTCAGCAGTGTTCCACAGACATTACCTCTGCTGCTGAACTGATGTCATTTCCACTAGTAAAAAAAGGATGGAGGAATGAAAGCAATGCAATCAGGCTTAAGACAGACTAAGACATCAATTTACCTTTCATAATGCATGCATATTAATTTGAATATTACCAATGTTTGATAATGATCAGAGAGCTCTACTGTGATGTCTACTCAATAGATGGTTAGAAGTGCTGGCATAGTATGGTGACATACATTTTTGTTTTATAAAAATGCAAATAAATAAATAGAGTGCCTCTTGAGAGCTACTTTGTGTTCCTTAAAAGCTCTGGCTTAGAAAGGGAGATCATAAGGAGGTGTGAAAATTTAGCACTAAGGTCTTAATTGTGCTGTCATTCCGATGGCCGAACCAGCTGTTCCCTGCAGCCAGAATTGCACCCTGGAGAACAGGAATTGATGGAGCACCACCACTTTGCACCAACCAAGGAGAACATCTGATGTGCCTAGCACACTAATGGCACCACATAAATAAATAACAACACCAGCTCCTCAGGGGAGGGGGGATGGTGTGATTATGAGTGAAATCCTGGTCTTTTACAGCCGATGCCAGAGTCTTTACACCAGCCAGGCCTGACTTTCATCATAGCTGCATTCATTTCAGTGTGGACTTTCTCAGTAACTGTGGGCTATTCTGAGAAAGCATCCTTGTTGGTCAGAACAGTGAACGTTTACTCACCTGAATAAACCCACTGATTTAATGCCCCAGTTAGCTACAGGGAATGTAACTTTAAAAGCAGCTTAGTAGCTTTAAATTACAGTAGCATATTTCAACAGGTTTCAAGGGGCTGAAAGCAAAATTTCCAAGGAGAAACAACATCTTTTGTGATGACAGAATTCCACCATGGGAGTCTCCAGGTTAAACACACCATGAACATGGAAAGGAGAGAATCTTAGGTGTAGTTTTGAATACAGTCAGAGCTGGCTCTTGAAGCTGCTCCCTAATTGTAAAGAAACTATTTTGCTTTTGAATACATTCCTTCACAAATCCAGAGCAAAAATGATCCATCAAAATTGTTGTGCTTCAAGAAAATCTAATTCCTGTAACCAGAAGCAGACAAAAGAAAGTGATAGGTAATCTCATACTCATCTGTCTGTCATTTCTCTACCAAATGACCTAGTTTCTGCTCAACTAACATAAATGTGAGTTTTCTGGATCTACAATAAGATCCTTTAACCACCTCACTGGCATAATGGGGGGAGCTGTGTGAAAAAATATGATCAGTATTATAAATTTGAAGAAGGTATAATGCATAATCCTAATGGCTATGGATTTTTTTCTTGCTTGAAATCATTGCAATACAAACTAAACTCATGTCCTGAAGTTCTGGAGAAGTAGAAAACTTTCCACTACTGAAAAACTCCTAAATATTCCTATGTGTAATCTATCTATCCCAAAAGCTGCAGGTATAATGTGAGGCAAGTGGGGTCAAGTTTTGGATCTTGGGAGAATCTAGTTCTACAAGGGATTTTGAAAAGACATAGACTTGTCTGTGGTAAGGACATATTTCCAGCCTTACAGGAAGATTCTCAGTCCCAGCTTGCTTCCGTGGCAGCAACCTGATGCGCCAAGGCTGTTGCCAAAGACACCAGTGGGGTTTATAGCTGGGAGCTATAAAGCATCTGTGGGACAAATTGTCCACTGGGAATAAAGGCAGACCTCCACATCAGCATGGACAAAACAGTACAGCTACCGGTAAAGAGGATCAGTAAAATGAGCTAACGTGTCACTGAATGGGAAGCTCTATTTGGTTCCTTATTTTGTATACAAAAATGTTCATGACTGCTTCTTCTCCTAAGAAAGATTTCCTTGTTCACAAACAGTCTCCAAGAGCTGGTGACAGGAGGAAGTTCAACTTTTTAAGGGATTCTAGAGATTTTCTGGTTTAGTTTTCTGTGTTTCTAGTTGGGAGCTGAGACCAATAAAATTCTTTCTAACTGGGAGCGATTGTATAGATGATCTTAAGATCTGTATAGAATATTGTCCCTTTAGTTGCTGCCAACTACCTGACAATATATATATAAGTAGGAATTATTGATTTGTAACCAACTAGTAAACCATCATATATATTTCTACTGGACAATAAAACATATTTTTATAGTCTTAGTTTTCAACAGAAGTTAAATTTATATGTGAACATTTTATTACACAGTGCTATTATCTAGATAGAAATAAATCAATTTTAGAAATTTTGATGTAATTTAATATTCACAAAGAAAATCAGAAAAAAAACCTATGATAATGACAAAAAAAAATTCTGATAAGAATTTTGTTTATGTTGAAAGTCAAGATTCTGTTGAAGCTCTCTGCCTGTGTAATACCAAATTACAGACAGACCCAAAATTTCTTTAGAGCTTAGTATTTTCTATGGTGTCCACGCTACGTACAGTAAGCAGTAAGTTACAGTGTAAAAATAGGAATATTTACAACATATCACTGACTTTTTCAAGTACTTCAAAGCTGATTAAGGAACAATACGTGAATACATAACTCTTAGAGTATCTTTTTGTTTTTCTTTTTATATATATAATAGAATATTCCATTCCCCAGAATAAGTATTTCTTTTTAAATCCATCTTTTTCTTAGATTTCACAGCTTCCCACTTTTTGAACTACTTTGTTGAAAGAATGATATGTTTCAAAGTACTCCATTCCTGAGTACATCATGAAAACATATCTCCCCTCCCTAATGAAATAACTTTACTCAAAGCATGGAAAGCAAGTAGTAAATTTTAATGCATTAGCCTATAAGATAAGCATGATCCTGGTTTTTGGTTCAAAAGTCTATCAGGGCAGTATTCTGTATCCAACAGCAACTGCCTTAGGCATGCACTACAGTTTACACAAGAAGCCAATAAAGCACTGACCAAATGGTTACTGCTGTGAAATAAATCTCATCCATGAAAAATATCTAGCTGGTCTTATTTTCATTTATTACAATACAAATTAATGTTTACATGAATATGAAAAGACAAATATGCACTTTATGCACTTTTATTTATTCTACAGTATTACACTGTGCCATCAGATTTGTACATAGTTGAGGTGGAGAATTCAACACAGCTCCTTTCTTATGTTTTCTCAGATGGATCTATTTCTCTTCAATTGTTTAAGCTTCACACCCTACATCATTGATGGCTGAAACTTAATGAGAGTTTAACAATTTTTTGCCAGACTTAGGTGGTGTGCTTTGTAGATGTGCATGATATTTCTCAAAAAGTATGCATTTAAAATATTTTTTACACAAAGAAAACTCAATTTACATCTTTATCTTTCTAAAAAATTAATTTCTGAGAAATGTTTCTGTATCAACCCCAAAAATTATCATTAATTCAAGTGTTAACACCCACTGAAATAAACAGGGGTAGACTTTGTCTCTTAAGTATAACATACTTTGTTTTCTGTAGTTTCAAAAAGGCAACTATGCATGAGCTTCCACCAACTTCTACTCAGTGCATATTCAGAAGCTCTTTTTCAGAAGCGTAAAAACTTGAAACGTGTATTTTAAAAAATGAAACCATGTGTGGTGCAAAATCTGAATCTGTCAAAGGAACTAGATAAATAGCTCAAATGGGCCAGATCTAGCCAATGAACAGAGTGTTTGACATCAGTGATTTATACTGTTTCCCTTTCATGTTATAATAATTGTCACGAATTGAATTTATGTTGTGCCATTTCCTGTTCTAGCTGCAATCTTTGCTTCAAGAAAAAAGGTTTCAGAACTTAAATGCCTCCACTGTTCTTGGAAAGATAACATTAAACGGGACTATTTTATGATTTCATTGCTTGGTTATTCATGCTCTTTCTTTCTATAGCCTTCAGGGAGAACTAGAATGAAAGGGCCAGACAAAGAATTGGCTTCCCATCGAAAACACAAAGAACTGGATTGTTGCTGCTGAAGGCAAAAAGTGAGCAGGGGAAAATGATGCTCCCAAAGTTACCCCATAACAGGAAACCCCATAAATGTCCCCTGTCCTCCTGCTGTATCTGCAAATGTCCATTTGCGGTGTGAGCAGCAGAAAGGGCAGATGTTGGATCAAAGAGGAAACATTTACCTAAACAATTTAAAAGCACACTCCCAGCTTCTTTATACCCAACATAACCCAGATTGTATGTAGCCATTACTTGAAAGAAAGGCAGAAGATTTCTGTTAAGCATGATGTCTGATAGCAGCAGAAGCCCACAGTGAGCAAGAGGAGAGAAATTAATGTCTGATAGGAATTCGGTCCAGAAGCCAGCAAGAAATCATTAAGAACGTGTATGTTTCTTACAGTATCTAACGTGATAACATTGTCTTTATTGACACGATGCATGTGTTTCAGCTCTGAAGTGGAGTTCTTCCTTACAGAAGTGTGCACTTCTTGAAAGGATGTTGTTTTGACTCATAAAATTCAGCAATACACTGAAACAAACAGTAACCAAACTGCCCTAGACATTCTCTTGTCACTATGGCACTATGGCAGGAAAGATATATCAGAGTGAATTTTATCTATATTCTGAAAATTTGAATTAAAACAAAGGCCTGCTCAGGCCAAAATGATATTGTGATTCTTAATTAATAAAACCATAATATCCCAGCAAGGAATGGAAGTAAATATTCATTCAGACAGGAATCATGCTACTGGGTCACTTGTTGCATCTAATTCTTGCCCTTCCTGGGAAGCACACATTTCTCTTCCTTCGAAAATGAGTCACAAATACATCTTCAGCAATGTATTTAGCTAGACAGACTATTCCAGTCTAGGAAGGGGAGAAAGTCCTCCAAAGCATTTAAGTAGCACATTCTGCTGCATCTCTCTCTTTTCCATAATGTAAGCAGGATAGGGCATTGAATGTCTGTGATGGTGATGTGCTCCTCAGGCTGCTGATGGTGGGAAGGAGCCAGTGGCCAGGAGGAACTTGTACAGAAGAGTCTGAGCCAAGTGCCTACAGGGACGCCCCAGTACAGCCTCTCCCTGTACAGAGTGCTGCGGGAGGGGGAATGCTCGAGGGAACACACAGGTGGGAGGGCAGAGGAGCTGGATGAACACCCAGTCTGCTCCCATCTGCAGAGCCAAGGTGAAGCCAGAAATGTTAGAGCAAGCCAAGCAGTATTACCACCTCCAGTTCTGTTTCAACTGCTCCTGTTTCCTGCCTCAGTATTATAAACATCTTTCTCACAAGCTACCATCTATCCTCTGCTACCTGAGAAGAGAGGTTGATGGATTTTTGGCAGGGATTTCCCAGGCAGCAGCATGTGCTGTAGAACTCACAAGCACTGATCATCTCGGGAAGCACCGACCCAATCACCTGTGCTCTGCAGAGGTGCCCTGCATATGGGTAGTAAATCTGATGCTTTCGGAGGACTTCAGATTTACCGTGCAGTGAAGGCCATTGGCTCGGTGGGTACATGGAATATGTGGTGTGCTCCAGATACAAATGTATAGCTGATCTGTCTGGAGTCATCTTTTCTCTGGAATTTGGGGGCGCCCAGAAAGAAACCTGGTTAGAATTGCCAGTCCATGGAAACCAGTGAACATGAGGAAATTTGGGATGGATGACTGAAGTTAAAAACCACCAACAGAAAACTTCCAGAGCGATTGTACTTAATATTCTGATACATTGTAATATCTTTACCCATAAAACTTTATTTCTTTCCTCTTGACTTCTTCCATTTTATGTAGGAAACGGATATCAGCGAATCACAATTTCTACTAGAGAAAAGGACAGGGATGCTGAAAAGGCTGAAGGAAATTTAGATAACTTGGACCTTCTATCCCACCGAGCTTCAAAGAGGCCACATTAGTGCCTCTGGTGTTGTCTGTAATGATACATCTTAGCCCTATAGCCATGACACTGTATTTATGTGAATGCCTTAATATACCTACTATTTTGATCCCAATATTGATTATAAGGTTTCTTTAGCCTACTTTGGAAAATGTTCACAACTCGTGTTCTGACCATTCTCCCGACCTTTTTTTTTTTTTTTTTTTTAATTTCAGCTGCACTAATAAGGGCAGAAGCAGAGGAATCAGTCCTGGCCAGATTCTGATTATACATGCCACAGTCATATACTGATAAATCTAGTTACTTGTACTAGAATTACTTCAGAATTCTACTGGAACAGAGTCAGGATATGAAGGCCAGAGGTTTAGAGCTCATCTCTCACTTCAGCAGCTAAGCCAAATTTCCCTTTCTAGTGAGAGAATGTGGAAGATGACAGGCTTGGTGCTAGGGATTGCTTTTGTTAGGCTTCTATGGCACAACTTGTGTGCTTTTAATTCTGCTCTGGAGGAAAATCACTGCATGGAAAGCATCCATCGTTCTTACATAAAGTGAAAAATCTCACTTGATTTTGAATGCACAGCTAGTTAAAAAAGGCCTAGGTTATCAATCATGTCTTATATTAACAGCTTGCATTAAGAGAAATGAAATCTTCTAGTTGCTGAATCCTTTTCCAGGATAGTTCACTTTTATAGCTGCTTAAGATAACCATGCAGGACACAGTTGTTAAGTGATCTGCTTTGTTCTGTTCTTCCTTCAAATCTAAATTGGTCAAACCTAAATTGGTAGTGCTTTTCTCTTAGGATGCAAAGTAGAGTTATGAAAAGAAAGGGTATTTGGGATTATGCTAACTTGGAGCAGGGTGACTAGCATAACCTTTTACCTGCTTTGAGTTTCCTAATATGGACAAATAGCTTGATTATTTTAAAGCCTGAAGCATAGCCTCCTCATTATCACATTTGTTGAAACAGATGGGAAAACATTTGGAAGGGCTGCTTAAAAAGTGGTGCTTTCTACAAAAAGAAAGTTGTATTTAAACACTGTTATTCAAGTTGTTGGGGAGGCAACAATCACAGCTTCCTGAATCTGATACATTTGCATAATTTATTTTTTGTTCTTTGGTTTTCTGCTTGTGTTCACATGCCTTTCTATCAGTCTACAACTCCACTGTGCAGAATATGTTTGAGATAATATAACTCACTTGCTTCATGTATTTCACAACCCAGTATTAATTCTCAACACCCATTTTACAAGCTGTAGCCTACTCTATTTTTTTTGTTGTTTTTTTTTTTGGTTTTTTTTTGTGGCTTCATTTGGGCTGGATTTCCATTTTCTGAAAGATAACTGTTCAGCTGAATAACCTCTTGAGATTTACAATTATCCCATACTGTTCTATGTTTCTTTTGCTTCCCTGCTTCTTTTTTTTTTAACTCGAGTCTTTTTACATGCTTTCTGTGACTGTTAAGAGATACTCCAAGACTTTTAATTTTGCTTCTTTTGATTTTAAAGTTGAGGGTTTTTTTTCTTTTTTTTTTTTTTTTTTTTTTTTGAATGGGTAGGCAGCTGGTGTTCTGTGACAAGAGCAGTAATTTTCTTTCTGATGAATAGTTTATTTGAGGAAAAGTGCAATTCTGGTTGTCCCAAAACTATTAACAAATTTAGGTCAAATTCATGAAATAGTTTTGGCTGGAAAAACACCAACTTTGATATGTCACATTAGCAAATCTGCTGGATAAGGAATCGGCTACCTCTCATCTGTTGGTTTTGAAGCACTCTCAACTTTAATTTTCTCTTTTTTTAGAGAGGCTGAATGCACATTTCTGCAGAAGATGTATATGCACTGCACTCTGGGGCAGCATCTTAAGTCTCCACACCCGCGCTCTTGTCCACAATGCATTGACACAGAGCATATTTAAATATTTAATGGAAAGTGAATCTGCTCCAGCAGGTGGGACTCAGGAAAACCCAGATCAAAATTAAGTACAATCATGTGGCAAAGAGCTCCATATTGGAGGGGGAAATATTCAGACTGCTTAGTCACCTCAGGACCATTGTATAAAAACTCCTCCTGTGAAGGTTTTGAGACTTTAATCTTTGGCACTCTCCTGCTTTTTAAATCTAGTTAATTGATAAAAAGAAGTCAATAAATCTGTTAAACTTAAGAGTATGCCAAGGTTGTTTATTGTTTATGGACCTGGTTCAAGCACATTTCCTTGATAATGCATATAGAAATAGTTATGTCTTAGTTCTTATATGACAAATGATTTTACCGATTAGTCATTACAAGATCAGACTGAAAAATGCCCATATGATCTTGAACCTGAAACTCATACTATATAGTGAGTTAACATGACTTAATTTGTCGTTTGATTGACAAAAAATAACCTGTTTGGACTGCTTTGGCTCATATATTTTGCTTTCCTGGGATTTTCCATTTCCCTAATTAGACCTAAAAAAAATCCTGTTTCATGTACAAAAGATCAGCATCACAATCAGACAAAGAAGAATTTTTCTTTGCTGCTGGCTTGTTAATACCCAGTCAAAAGCATCAACATTATAACTGTTTCTAAAGTATAAAGGGAAACTAATATCTTCCTTAGCACAGGACTTTAAAGAGCCATACTAATTAACATATTGGTTAAGTTGTAAGGTGGTTCTCACCCATTCTTAGTTAACATATATTACAATGGTCTGGCATGAGCTTGACATCTTCTGCTCTCTAGTTCGGTGACTATTTGTTTCTACATTATCAGTATTAAAATTTTACTACAGCTACCTTCAGGATTATATTTATTTTCTTGCAGAGTTATGGTGTTATTGTTTCATTTATTGCAAATCTCTGATTTTTTTTTTTTTTTTTAATTCCAGATCTAGTGGCATACTTTGGTCAAGCAAATCAAAGTATCAAGTGATTGACACCTGCTGTACATTGATTCTCCTGACTGTGCCCATCCATAGTATGTTCTGGAAAATGGGACGCTCTGGTTGTGTTCACAGTGTGCAGACTTTGGTTATGAGTCTCCTCTGAGCCCTGTAAAATGATCCTATGGATAATGTGTGTGTTTTCCCATTCAAAGTGCCTGAAATAACATGTAGTTGTGCTGCATTTGCTTTGTACCATGAAACCAGCATTTGTATGACACACCCTGGGAGGCGGCATGACAGCATGTAGGGGTGTTTAAGGATGTAAAGTCTGCCTGGATAGTACTGCACAACAGAGGAAGATGAAAGAAGAAAAACCTGAAGCATATATCCTACAGAAGATGGTCCCTGATGACTAGGACTCAAAGGGCTCTCTTGAGGAGAGCTTTTGGCATGGGCTATGCCATAGCTTAGCAAGTGTTATTAGCAGTGAAATAACGTGGAAGATGACTTCACCAGTGCTGCAACTTGCTCCATGGCCATATTTCATATACACATTACGTGTTCACATAATAATAAACACTACTGCTAATTTTACATCTTATAATTTCTAGTGTCCCTCTCCCACTACTACATTCCTCTAGGAGGTTAAATTAATTGCGATCTGGTACTACTTGTTTCTTGCAACAACTTGAGAGTATTTCTTTGCTCTAGGACAAAAATAACTCTATCTGCGTTTCCAAGCTTTGATAATTTGAGACATGAAATAATTACTTTCTTGGGACATCCCTTTTTTCTATTGTAGCTATCAACAGGACAAGGGGTGATGAGATTAAGCTAGAACACAAAAAGTTCCATTTAAATATAAGAAAAAGCTATTTTACTGTGAGGGTGAGGGAGCCCTGGCACAGGCTGCCCAGAGGGGTTGTGGAGTCTCCTTCCTTGGAGGTCTTCAAGATCCGCCTGGACATGTTCCTATGTGACCTGATCTAGGTGAACCTGCTTCTGCAGGGAGGTTGGACTAGATGATCTCTAAAGGTCCCTTCTAACCCTACCATTCTATGATTCTATGATACTCAAAACTGTCCTTTGTTATTATTTCAGTAGACTTTGATGACTCTTTCATTTGCTTTAGGCCTTGACTCAACAGAATTTTAAGCATATGCCTGGAATTAAGAGGTGGATAGACCCATTCACCTTGATGGAGCTACTGAGAATTTAGAGGTAAGCATGATAATATTAAACCATAGCCTTAATATGCTCTTCCTGGTCATTCAAGAGCATTATAAAAATGCAAAGTAGCCCTGTTCTGACTTACAGGTACTTCTAACTCTCTCTTCACAATGCTTGTGTAAAAACATATTATCTCATTTACAGAGTTTGCATCAATAATAGTGTCATTTTACCTCAGGTCAGTTTAGGGTGCTGTGTTAAGTGCATGTTTTCACTTTGGGTGCAGCCATGCACTGCTGTCTCCACAAGAGTCTACCACAGAATTGGTTGAGAGGTGAAATGGCTTCTAAAGAGATCTGCAGCTATTTCTGTGCAGATCTGCATAATGATGGTTCAGTTTGGTAAGTCTGTACAGCACTTTGCTGAGAGCTGTGGATCTATTGACTTAGGGTAGCACTGGTTTAGGCATTGCTGCAACACAGTTGTTACACGGCGTAGACATATTCTTTGTCACTTTCAAGTCTGTTGTGTAGTGTATTTTTCCCTGTAGGCACCGTGCTACTGCAAAATTAAACTCTGCTCACATGCTTAGAGCATATCCAGAGCCCCAGAGCAGGAATGTCTCCATAGCCTCATTCCTTACTAGAATGGAGGTACCTAGTTGAGATGATACTGGGTGTCTCCATGTTTATGGAGCCCCCTTCTCCATTCTTGCTGCTAAGACTCAGTAATCTAGGTTAAAGCACCATGGCAGTAACTCCTATCCTCAATTAACATCAAAGGCCAAGTAATGGAGCACTCTGTCAGTAAGTGAAGACCCAGCTTCAGTGCTCTCCTCATCCTGATCACATTTTGTCCCATAGAGATGGAGATTTAGAGAATAATATAACTGAGTACATATATGTCAGTCTGGAAAATGTTTTGAGTAATTGAGCTTTTAATCAGAAACTGTCAGGCTGAGCTGGTTTGTATTATTCATAAATTTCTCACTTGATTTCATTTAAAATGTAGTGTTACGAGTTTTTAATACTTATTTAGTGACTTACTTTAGTATTTCTTTGTCTCTAGGAAAAGAGACAATTTTTTGCCATTTGGAGCCACATATTCTGCCATCTTTTCAGTGCCAAGTAGTACTGAAGATAGTGGAGACAGTATTTCAATTATTTTTATTGGAATTTCCACTCTGCAAGCAAGTAGAAATCAGAGATATTATTCTCATTTCAAAAGACTTTTTTTTTTTTTTCCCAAAAGAATTTAAGCTTTCCATGAGGTGGAAATTCTCTTTTTCAATGGAAGCTGGGCTGAGCAAACCATTCTCCTCAGTGGTGAACCCAAATGGGGCTTAGATCCCATTTGGAATGACATGCTGTGCTGTGCTGTGTCGAGCTGTGCTGTGCTGTCTGCATGTGGGGCAGCCACAGCAGCTGATTGCTCCTTTGGTGATTTGTGGAGGAGCACCCGTTAAGATGAGAGAATAAGGTTTACGTGTGCCCTATGCACAACTTTAACTACATTTTTTTTTTCCTGTGGGGTTTTTTTTTGGTTTTTTGGTTTTTTTTTTTTTTTTTTTACATCAAAGAGAATGATCAGGCTCTGGGAAGCACAATATTAGTTCTGCTTTTAATAAAAGGTAAATACAGAAACAAAATGCAACTGAAAAAAAATAAAATCTGCCACAAATGTTCTAAGATCTGGTAAACATTTCATTTCTGGATTGTATAAAATACAACAGCTGACAAAGATATTCATCATGGGAAAGACTGACTGCAGAGGGCTGAGAAAAATGTGACTGAAAAGTTTTGAATAAAGACTCCCAATTTGAAAGCCTCTTGAGTATAACAAAATAGCATGGATGCCTCCACTTTGAAATGAGCTAAAAGCGTAAATGCATTCTTGTCCAGGTATCTGGAAGTTTTCCAAATTATTAAACAGTTGTGGTTTTTTTCCTGTAAAGTTCGAAAATAACCCTTGCCTCCACAACTTTTAAACCTGAAATGAAGAATTTTCACCTGTCTCCCAGTCCTAAGAGGCAGTGCTGCCATTCAGCATCTCTGAAGAGAGGCACTGGCCCTTTTGGAAGAGGGAGGGCTGCATTGTGTGACCCCTCCCTCTGGGGTTGCTGCTTATATTTCACTTTACTGAAGCAGTTGAGCTATGCTGTGTCCATGACAAAGGTCAAACATGTTGCCATGGAGCTAGGAATCCATGCTAGCTTGGTACCCTGCAATGTGCAATATAACTGATCCATCAGAGCAAGTAAACAAGTGTGCAGCTAAGTGCATGTGGGCATCAGGCAGGCACCAGACCCACTGCAGCTTATGGGGCAACTTGTGTGCTAAAAATGCACACAGAGCATATGTTTAGTGAACCATGTCACATTCTTGTTACAGGATAAAAATTCCAAAGTAAGATGTGTAGACAAGCCTGGTGTGAGAGCCTATTTAAGGAAATTGTCTCCAAGGCCTGGAGCCATCTGTGTTATAAAAGTATACTGCACGGACTCCTTTGAATAAAAAGGATTCACTGGCAGGACATGCTGGAAACCTCAGTCAGAGTTGCTTTTCATACAGCAGGCATATAGATCTTCCACATGATGAATCAGATTTACTAAGAATGTCTGCTGTTTGGAAGTGATTTCAGGCTTGAAGAATGTCTTACTGGAGGCCTGATTTGGTCCTGGGAAGGGAGTGGGGGTCACATGCTGTTGGAGTAGTTCGTTGGGCTGACATCTAGAGATAATAATCACAAGGAAGAACCAGTTCAAGGGCTGTAGGCTAGTACCACTTGGAAACTAATTACAGCTCTGGTTGTGCACAGCACTGAAGTTTCCCTCATAGGTTGCAGCACTGATTTAGTTGGTATGTTAATATGGAAGTCTAAATTAAATCAGGCTTGTGTCAGTGCTATCGATGAGGCACATTCACTTAGCCCTTCAGTTTTATAAAATGCAACGAAAGAAAACCATATGGCAGATTAGGGCAAATTGCTTTAAAATTGTGGCCAAGAGCCAAGGGAGAGAGAGCTTGAGAGAGCATTCACGTCTGTTTGAAATATGCCCACTTTCACTCTGCTGCTTTACACGCTTGGAAGTGGAAGGCTCATTTCCCTGTGAACTGAAATGTATTAAATATTCCACATGTCTTAAAGAAACTAACATGTCCAGTATTAGTGGAAGTTAGAACAAAAACTTTTCTTTTCTTTTCTTTTCTTTTCTTTTCTTTTCTTTTCTTCTCTTTTCTTTTCTTTTCTTTTCTTTTCTTTTCTTTTCTTTTCTTTTCTTTTCTTTTCTTTTCTTTTCTTTTCTTTTCTTTTCTTTTCTTTTCTTTTCTTTTCCCTAAATTAAGATTGGATTTACTGTCAAACACTGAATAAAAGAGCTTAGTGCAAGTCCAGAAGCATCAAGGGGGGAATGAACACCTATAATAAGCAACACTTAGCAGAGAGTCCTGGGTATTATTACTGCACATATAACACAATGTCTTCAAGATTTATGCAGGAACTGAGGTCATGCAGCACCGAAAATACTATAATAGTGATCTCTGCCCAAAGAGCTTTCAATGCAGTCTTATTTTCTGAGCTATGAGAAGCTGCAATAAGGAAATGAAACAGGAAGGACAATAAATATACGGCACTTTAAAAAAATCTCTTTAATTTTAATAACCTAGAAAAGTGTTCTAGCACTTTGTCATTCAGAATAAGGAGCAAAAAATGAAAGATTTTACTTTCTTTGTAGGACTTTTTCTCCACAGTTCTTCTGAGTCTCTGTACCAACTCTCTGTGAGCCTCTGAATTTTTGTTTTGTGCAGCCTCATCTCTTTTAATTGTAGGCAGGACTGTCCAGCCTCTAGCCAAGAGAACTATTGAACCCTATTGCACCTGCCTCTGAACAGTGAGGGCCCTCCTCTGTGTTACAGAAATTACACATCAGTCACCATAACAGGGTTCGACTCCAGATTTCTGCTGAATCAATAAGCCAAAAGACAGATTCCTCTATAAAGGTATTTTTTACTAATAGTGCTACAGCTCGAGGTGGATTCCTTCAAAGAGGGACCCTGAACAAAGAAATCTTTGGGCAATTATACCATTATGATCTAAATTCTCCACACCTCATGCAACAGTTCAGACCAGTAGTAGTATTAGGGTCTGTGGTCTTCTTGTTCTTTACTGGGTCCCTCTACTGTCTGGGATGTTTCTTTCCTTATCTCTAAGGTTGTGCCTTCTGACAATGAATGAAACTTCTGACCTGAACAAGTTCTGGAGCTTTCTTTACTTCACTGGGTAAAAGTTCAACATATCCAAGTGAAAGTTCACAGCTTGTGGCCTAAGGCTTCAGTAAATCTAGCTACTAATGCTAAGTCAGGATAAACAAGTTCATACAATTATATTCCCTTGGGCTGGAAGGGACCTTAAAGACCATCTAGTTCAACCCCCTTGCCATGGGCAGGGACATCTTCTACTACACCAAATTGCTCAAAGGCCCATCCAGCCTTACCTTGAACGCTTTCAGGGATGAGGCAGCCACAATCTCTCTGGACAACATGTTACTGTGCCTTGCCACCTTCATTCTAAAGAACTCCTTCCTTTCATCTAGACCTAATTCAACCACTTTCACTTTGCAGCCCCTTGTCCTGTCACTACATGCCTATGTAGAAAGTTTGTCTTCAGCTTTCTTGTAGGCCCCTTTAGGGACTGGAAGGCTGCTGCAAGGACTTTCTGGAGCCTTCTCTTTGCCAGGCTGAACAGCCCCAACCCTCTTAGCCTGTCTTCATAGGAGAGGTGCTCTAGACTTCTCACCATCTTCGTAGCTCTTGTCTGAAGGTCTAACCAGGTCACTGTGTTTCCTGTACTGAGGACTCCAGAGCTGAACACAGCACTGTAGGTGGAGCCTCACCAGAGCAGAGCAGAGCAGGAGAATCACCTCCCTTGACCTGCTGGTGTGAGTAACATACCAAATCACACAACAGTGTGATTTTGTTTTTATAGACAGATCTGCCTTATGATCGTCACATCTGTCATCAAGAAGGATATGTCTATACCCTTGCATGCTCCTAAGCATTATGTTTCTTAAACGAGTCTGCATATCTTTGAAAAAGCAACAAAATTGTAAAAGCATAACAGCTACAGGAAGGAAAATCTTAGTAAGTGTGGCTAACAGGCTCGATAAGCAAAAATTAAATCTCTAATGGCTGAACAGTGTTTCACATGAATCTTTTGATGTTCCTGGGTGTAGATAGGAAACTGACTGAATAGAATTTGAATTTTTTATCACTTTGCCCAGGCTATTGACATAGAAACAGCAAGGTTGATTAATAGCTGCATAAGCACCTCCTTAGCTGGCTAGTAATAAATCTAAAGCTGTTCAGTTTTGAAACATTTCAGTCAGTCTGCTAGTGTTTGTATGTAGGCAATAGCCAAGTTGGAGTTAGCTGCTGTACTAATAGACATTGTTAAATAGTGAAAGAAGCCCAGGGAGTATATGGTTCCTGGGGTTCTTCTACTAGGACTACCACCCATTCTGGATATAAATAAAATGAATCCAAGGAGTATCACGAGTATCATCAGTACCACAGGTCCCCACATATAATCGATATAAAGGCTATATGATTAGAGCTAGCACTATGGATGTTTATAATTCAGCTCAATGTTACTCATAAATTATCGATACCTTGTACTGTTGCAAAGCTCTTCAGTAAGTGGCTGGTGTATACTGCATGTACAGACCCAGTTTATGTGCACAAAGGCACCTTTCCTAGTTGCATTTCCCTGACTCCAACCCTGTCGACAATATTCTCAATGACCTTTAAAACAATTGTTAGTACAGCTTTTATGATGACATACACCACAATTGTTACAGGATAACTGAAGCAAACTGCGCTGTAGGATTGGTGGGGTTCTGCATGGGTGACAGTTATTCACTTTACTGGTATTCCTTAGAAATTAATTTAACATGAGTCTGATGAATCCAATTCTCTTTCCCTGTACCTTTAACAACAAACTACAAAATTAATAGTATAGTATATAGACTCTCCCATTTATAATCCAACTCTGCTTTGTGAGAGTGGACTTTTAGCATTATTGTATTCCCAGACTGGATATCATGTATGTGCATTCTTCCTGGTACTGGTTAAAGCCATTAGGCTTGTGTTCTGTTTCCTTACAAAGATTTTTGTATTTGCAGTACAAATTTGGTAATACCCATTTCTATCCAAGAGGCAGGTCCTAGTGGGGACAAAGGTCCTGCATATAATTGTCTGCCAAACACTATTCCCGCTGATGACAAGCCTAGAGGTTGATGAGGGGTATTTCCAATATATCAATATCCCATAGTACTATTCCTAAAACTTCAAGCCATTTTAAACCTATCTTACTACAAATTCAAGTATTTTATTATTTCTTTCAATTTAGTGGAAGCCTGTGGTTGGAGCTGGACATTGTACTGGAATGATTTCCTTTGGAAGCTTAATAGCTTCCAACAGCAATTGGATTTCGATTCCACTAGAAATATTCTTTCCTGCCAAGTTCAGGACCTCTCATTCTTTCCATAGTGAAGCCATTACATGGCATACTCCAAAAGTGTTTTTAGAATCAGTAACAATAGTTACTTGCTGACTGTGTCCCCCATCAGGTTGCTCTTTCTAATTCAGTTAATTCAGCTCCTCGGGCACTCACTGAGCATTGTAGATGTTTCAAGTACCTCTAAGTTTGTCAGCACTGCATACTCCATGAGTCAATTTCCATTCACATAGTATGAAGGTCTATTGTTGAAAACAGTTAGATCCAAGTTCTCTGGAGGCTGATTTCACAGATCTTCCCATAGTCGGCTGGAATGAAGCACCGCCTCAGCACAATCATGATGCCTCTTGCCATAAGAGGGAACAGGCAGTAAAGCTGCTGGACTCAAAACATTACATCTTTTCAAAGTAATATCATCTATGTTTAAAATCACTAATTCATTGCCATATGCTTTTGTGGGGACAATGATTGTGTAGCATGTTGTTTAAGAATCAGTTCTACTTCATGCATTACACACATGGTTGTTGGGTGACTCGGAACCTATAGTCTGCTGCTATTTATGACAGCTGCTGTTGCTGTTCTTGCTTTAACAGAGCAGGATCCAGTTGAGTTGAGTAATAAGACATGGAAAAGCAGTGTGGTCCTCAGCTAGGCTAAGAAAGTTATGATATATGAAAGTTCTGTATCAGTAGTACACCAAATCACACGACATGTGCCAGCTCTGTGGATGTCTCCACCAGCTGCCACTGTAGTGTGACAACACTATGGCCAGCCTACAAGTTACCCTCAAACCAGCATCCAGATCCCTGCTCCAGGGTTCAAAAAAATTTGATCTTACTGACAGAAATGCTTTTGGAGGCCTCTGCCTTGTGCACAGGGCTGTGCTGCACCATGTTACCAGTGTGCAATACCCAGCAGATACTGCTCTGGTTTCCATGGCAACTCTGCACATTTATAGTCTCTCACTTACAGCCTTCATTAGATTTAACATTCAAAGAGTCATTGATTAAAACATGACATTCCAAACACACCAAAAAATCCATTTTATACAAAACCTTATTATGTGGCATAGCAAACTGGTTGATGGCCAAATTAGTTAACAGAAATTTCAAATGACATCGGGACAGACCACAAAATTATGAATTCATATAAAGTTAAAAGTCTAAGTGAGCATCTCACAAACTTACCAATGCAGATTGGAGAAATGTGGTACATGAGTGCATCAGAAGTATCTCACATAAAGTATGTCTGGTGAATCCAAATTAAACCTGAAATGACCTCATTTACACCTCCCCCAGTAGTGACCTTAAAAAAGTATTGAGGCACTATTGAACCAAGACACTTTTCTAGCTGAGGAGGCAGCAGTAGTATCTTGGAGGACAGTGAGAGTCTCTTTCCCCTCACTAATTCCCATCCCTTGGCCAGCTGGATCATGCTGGGAACTTGGACTTATATGGTTGCCTGTAATAGAAACAGCAGTGCAAAAAGACTGAGTTTCCAGCTATGATCCCCTCGGCCCTTCAGAGTGTCTTTGTACATCACCTCTTATCCCATGACTTTCTTCTCTTCACTTATTGCCCTACAATGTGAGAACTATACTCTTTTCTGCCTTTTCCTACCTTTGGGCTGAAGATCTCCACTGATCATTTCCCTCACCCTGGACTCTGCTCCACAGCAAAACTTGGTTAGGGAAGGGCAGAAGGGCAGCAAAGACCTCACAGAGACAACAGTCTGCCCTACTGCAGAAGAAGGACAAAGATGTGGGTCAGACATTCAGGGCAATGAGGCAGCACAGAATGAGAAACATGACTGGTGTCAAGAGCACCAAAACTGAAATAGTAACTAATAAAATGTGGGGGATTGATACAATATGTACTTAGAACTGTTCATTCCCAGTTCTATCTCCTAATGATAGTCATTTCCATCTACCTCCTGCTTCTGCCTCACTCTACACCTAAGTACAGGGGAGATTCATGGGATCATAAAACCAGTTCCCATCCAAGGTAATGCATCTGCACACGCTTTCAAGCAGAACTCAATCATGGGTCTGGCTGGACACTCAGGGGTCACCTAGTTTGTTGTTCAACTCTTTTTAACCCTAATTCCAGATAACTTTTTTGAAATTGTGCCAAGGATCATCTAGTACAGTGTTGCCGTGACAGTTTTCATTTATATCTGAATGAAATTCAGTTACCTTGGGAAAAGTGTACAGTGATTTTTTATTTTTCCTTGTTCTGTTTTCTTGCTTGCATGCCTGGAAATGTATGTGGGTGCCTAGTTATTGAAAAGCTTTTGAAGTTGTTTCAAAACAATTGTGAAATCACCTTATGATGTCTTACAGATCACCAAATGGTCCACAGATCATAGCTTGAGAAACATTTGTCTACATTTGATGTCTATATTGGCAGGAGATGAATTGCACCTTAAGGCTACCTCTATACTAACAAATTAAACATGGCCAGGAAACAGTACTAGGTATTGGAATTTAGTCATCTTTAACCAAAAAAATTACTAGAGCAGTTTCTTCCACAGCTTTGGCCTCCATCAGCTATTATTTTATCAAATAACTGATGGACACAGTTCAAAGGTCAGTTTAGGTGACTTTCACTTTCTGCATGGTCACTGTGATTTGTGGTGGGGTAAGAGAAATTACAGGCATAGACCTAGTCAGAATAACCCGGTTTGGCCTAACTGTGACAGAATAAGCTTGGTACCTTTGTTTTACTCATAGATACTTTAGTTGATATGGTCACACTTAAATATGGTTAGACAAAATACAGACTCCGTGTTTGTCCTCCATCTCAAGTGTCACCACATTTTATCCTGGCACTCATCACTACAGAATCAGAATATTTCTTAATAGCTCAGTAGGAGGGATAGTCTGTACCAGATTTCATGGTCTCCATGATCAAACTGTTTGTCAGAGTGTTTCCACTAGGCACTGCCTACCCTTTAATAGGTTTAATTAAACAGTTCTTTCATAAGATTTATAACTAGATAGGTGTACCAGAAAAGCTAGTATCATCTTTATGGAAATTAATTTACTTTCATTTTAGGTCTCTAGAAATAAGCATCTAGGCTAGTGATATAGGCTTTAATAGTACTTATGGACCCGAGGGTGATTTCTCCCAGACAAAACAGACATTCAGGAGATGCAGAATTACTGTAGAGAGGGTTTAGAGATACTTCCTGTGGTCATATAAATACATGAGACCAAATAGTCACTTGAAATAAATTTCAATTCTGTAGTGTACATTTCAAATAAAAATAGTGATAAAAGAGTTTCAGAAGGGAAGTGAATAGCTGAAACAGAACAGATTATTTAGGAAAGCAATGCTTTCAAGGCTAGAGTGATTTCCTCCATATTTTGCTTTGAATTAAGCTAAAAGTTGTACTATTGTATCTCCATAACAATGAAAGATAACCTTATCTAAAAGACTGAGAAACAATGAGTTTGAATCCTTACTTTATTTCAGCATTCTACAAAAAAAAAGTACATTTATATCCTTCTATATTTTGTGTGATTCATTCTTTCAAGCATTAGTTGTTTACAGCAAAGAGTCTATCTATGTATTTGTTCAGTAAGCAGGACAAAAGTGTCTCTGTGGTCAGCTGTTCCTCAAGGTGCTACAATAAATGACTGCAAATACATATCAATTCCTCTGTTTTGCCTAACTAATGATGTAGTCGGTCTTTAACTTGAGTCTTTCCTCTGAAGGATTTTCTATGATCATGCAAAACACGTGGGGGGAAATAAAGAAAGTGTGTAACTCAATACTTGCTCAGTTTTCCATCTGCTCCCAAATCACTGCTTTGTATCTTGAATACATTTCTGCGTTGCCTTTATTTTGTAATTGGGCAGAAAACAAGATTTATCCAATTGTTAGATTAGTCCTGTGTGTAGCATGCATAGTTCAAGGGCACTTACCAAGTTTTGGAGAGTTTATCTCATAGAGTTCAAAGGGTTACCATTCATAATGCTGCAGCTGTCTTCTTTCAGAACACAATGGACTCATGAGTTTTAGTACAAACCAACATATGATCTTTCCTGGTAAAGAAAATCCCATTTTTTGTTGATATTTTCCAATGGAACTGAACAGGGAAAAGAAAACAGGACTTGGGCAGATGGTGGCGACAGGCTAAATGCTGCTTATTCTGCTTCAGAATATCCATCAGATTCACTGCCAGGAGCAGTCCACACTGAAAAAATAGAGCTTCTGTGCTATTTTTCAAACGTAATTTTTCAAACCTTAGAATTCTTGATCTAGCCTGTGAAAATGCCAAAACCTGAGCTACACCTCGAGCCTTTGTAAGCTGTCTCACCTATGGCTACAAGGTTGGGCTGCCTCACCATGGGAGCAGGGAGCAGACACCACCACGGACAAAAACAGATGCTCTCATTAATCGGGAACAGATCCAAAGACACGCAGAATGCCCTGTTGAGTTCATCAAGAATCAAGATCGTTCAGCATCTCAGCTGTTCAAGTTCTAGGAACTTGACACTTGCAGCCTTTATTTTGCACAGGACCCAAAAGCAGTTAGTCTTGTTCCTTTCAGCAGGACTGCATGCATGAGCAAGCTCTGCTCAGGAAAGACGGGTTGTAAAAATGGGCTCAGCTGTGAAGTACTGACTCTGTTATTGTGATGAATGTCACCGGTGGGAAATCATTGTTGTAGGAGTCTGTAAGCCATGTCCCTCCATTATATCTAGTTTGAATATATTTGAATAAATTTAGGAAGCAATTCATTTCATCACTAGACAGTACAGCATAGGCCATAAACAATAACACTGTGCTTTTCAGACATACTAATTGTACTCAAAGACTGAAGCCGAACATGGGAAGTTCCAGTTCTAGCAGTGCCGAGTTGTTTCCATTTTCATGGGGCCAGCCTGTGGGTGTGAAGGTAATGGACATGCTGTGTTGAACCCAGCATACGACTCTTTTCCCCCAGTTTTTCTCTGAGAACAACTGCTTGCTTTTTGTTTTTATGTTCCCACTCCCTCTTTCATGCCTGCTGTGGGCTGTCAAGGAGGTACTTGACCTCCTTTTGAGGGTCCAGGTATACTCAGTTTCCTGTGCAGCTGGTGCCAACGCTGCTTCATGGATCACTTGACAGGGGAAGGCCTGAGAGTCAGCCAGCTGGCACCGTCTTTGCCAAAACCTAAAAATGTTGTCTCAAACTTCTAAGCCCCTATCTGGAGACTCATAAATCGTATGCTCTCATCCAAGCTACAATAGCGTGTGTAACGACATGCAGCATGCTTGATTCTGCTGGTGAGTGAAGGGGTGAACACTTTCCAGGGAAGCGTGCTACAGATTTAAAAGGCTGTGTACAATGTATTGGTTTTTTTAAGTAGCCTGGACTTATCAAGTAACATTTCAGACTGAGCTATTTTTACATATGGTTGTTATGAATGAAGATTGACTTTAAAAGAAAGAGATTTGAGCGAGGGGGGAAAGTGTTGGGGTTTTTTTTTGTTTATTTCAGACTGTTTATTTCCCGAATTTGGCAGTATTTTCTATATAGTCAGCAGTGTAGTTTCCTAAGCTCTGGCAGAATTATTTTACCCTATTGTTTGTTTGAGTCTTTCACACAGAAACAGGAAAGAGAAAAAATAATTTTTTCAAGTTTGGAAAAGCTGTGAAATACAAACAACAAATTATTGTTGTTATTCCTGTCCTTCCTCCTTTCCATCCTATATCTTATTACATTTTAATCACAGTACATCTACAGGCTTTGTGACCACTTTATGGGCCATGTTGATATAGCTGTCTAGGTGAAGCTATGCTGGTATAATCCTCAACATAAACAGCTTTGCTCTGCTTTAAGCATAGCATTTCAATTTAACTTAAACCTCTTCTTAAGAGATATAAACAGACCAAAATATCCACTCTGATATTGGATATCTTACCCTCAGAACCTTTTGCATGTAGACCAGACCATATCTGCAGCTCTTGTGAGAGAAACTGTGTAAGCTTAGACCACATTCTTTGGGCAAGTATAAGCTTGTCTTTATCCACTTCCAGACTGAGAAGAAACTATCTGACCATATTATATGATGTTCAGCCTAACCTAATAAATATCACTTAATTTATTATAAATGTGAAAGCAGATAAGTGTCTTTTTGTTTTTCCACTCGGAGAAGACACAATGAATTAATGTTTTTAACAGTACAAAACACAGACCTATCTAAAATATCTGTAATTGTACCATAGGCTGCTATAACAATCCCTTACATATTCTTTAAAAGAATACCATTAGACCAGACAACTCTATCAGTTTTGGAAGAAGATGCCGATGTCTAGCAGTAATTTATAGCTACAGCTCTTCAGATATTGACCTACTACAAATCATGGAAAAAAACCACTGTATATAAGTACAATAGTGTACCTGATTAGAGCTCAGTGCATGTGGGATACTTCTGACTTCTTTCATTTGCTATGCTCAAATGCATCTAATAAGTCCAGCATCAGATAGGATAGATTTGATGTTTTGAAGAAGCTAATGTTGCAATTCAGGCTGTACCGAGTTACTTCTGGAATGCTCGCAACTTTGGGTAACTGAGTGAAAAGAAACAGTGCTGACTTCTGCCCACTCTTCACTCTTGGCTAAAGTGTAAATAGCTATATAAACATATAAACAGTTCTGCTGGCCAGATTCACCAGCAAGCTGCTTACTTTGTGCTGTTCTGGAATAAAATGATATAGTGCACAACCATGAAAACTGAGGTACAGTCATGTTTAATGATGACAAAGGATCCAGAAAACAAAGAAGAACTTTTTATATATGTATAAACATATATAAATATATATATAAAATATATATTTGTATACTAGTAAAATTAATCCTCATTTCTTTTTCTTCAATGACTTCTAAGCTGCCACATATTTCTCCTTTTTTGTTTTTCTGTGCAAGCAGCAGCACATTGTTTCAGTAACTTCTTTCAGCAATTAACAGCAGGTCTCCTTGATAGACCTGCAAGGAACACCTACTGACTGTTGTAAGCCTTGTCAAAACTTTCAGATTGATAAAATCTCATATAATACACTGGAATCTGTTTGATCTTCAATTTCTGAGAGAAAAGAGGAAGGGTCATTACCTTCTCATATTATAAATCAACTGTTTGATTCTTGTAAGACAACTGTTTTGTGTACCATCTTCATTGCAATGTGACATAAAGTGTGAATGTCTCTTTTATGGGGCCAAGTATAATCTGCATGTTAGAGACTCAGATGATAGAAAGTGTAGGTAGCACTGTTACTAGAAAGTCATTACATTCTCCCTCATGAAAGACAACTTTTCCTAGAAATATACAGATGCTTCGACAAGTCTCTCAGGATGAAAACAGCAGACCTACAAGAGCACTCCATATACAGCATTCAAAATATTCTAGAGATTTCTTGGCATTCAGGTGGTAATAAACTGAACTACACACTGACTTTTTGCCTATTCTAAGCCTGTCCTTTACTATAGCTGCAGGACTGGATGAAGGTTTTTTACAGCTTTGCACATCTTTCAGCAGCCTTTTCTTTCTATTGCTTTTTCTTACTAAATATGCCCATTCAATTTCTCTGTAAGAAATAAAAATGTTATTTAGAATATTCTTATTTGTAGAGTATCTGGCTACCTCAATAGCTAAAACTGAGATTAATTTCCAACTTTGGGATACTATACTTAACATTCCTGCTGTTTGGTAAATAACCTGCAAACCACTTTGTGTGCATGTTAAGACCATGATAAATCATGTTAAATCTATGGAATGTTTGTGCTAGTGTAGGTAATATCATTAAAAGTAAGAAAATAACTTAGAAATTGTTTTTTAGCTCAAAATATTGCAGAGTTGCTTCTTGTTCAATAATGTAAAGTTCAGGCTGTAATGGAAATGAACAGGAAGAAAAATAGAAGAGTGGCAGTTTAACAGGAGCTGCTTTCAGAGTAGTTCTTACTATGTGCATCACCAGTACAAATTGTTGTTTTGAGCCAGCTCTACAGAGCTTTAAGTGGGGATTGCATAGTTTTCTGAGCTCCATAGGTGTCTTTGAGCATAAATATTCTTTCCAAGGGACTAGACATGTGCTTGTGTTCTTCTTGGCTCATTAGGCTTAGTTCTTGACTGGGGAAAAATATTCAGTCATGGCATCATTTAAATATCGTAGGCTGCAGAGCTTCAAAAAGATAATTCATTTGTAGTAGATGACACAGATTTTTAACCTTTCTTATGCCCTTTTAATGGAAATTAAATGCAAGACTGACATAAAATAATTAACAATAGAAAGTGAGAGTTGATTTCCAGTTAAGAGAAATGTGTCATTTCAACCTTGCATTTTCTTTTTTTTCTCTTTCAGGTCCTCTTAGAGACATATTTATAATATTGTGTTACACTTAAACTGTACCGTTTGTAGCCTTGTTTCCTAAAGCTAGATATTTTCTTTAAAAATTATAATAAATAGATTTGAGATTGTTTGACTGCAGCTTGAGAGACATATTCCCACACAATCTTACCTGAATTTCAGTTTTAAGTATAAAAGTGTGTAACTGAATTGGGGGCAATTTCATCTTTGTTCTCCCCCTCAGTCTTAAAATGTTCTCTCAAGACTTAATTCTCTCTACCATGAGGGACAAGGACTTGCAATGTCAGTGCAATCAGGGAAATGGAGTTATGAGAGATTTAAGCTCACTAAGCAGGCGGGTGAGAACAGAAAGGCCTCTGAGAGCACCCACTACATGGCCTCGGTGCATTTGAAGTCAAGTCACTGCAATACTGACCACTCACTGAGTGACCTCTGACCACCCAAGCTGGTGGGCATAAACTCTTCACTAATGTGGTGGACCATGAGGAACATTCATTTCTGACTTTGTGAAAGAATACTGCCAACATCAGTTTGGGCAGACTGTTACCATCTTCAAGTATTAGTTAAAGTCTTGGAGGGGAAAAAGGGTTTAGATTATACATACATAACAAAAAAAAGTTCTCTCTCCAATGATGATAGTTGGTTTAGTTTGTTTTCATGCCTCAACCTAAAAGGAAACACCAATAATAGCTCCCACCAAACACAAACTGAGCTTGATTTTCTATTGCATTTTATGTCCTTTGTGCTGCTTTGAGGCAGGTTTTTGTCAAAAGAAACCAGTGAAACAATATGTTTGTAGATTGTAACTTATTGCTACAGTATCCCTGACACATCGGTCTAGGTGTAAGGATTGGGATGAGCAAGGCAGGACATGACAGAGGTCTTGCTGCTTTTCAGAGACACGAAAAACCACTTGAGCCATGTAACACAAACTGGAGAGTCCATAACTAAAGCTGTCACATCATATCCCTAGGCACAAAAGAGCCATGGTTCACGCTGTGGTGATCCTAAAAACTGGAAAAGATCCATCTTATTTATAAAATATTTAAAGATACTGTAAGGCATGAGGGTAAAGAGCAGAATCTGCCTCATCCTGTGGATAGTACTAAATGTAAAGATAAATTGGAGGACAGAGACTTTAGCAACATTAGACTTATTTTTTTCCAGTTAGCAGAAGATCCAGTGAAGACAGGAAAAGCCAATGACAGAACAAGGCATTAGCCACTTACGAGTGCTCTTCCTGCACCCAGGTACTTCTGTAGAATACTTTTTCCCTGTCTACAAGTCCAATAATCTCTCTTCCCAACAGCTTTCTATAAGGCAAGCAGTATAGACATGCAACCTAGCTCCAAATAATGCTTGTTACTGTAGATTATAATAAAATCCTGTAGTCCTAAATAAAGAATGACATCAGACTCATTTTCCTATCTTGTACACTCAACTTGGAGTCTTTTCCGCTAGAACTGAGACAAAATTGCTTTGAAACAGCGGTACGACTTAGAAGGGTTAGTTGTTTTATGAATTGCAACTTACTTTGTCATACCTCTGGCTCTGCAACAGAATCATCATACAAGGCACTGTCATAACAAGTAGAGTTTGAAATGGCAGGTTTCTTCTAGGCCAGGTGTGTAACTAAAGAGATGTTTGCCCTGGAGACAAATCTGAAGAGGGAAAGGGAAAAAGTCAATGAAGTAGATCAATTTTCTTATGAATAAGCAATTTTAAAAGTAATTTGTTAATTAATGTAATGAAAAAATAATTTTAAAATATAGCTGTTTCTTATTTCAACTTTTTTTTACAACTAAAGAAGTAAAAATATTAATTATATGGGTATTTTATTTCTTATACAGTTTATACCAATCACTCATCTCTGCTTAAGTCTCAATAGTGCAGCACATAAACCAAGGAGAGTTGGCCAGCAACGGTGAATTGATGTTCAGATGTCAGTCTGTGGGTAGTGAAAGATTGCACTGTGCATCACTTGGTTTTGGGTTTTATTTATCTTTCTTCCTCTCCCTATGTAACATTTATTATTATATTTATTCATTTGATTATTGCTGTTATTACTACTATCACTATTTTATTAATAACCATCTAATTGTTACTGTTGTTGTTGTTATTTCATTTTAATTTAGTTACTAACTGTTCTTATCACAAAACATGAGCTTTACTTTCTTTTCTGATTTTCTTCTCTTCCCCCAGAGGGTGTATGTGTGCTGGTGGTTACATGGTGCGTAGTTGCTGTGGAGATAAACCACAGTGCCATGTCTAACATCTGCTTGTGACTGAGGTCTTTTTATTTGCAGTTCTACATACCCTGTTATGCCATTAGCCAAGCTGTAGAATTTCCAATCTTAAATCTAGAAATTAAAGACCTTGGCCTTACATGAATCTGCTTAGCTTCTGAATTTAAAATATTTTGGTTTATTTATTGGAGTAATCATAAACGTTTGATTCCATCAATATCTTTTTTTGCTTACAAAATTCTAATCCTAATACTGACCTGGCACTTTTTCATGATGTCATAAAGGGAATTTAACCCATCTACTGGCACAGGGAGTCACAATAAAAGTGCTGCCAGACTCTTCAGAGAGCTATCCACACGACATGGTGTCACGTTAGCATGTGTCCAAAAGCAGTATGTGGTTGTAGTAACTATACAGACACCTTTTTAACTGAAGCAAAAAATAAAGAAGCCAGTTTCTAAGAATTCTACTTGTAAGAAAAACCTCTTGGCAGGTTCATTTCATGAAATCTGCTCAGTGACAGCGATTGTATCTCCCCAAACCTACAGTGTGTATTTCCACTTAACCTCTAACCATATCAAAAGTACATTATGCTATATAAACACAGGGTCATGTGGTCAGACATTAACTTAAATGAAAGGAGTTACAGAGAGGTGTGACTGAGCTCACAAGCAAAATGTCTTCCCTTTCATCACAACTATCCATTTTTTTTTAAAAACACTGAAAAAAAAACCCCAAACCCACACATTTGAGGCATCAGGAAATGATTCATCTAGTAAAATATTTAATCTCCACACATCAAAGTGTTACATGCATGTATTGCACTCCTTGTCCTCTCCAGTCATTTACACTCTGCTAAAACTGACATTTAGAAAATAATTAACCTCTGTTATCCAGTTACAGGCACTCCACTAATCATGAAAGAAGGAAGTTCACTAAGATTGAAATTATTGAGACTGGGAGGGATACATGTGACAGGAAGTTTATTAAAGACTAAGAACAAAGTTTCCTTCACGTGGCTGCAATGCAGACCTTGTATCTATGGTACTAATCTCACTTTTTAACCAAACATCACTATATTTGTATGATTTGGAGATACTTTGCTTTTTCATGTCCTGGTGACATCATCAGGAATCTCACTAACGTAACGTAAGCAAGACACGAGTTTTGAAGTTGAAACAATTCCTATTTCTTCCTTCAAGTGAGTCTTATGTGAGCAACAAAATCAATAAAATGCATGCTATTCTTTTGCAATTGTAACTTTTTTAAAGACATAAGTTTTATATTGTAAATAACATCTCAGCCTCTGCACTGGACAGTATTACATTATTTTTACTTAGCTAATGCAAATAAATCCCATCTCTAGCATTATTCACAATTAAATTCTTGCTCTATAGCTTGGCATTTATGTTGAAGTGGATGCATTTCAATTCCTCTAGTGCTTGTTAACATCTGTATTGCAGGAAAACTGTTTTCACTAAACTTGTCCTTTGCTGAGACAGGTCTATGTGTCACAATAAGCTTGCTTAGACTTCATTTAGCATGAATGGTGCTTTAGTTCTCCCAATCTAGCTTTATTATTTCTCTTCCTAATAGGAATTGTCATCTACAGGCTGTTTATGATTTTTTTTCTCATAAGTATTTGTAAACCAGTAAAATATTTCCTTCTTATACTTATCTTCCTACTCTTACTCTCCCTCGAATGGGCTATACACCTCACAGTCTGTTGTAAGAATCATAGACTCATAAAATGGTAGGGATTGGAAGGGACCTTTAGAGATCATCTCGTCCAACTCCCCTGCAGAAGAAGGTCAACCTAGATCAGGTCACATAGGAACATGTCCAGGTGGGAAGACCTCCAAGGAAGGAGACTCCACATCCTTCCTGGGCAGCCTGTGCCAGGGCTCCCTCACCCTCACAGTTTAAATTTTTTAAACCTCACAGTTTAAATGGAATTTTTTGTGCTCCAGCTTCATCCCATTATCCCTTGTCCTGTTGATAGCTACAATCGAAAAAAGGTATGCCCCAACCTCCTGACACCCACCCTTTAGATATTTGTAAATATTAATAAGATCCCCTCTCAGTCTTCTCTTTTCTAGACTAAAAAGCCCCAGTTCCCACAGCCTTTCTTTGTAAGAAAGATGTTCCAGTGCCCTGACCATCTTGGTGGCCCTGCACTGGACTCGTCTCCAGCAGTTCTCTGTCCCTCTTGAGCTGAGGAGCCCAGACGTGGACACAGGACTCTAGATGAGGCTTCTGCATCACTGATTGATTACAAAAGATGTGGAAAGCACTGTAATAGTATAGAAAGTAAATTTAGAAATCTAAATACATTGAAGGTAACAAAGAAAATTATTAAAAATTTTTCACACATTCAACGTCAGCTGATATTCTATAAGGCAGGGTTGCTGTTCCAATTGGAACTATACTTTTAAAAAAAAAAAACCCTCAATAGTTGTCTTCATTGCCTTGTTATTTGTGGATAAGACACATTGTAAGAAGCCTGCTAGTGTTCATATGTCTAATCTTCAGTATTTTATCCTCAAAAGTTGAAGGATAAGAATTTTCAGATTGAGATGCTTACAGCACTCCTGTCTACAGTTTATCTAGTGTAACGATAGCTTCATTCTACTTGCTGCCTGTCTGAATTCATTCCTGACTAGCTGAAGATTATTCTATGCTCTGTGTTATGCTAAAGCAGAAGAACTACCTAATTTTTCTATCCTTCTTTCCCTCTACAGTTGTCATATTTGTATAAAAATGATGGGAAAATTATGATCTAGTTGTGGTTTTTACATGTTGTGACCAGCACTGCTGGTAGAAAGAAAATCCAGAGTATGGAACCTATTGACAGAGGGTACAATTTGTTTTGTAATACAGCCAATTTGCTGTCAGCCTTTGCATTAGGAATCTGTTTATAAATATCTGGGTATAGCCGCCTGCTCATCAGAAACTAAAAATAATTGCTTAAAGAGAGTGAACAGAATTTGCAAATATTTCTCTTTGACATCTGCAGTCTCGGATGCTACTCTAGCCAAACAGGGACTGTCAATCACTATTTGAAAAGATCCAGAAAACAGCATAGCTAAAACAAATACTTTTTTTTTTCCTTCTGAAAAGCAGCATCATAGCTGGCTAAATAAGGTCTATACTGGAGGAGAGGGGAGGGGAGGAGGGAGCATGTGCTTATATTGTAATATGACTCCTTATTCATCAGATGGCACCCATCATCATCACAACCACAGCCTTTCAGTGCGCTGGAATAAACTAATTATCTCACTGACAGCTCAGGTTTTAATCCTCATTTGTAAGTATTTGTCATGAGCCCTGGTCAGTCAGTTTTTAAAAATTGTCATGAATTATATATTTCTTCCTTTTTAAGACTGCCTAAATAAGGACAATTACAATGCCCTGGAATGGATTTCAGTAAATACATTTGCACTTGCTGCTGCCAGACAATGTGAATAGGACAAAGCTTTTTACAGTGCTGATTACAAATTAGAGTTCTACTAGTCACTTCTTCTAGAGCTGAAGACTATTCAATGCCCATGACAATATGCAGGGAGAGGTCCTCATCGTGCTGTGAACCAATGGAGCCATACTTTTGAAAGGGTACAACACTGGCCCCACAGAATTTATTGACTTCAGTTGAGTGCATCCAAATTCACATCCCTCTTCACTCTTCCAGTCTGAATTTGCACTACATACAATTATTGGAGAGCAGATGGAAGCCAGGCTTCATCCCCTTTAACTCTAGGCACTTTACTAGAATTCTGCCATCCCTTCCTCTGTTCTCATTAAGGAAGGAGAGGATACTTGTCCCTCAAAGACCTGGGCAGGTGGTACAAATGGCAGAAACAATGGATAAAATTAAGGCAGATTAAAAAAAAATTTAAAAGGAGGAAAACAGTCTTGCAGTGAAATTTACTGTGGAGTATATATATACCTGATGGCTATGTGATATTATTCAGTGATTGTTAATATTGCTGTCATTATCATGATGCAGGCACTTTCTCAAAGAAATGAAACAAGCAAAAATCCCTAGTTTTTTGTAATATCTCCTCATAGTCTACTGTTCTATAAGGTCTTAATGAATCAGGGAGGCAGCTTTCTTTATGATATACATTGATATTTAATATATAGCTTCAGGAAATACCTTTAGCAAAAGAGTATTTTCTCCCTTCTATATGTTGCAAATCAACAGCTTGAGCTAGATTCATCACTGGTGAAGTTTTGTTCACCTCAGCTGCATTAAATGGAGTTACAGTACAAAGGAATTTGCTGTAGGGTTTTACATTCTAAATCTTCAGCAATCTTTCCAAATAGTGCATGCTTTCTATGTGTTTTACACAATTTTTGGACACCTGGAGGGATAAACAAATAGACACAAGCTGCAGGTACAGGTAATGTACCACATTAAAGATAGATTAGTTATTTAGACACTACTTCCAACAAATCGTCAACACTCAGAAACAAAGGCTGTACTGTATTTATGCCCTAATTTTGCAAGACAATTTCAGTGATAAGAGTACTATTGTTTTTCTAGTTGCCTACCCAAGCAACCTATGTGACACTAAGTGAAAAAATATTCTAGTATATAAAAGCAGGAACAGTTCAATACAAAAGAAGTGAATATCTTAACATTGCTTCCCATTCTAACATTTTTCAGGTTGGAACAGGTTCTTCCTACTCATCTCTTGTCTGTTGTCAAGGGTAAGTGCACTTTTCATTCAGTATCAGGTAACACGAAGGTATTTACATGTTTTTATCCAGTCAGCTTTGTTAAATAGACTGTTTTATAGTATTACAGTCAGTCCTTGAATATTACAATGATTCTTTTCTATACTGCTTCCAATTGTTCACCCTCTCTTTTGCAAATGTGGACATCATAGGTATTCATACCTTTTTTATTCTTGAGGGAAAAGAAACGGATGGCTAGCTGCATCTAATTAGCAGGGTCCCTTGCAGAGACAGAATCCATTCTCTGCCTGTACTCCCTGGCTGTCTATCCACATACCTTTCCAAAACCTCATGATTAACTGTACGTTAGTTGTAGTTTATAAATCCATATCATGCTTTCTATTATCTTACTCTCCCTGTGCTCCAAATCACTTCCCCATTCCAAGGTATACTTCAAATTCCCTGCTCCCAGATACTTTTATCCTTATTATTCATTACATCTTTTGTTAATTTTTTACTCTGTGTTTAAGTTTTGTAGGGCTATTAGTGGACCAAGGCAGGATACAAGGCTTGAGGGTGAGTCTGGTGTTGAAGGTGACGTTCAGATCATCATTCTACATGACAGCCAAAGATGGCAGAGATCAGTAAAAGAGATAGCTGTAAGGATGGATTTGTATTTGTTAGAAATAGTGATGGCAAGCAAGGAAATACATGTTTCACTTCATCCATGCTGAATTTGATTTGTCAGATGAGTATACATTAAAAGATGGCAGAGAGAGGAGGCAAGACTTTTGTTTGCACAAAAAGGTTGTATCTGCGCTAATATATAATGCAGACTCGGGCTGCATTCCCAGGTTCCTTCCCTGGAACTCATCCACCCGCACTGTCAAACCACTCAGTAGTCTCTGACAGCATGTGGGCCTTGCTGCTACTCCAGGAAATAGCCTGTGAACTAACAAAGTTCAGAGACCACTCTCAATGGGCAATTTAGATGAGTCCATCCTCATGTGAAAGGAAAGAAAATATAACGCTATGGAAGCAGTCAGATCATGATAGTTGCCCTCAAAAAGGAAGAGTGGGTACATTTTTTTGTATAGATATAGCCAAGTAATGATGAGGGGGCACCTCACTTGAAAAGTGTATGTCAAAAGGATTGGGCAGCCCTTTTTTTCTGTACTGTCCAGTGATAGGACCGGGAAAAAAAGCTAGAATACAAAAAGATTCACTTAAACAGAAGTAAAAACTATTTTACTATTCGGGCGAGGGAGTCTTGGCACAGGCTGCCCAGGGAGGGTGTGGAGTCTTCTTCCTTGGAGGTTTTCAAAACTCACCTGGATGCACTCCTGATCTAGGTGGACCTGTTTTAGCAGGGGGGTTGGACTGGATGATTTCTAAAGGTCTCTTCCGACTCTCTCCATTCTGTGATATGTCTGGAGTGCACTGGTGTACTTGTGAATAAGGAGAATTCATAAGTCATCTAACAGCTGAACGGCTCTATGTCAATGAGAGTGCCCAAAGAGGACATGCAGATAGGTCAGAGAAACTGAAGAACCAAGATGAGAAAATCTCCAGAGATCTTCAAACCAAGTACTTGACATAAGGAACATTTGGGCACAAGTCAATTTCCTAAGCAGTGTCAAATTATTTTTCCAACTGTACTGTTCACCTCAGTAGTTTGCAGGGCACTCTTTACTTCCATTTAACGGAAATCTCATTCATAGTGATGTTATCAACTTCCAAAACAGGGATGAAAATGTTGAAAAAGATGATAGCTAATGCAGAAATACAGGCATCTGCATGATGATTCTCTATTGACAGCTACTTTTGTGATCTGTCAGCCATCTCTTAATCTGGTATTATGTTTTATTGTTAGTGTACTGTGCTGTATTTTGAATAATAGTGTCAGGCAATATAAAGTCATTCACCCTACAGGAGTCCAAGTACAGCCACAGAACTCTTTCCTCAAACAATTGTAATTGTCAAAGTATGACATCAAATTCCTTAAGAAAACTAATTTTCAGAAAATTATCTTAATCAATTATGTTCCTCATCCTTCACTCCTTTTTAGCTGAATTCCATGTCAGTCCTCTCACTTCCTTCTTCTTAGGATTTGTATCACACTGTTCAGCTTGTGGTTACTCCAGTATTTCTGTCTGCCTTTAATGAATAGTGGTACTGTACCAACACTTTAGCAATTTCATGAAGTAGTAACATTTTTCCTGAAAGTTACAAGTAAATGACACCAGGAAAGGTATGTGAGAAATCAGTTCTTCAAGGACTCTTTGATGGGGAGAAAAGACTTGAAAAATACTATCTCTAGAAGAATTTTTTTCAAATCTGTTTTATTTCCAGTTCGCTGGTGGACAGATGAAAGACTTAATCTTTCTCAAAAAACACAAACACATAGATATCTTTCAAAATACAGAAAATAAACATGCACTGAGAAATTCTGTATTTTCCTTATCATTAATACTTTGGTCATATCCAAGTGTTTTACTATTAGAAATTCCAATTCTTAGTACTTTTCATCTGGGTTCCTAGCATTAGTACACTGCTATTTGACTCTTCATTTTTCTTATCACATCAGTTTAGTCTGTTCATATCTCCTGCAGTTTGCTTGTACGTTACATTTGCATTCTAGTCTGGAGATCTGATCCCATAGCTGTGACTCACAGAGCATCCTATTTTTACAGCTCGCTGTCTCACTGGAAAATAGCCCAATGCTCTGCTAAAATAAAACTTCTACTGCACAGTTTTCTGCCTCCTCCCTGTACTTGGTCAGTTTCCAAAGTCACAGCAGTCTTCCATTGTACTTTCTATAGTACAAAAATCTTGACACAATCCACTGCCAAAACCATGAAAAGTGCATAAGTATTAGAAAGGCAAGTAAGAGAAGTTTTGAAGAAAAGACAAGACTAGCTGACCTATAAAGACCTTGAAATGTAAATATTAGACATTTAACTAGGAGCCGTAAGACATGTTCATGGCACAATTAGATTGCACGCAGAGTATTTGAGTAGCATTAAGTGCAATCTAATGGTGACAAACCAAAATTACATTGTTCTTTCATGCTTAAGAAACATGTGAGGTAAGCAGAAAACACAGGCTCCTGTTTTGCCTTCATTTGAGTAGAAATTTTGTTAGTATAAATGTTGTTAGTAGAAATTTTGACATTCTCCTAAATAAGAAATGGAGCAGGGTAAGATCCCAATACATAGTTCTTCTCCTGGGTTCAGAGTGTTATTGCCATGACTAAGCTCACTCAGCCTCTTGCAGATGTAAGGAAATTGTAAAGAATTTCTCCTACAGAAAAAGAAAGAAAAAGAAAAAGAAAAAGAAAAAGAAAAAGAAAAAGAAAAATGCCACGCTAATGTGACTTCCTCAGTATCCGAAACAGTTCTGAAAATGTTTTCAGGAATCTGATATGAGGTGCCAGCAAAACTGGCTCTGCCAGCAGTTAAGTGTTTATAATTGACAAAGGCCAGCTAGATTGCAAGAGTTTCACTGATAGAAGAATAAAACTCAACATATATATAAATTAAGAGTGTTCAAAATTTATAGAGCATTAATCTAGAACATTTAAAACCCATTAACTAAAATTAGCTTTCCAGATAATTGCAACAGACATAAACAGTAAGTACATACTTTAAAGAGGATTCGTGCTTTCAAACTGTCTTACTGTTGGAAAATTTAAAAAACTGCAATTGTTGGGGAGATGCTGATACATTCCAGACTGTGAACTGTTGGTGTCCCTGAAGGCAAAGTTGTTTCATAAACTTCAGCATCTTTAAGACCTCTTTTTTCCCCACACAAAAAAATGCCAGATATCAAAGCAAGATATTGTAAATGTGACAACTTTTGATGTTATCTGAATTGCTAGGAAACTGTGTCAAAAATGTACAAATTTTTACAAGGTATAGGTGTCTCAGCTTTACATTGCTCTACTTGTTGCATGAATTGTTAAGGTTTAAAATGATAATAAGCACTTACTAATTTTAAAACTTATCTGAACACAATATCTCAATCCTGATCACTAGATAGATGTCTCAACAAATTTCCTCTGCTTTTTGTTCCAAAGTTATTGAAATGAGAACAGTATATTGTAATGTGTTGAACATCTGATCACAGTAGATTACCTGATGTTAGGCACAAAACAATCTTCTTTGAGTGTCTTTAGGGAGCTTTTTTAACACTTGTATTGTGCTTAGGGCCAAGACTGGAACACATCCCATATTTTCCTTTATTTATGCCCATGCTACCTATCTCCACTTTCCCCTGAGTCAGGAATACCTATGACGACCTGACTGGTCATTTTGCAGAATAAAAAATGTCTACAAAGGATCGGAATCACTCACAGTCACACAACTCTATTTCCAACACCGGACAGCAGGGTGAGTGCAAGCATTTGGCATGTAAACAAGACCTCTCTGTTTAGACACATATTGTAAGTATTAGGTGTTAGTGAGTTGTTCCTAGCAGATGTAGAACATCCGGATACTATTATATGTGGGAAAAAAAAAAACCAGTTGGCAGCTTACTTGGAATTAATGTTCATCCTTTTTTCTCATCTATACAGGAGGATACAAATCTTTTTCTAGCCTGGTAGAGGTTGCTAAGACTATTTCAAAGCCAGAAGAAAGATTGTACAATTTCAAAAATGCAAGAACAGACAAGAAGGTCCATTGACCAGATACACCTCAGTTAGATTTCATGTTGTATAGCACATCCACACATTTCTGAGCATGGTCAGAATACTAATACTGCCTTTGAATTGTGATGACAAATTTGGGCACCTAGTTGAACTTTGGAATTTCACCTCTGTTTTAGAAATGGCAGTTGAGTAAGATCATAAAATAATTCTTCAGACATTTTGGACACAAAATTAACTAAAACCTCAAGCTTTTGCACTCTCAATCTTGTCTGCTTTGTCTTCTACTGACCACTGAGAAAGAAAGGATGTTGACTGGTTTGGAAACACACTGTTTCAAGCATCTTCTCTTAAAAAAATAGATCAAATGGTCATTATTAGTAATTGAATTAAGCACAGTAAGTTTATAAACTCACATAACTCTACAGTCAAACAGAGAACAAAAGCCAAGAAAGAAATAATGAAGAGATATATTTGTAAAGCTCTTAGAAAGTGAAACTTCTATCTACTAGTTTTTGTTGGTCTATAATGCAGTGAGTGTAAAAATAGGTTTCTATTATAACTTATTATCTACATCTACGTAACAACCTGGATGAGGGGACAGAGAGTACCTTCAGCAAGTTGGCTGATGACACCAAACTAGGAGGACTGGTTGATTCCCCAGAAAGCCATGCTGCCATTCAGCAGTACAGGCTGGGGTTGACCTGCGGAGAGCAGCTCTGCGGACAGAGACCTGGGAGTTCTGGTGAACTGCACACTAACCATGAGCCAGCATGTGTCCTCATGGCCAAGTAGGCTGATGGCATTCTGGGATGCATCAAGAGGAGTGTGTGCAGCAGGTCGAGAGAGGTTCTCTTCCCCTTCTACTCTGCCCTGGTGAGGCCTCATCTGGAGTACTGTGTTCAGTTTTGACTCTCCAACTCAAGAGGGACTGAGGAGAGAGTCCAGCGTAGGGCCACCAAGACGATCAGGGGACAGGAGGAAAGGCCGTGGGAACTGGGGCTGTTTAGCCTGGAGAAGACTGAGGGGGCATCTCATTAATACTTAAAAGTATTTAAAAGGTGAATGTCAAAAGTATAGGATGGCACTTCCTTCTTCAGTGTCCAGTGACAGGACAAGGGTTAATGGACAAAAGCAGGAACACAAAAAAATTGTACTTAAACTTAAGGAAAAACTTATTTTCTGTGACAGTGATGGAGCCCTGGCACAGGCTGCCCAGGGAGGTTGTGGAGCCTCCTTCTCTGAAGGTTTTCAAAATTCAATCATTCCTATGTGACCTGATTGAGAGGAACCTGCTTGAGCAGGGGAGTTGGACTAGATCATCTCTAGAGGTCCCTTCCAACCACTACCATTCTGTGATTCTGTGATTCCGTAGTTCTGTAATTGCTATAATTTTAAAAGACAATAAAAAAGAAATAGAATGCATAGTTTTTCACCATTATTTTTCTTAGATGAAATTAACCTGGTTTTACTACATTTTGGTTTAATTTATTTTTTTTTTTTGTCAGGGCTATCACTACCATTAAAGTTTCAGAATATTCACCTCTGTAACTTCAATGGCACTTTGTTGTTTAAGCACAGGTAAAATTAAGTTATCTTAAACACAGAAAAGACCAGTCACTTTCCAAAAAAAGTCTGCTAAGAATGTCCAGACCAATCTGTACGGTAGCTCCAACAGCAGCCAGAAAGTTCAGAATAAAACCAGGCAAGACAGCTGGAAACCAGCCAGGTGGCAGTCCTAATTTACACATAAGCAGCAGCTCTTACATTTAATAAACCCACATAGCTTCATGGCACCGTGCCGACATACATTAGCTGAAAATCCACACAGCCATTTTTTTTCACTGCTAACTCTTTTTCATGTCTTCCAAAGACCGTATGTGGTGTCTACCAGCTTGACAGAAGTATCCCTTTTCCATAAGCAGTGCTGCCATACTTGTTGCAGAGCAGAGCACACGATTCCCAATGGGATCAGCTGGCTTCTCCACACTGTAACAACAGATTCCATAGTGGCACTACAATGCTTCACTGCTCTTTGAGGGAACACTCACTTAGAAGTGCATGGTTCTAATCTCATACACACAGATTAGGCAACTAAACCTTTTCCCAGACTGGCCTTGGACATCTTCTAATTTTATATTAAAAAAAAAAAGTGAAATGATGAAGACATTACTGCTCAAGCTCATCACGAGCTAAATAAGCCATAGAAAATGGCACAAAATAATACAGTAAGATTGCATGCCAAGCTGTGATTTGGATTCTTCCTGGGGTAAAAAACCAAGACTTTAATGTGATTTGTATTACCTTATAGAATGCTACCAGGATGCTGTTCTGATACATCTTATACCTTCATTTTTATGCTGTTGTCTGCCATTGCTGCTCTTTAAAACCCTAGAGCAACAGACATAAAAAAAGCTTACGAACAACTAAGACACTCAATAATCATGTTTTAAATTATTTTCTAGTGTTAGCAAAAATATGTCTAAAAGACTCAGCATAATGGTATAAGAGTAGAGCAGACTGTAGTTTACATTTTGTAACAGTAACTTTTGTGGCCACATCACATTTATTTAGTTATGTAAGCAGAAACTGAGATTGAGAGAATAATAGCAACTGGTTCTATTTGTGGCAGGAAATACTAATGAAACAATTTGCCAAAAGGCAATTACAGGGATGATGCTAAGTGTCTTTTTGTTGTTGTGAGAGAAGAGATAAGAAAACAAGAAACACATTTCGTGGATTTTTCTAAGCATTCCTCACATTCCTCTACCTGCCACTGACAGTGACTTTAATAGTTGATCAGCATTCCTTTAAGGAACAAACAGATGGCTGGCATTTGAAAACTTCCACCCTTCTGTGTTTGGATCAGGACCAGATTTAGTGTTGGCACAGTGAGTTATACATCGAGTGTATAAAGAATAGAATAGTGAACTGGATAATGAAAACAAAAAGTTTTCTAATAATGCCATTTCTTCCCTGAAAGGTTGTTCTTTAAGAAGTCACGGTGTTTTACATCAGAAGTTGTTATGTGATGACAGGGAGCTTAGATTTAATTATCATTAATCTGGTATAGCTCTAGGAAATGTCCCTTGCATTAGTTTGCTTTCTTAGAAGAGCGAAAAATTGTGTGAGACTGTGCTATGCCTTACAAATAATAGGATTGTATCTTGTGACTAATATAATAATTGTATTTACTCACAGGACAAAACACTACCAGTTATTTTACCTGTGCAGATAAGTTACTGTCACCAAGAAGCAATGCTATAAAATATCTGTATGTTTAATTAGTATTTAGAGCATGAGCATGAGGATATTCTCTTCTAATTTGGATGTCTAAAACTACGCATTTAGATGTTGCTTCAAGACACCATCACTGTCTCAGTCTCCCTTTTTTTGAGGAGCTGAGCTGAATTCCCTGCTCACCAGAGAGTACCTGGGTTGGTATCTTCGATTAAAATGCTCCATTCACTCCTCAGTCTGTCCGTGTGGAAACACTGTAGTAAATAATGAGAAATACACATATTTTAAAGTAATCAATTACTTCTGCAGTTTCTTCAGACAGTAATCATGGGCTGGTATCAAAGAGCTTGGGTCCATTCCTTTCTCTAGCAGTTATAAGGTGTACTGAGCAGCGATGGAGAGCAGACTAGACACTTTCCCTCATTTTCTCTGCAAAGGACCCCTAACGTAGTTTGTGTTTTCTATCCTAGCTGCTTATTACTCCACTGAGAGTGGAACACACATTTATCTTATCTGATCCTTATTTTTGCTCTTATTTTTATTCCTTATATCTCAACCTGCTCAGATCCTTGATTCTTTGATTCTGTGCTGAACTGAGCTCTATATGGACTATTTTGAGATTTCAAGCTTCTTCAGATATTTAACCTAAAGCTAAGTTCTAAGGCTGTAGCATATTTCAAATTAAAGAGGGAATTTATATAAAGGCAGACCAACTCAACCTACCTACCACCTTTGTTCTAGTAGAAGACATTTATTCCACCAGTATGTCAGTGCCCAGAGAATGCTACATTTGCTGATCTTGCAAGGTCAACTACATAATATTTAATATTTCTTTAGGTTAAGACTGAAGAAAATTGAATGGTTGAGTACACTGTTTTAGCAGCTAGACTCACCAAGGGATGTTTTCAGGCATCTGATTGATGACTAGTATGAACCAAAGCCATAAATACACACAGGTGAATATAAAGATAAATAGCTTAATCTCAATTACTGACTTTAACGTTCAATTTTAAAATACATGTAGCTGTCCATCTAGCTACATGAGAGTCATACTTGGGAAATCATTGCTTATTCTGGCTGTGGTATGACACTTCGTACGCATCAAAGTTCAGATGAATAAGTAAGCAAAATGTCATAAAATTCTGCATGTTCTATTGAAGAGGAAGCACTAATATGACATATATGAGAACCTAACACTTGTATAGTTTTTTGTTTGCAAGTGAAATAATTTTTTAATGCTGTTTTAGTTCATATGAATCTGAAATAGAAAAGATTGCTGTTAATCAAATTATTTTATTATCGAGTAATATGAAGTTTTATAATATACCCTTGGACTCACTTCTCTTGTCCTTATTCAGAGAAAATGGCAACTATAATAATTTAAATAAAGGATTATGAAAGAGGTTGAGGCTCCTTCACATGAGGAAAGGCTGTGGGAACTGGGGCTGTTTAGTCTGGAAAAGAGAAGACTGAGGGGGGATCTTATTAACATTTACAAATATCTAAATGGTGGGTGTCAGAACGTTGGGACATCCCTTTTTTCTATTGTAGCTAGCAACAGGACAAAGGGTAATGGGATGAAGCTGGAACACAAAAAGTTTCACTAAAATATAAGAAAAAACTATTTCACTGTGAGGGTGACGGAGTAGTGGAACAGGCTGCCCAGGGAGAGTATGGAGTCTCCTTCCTTGGAGGTCTTCAAGACCCACCTGGACATGTCCAGGTGGACCTATGTGACCTGATCTAGGCTGACCTGCTTCTGCAGGGGGGTTGGACTTAGATGATCTCTAAAAGTCCCTTCCAACCCTATGATTCTATGATTATTTGGCAACTTAGACTGTCTACTGTCTGTCTACCTTGGAAATTGCCCGTTATGCAGGACAGGTAAAGACACAACGTAACACCAATTGCAGCTAAAGTGGTATATGGATCAAAAGATAATCTGAAGAACTTTTTGATCAGCCAAAACCTTATCTAAACTTGATATGCTTTGATTTAGCTATCTATTATACATGTGGTCTTACAATTGTTTTTTGTTCACAACTTAGTGCTTTCCAAGACAGATACTGGACTGACATGGCCAGAAAGCCTGAGGCAGTTCTCTTGTAACTCTGGTTTGATTTCACAATAAATTCTGCAAACTCAGTTTGAGCCGCACTGTGAGATATGCAGGAGCCCTTAACTAAGTGGTGTGATACTCTGGGACACTATGCTTCTCTAATAAATCAATGCTTTCCCAGGGTGTACACTTCATCCCAAACATCATCTTGCAATTAAGATGCTCTTTGAGTCATCAGTCCATTGATCATTTGTGATTTGGGCTTTCCTGTCCTTTGTTTATATTTATAGTTCAAGTTGGCTAGAATAGAGTTTGTCTTCTCATTCTGACATACAGAGCCTATTTTGGTCAGGCTGTGACCTATATCTGGGGTTTCTAGAATCTTTGACATCAGAAATAGTGAATATTAACATCAATTAACTCAGCCTTTAGTACCGGTGATCTATCTATCTGCTAGTTATTCCCAAATAGAAACCAAATGTTATTAAAACTAATGCAGACGATGGATTCAACTGGACGTCGTCTGTCAGGTCACACTAAGAGCAGGACTGGTACACAAGGAAGATGAGCCAGGAAATGATCACTGCACAGGCAAAGCAGTGTCCACCCTGACCAAGACATAGTCCAGCAATGCCAGAGCAGGACCACGTTGGTTACAGTGACCAGGCTTATCAGCAGCCCCAGACATGGTGACAAAATGAGTCACGTCTGGGATTCATCCAGTCAGAAACAGCAGGAGGCAGGGCTAGAGACAGGACTGGAAAAATAGGTGCAGGTCCAGGCTCCATTCAGTAAGTAATGCAGTAAATCAGGGTGCCAGAAGACAGAGCTGAGCACAGGTGGTTGTGAACATTCACTGTGCCTAAGAAAAAAATGGCTCCTGTTGGCTGGTCTTACTTTTCAACTGATGTCTTTCAACCTACAAACCGCCCTTAGGCTAACTCTGTTAGCATGAGTACTCATAGCTGTACATATATACCTACTCAAACACATGATCACCGCTTTTGTACTAAGATCTTGTTCAGAACATACTCTGACATATATACAGATGCCAGATTGCAATGAGAACAATTTTTACTACCATTTACCACCAGCACAAATGTCTTTTGCCTGCTATGAACTTCCAGCCTTATATTCACGGTTCTTTGCAGGTTAACTTCCCCTGAGATTCTGAATCATCAGCCAATCTCAGCTAACTTAAGCCAAATTGACTTCTAGTTTCAGCATCTGAGACTGCTGACATCTTGATGGAGACACAATACAACCATTTTTGGCCCTAGGCATGATGTCTTCAAATAGTATGACCATCTCCTGGTCTCTGGCCAGCTTTCAGTAGCATATTTTGGCAACCTATTACATAACTATGTTCCAAAACCAATTTCTTCCTTAATAGTGTTCTACTGTTACCCATCAATAACATATCTGGTGACTTTCCAGGGACAATAAAAACCTGTATATAGCAAGGTCCTTTGTTGATATCAGTAAATATATAACAGCTCTCAAGTGTTCCTGGAAGTGAAATTGGAGAGCATAGAATCTTTGGAAACTGAAACAGAGACTTGTACATAAAGGTACAAAATACAGTGAAGAATAATAATCCTTAAGCATGTTGTCTATTAGTAGGTATTTCCAATGTTTAAAACAAAGATGGGAATAAAAAAAATAACTATCCTTTAGTAAAACAGGGAGAGGATGGCAGAATAAGGGAAAGTTTCGGGTTTTTCTTAATACTTCTAAATGTTTCTAAAGATAATTTATGTTTCTAGCTCACAAACTGTACTTGGAAAGCTGCACTTATTTGATTCAGTAGACCGTAACTGCAAATGCAGCTGTTGAAAACTGAATTGTTTATTCTATTGCTGTGCTTTCCTGGCTGTGACCAGATGCAACCAGCTGTTAACCAGTTGCTTCTCTCTGCTCATCTCCTGGCAACGTGAAGCAACTGGTGACCAGATGCAACCAGCTGTTAACCAGTTGCTTCTCTCTGCTCATCTCCTGGCAACGTGATGATCAACAATTTCTATAAAATGGTTGTAACTGACTAGAAATAGGAAACAGTTTAGACATTTACCTCCAATCCAGTAATATAGTGCTGCAGTGTTTATTTATTTAAGACTATGAATCTGTTCATAGATGGGTTTTAGTATGACTAATTTTTTATTTAAAGTTACACTATGCTTAAAAATGGGCTTAAACATGTGTTTAACTAAGCATCTGTACAAGCAAAACACAGGCAAAAGATTCAGACAGCATGTTTTGGTGTACAGTCTTGCAGTAAATGCTTTAGGATATGACCAAAAACATTCAAGGCAGTGATTACATTCCCATAGGTAATTAAATATTTGTTCCTCTCTTCCTTACCATATGGCATATGCACCATATTTAATATGCACACCATGTATACACTAGATTATTATGGATTCCTCCTAAGCTTTTCAATACCATAACACCTCAGAACTTCAGAAAAGGTAATTAATTTACCTCATACCCCTTCTAGAAGTAAGAATTCTCATTCCTTCTTTTTATGCAAGAATGTCAAAGCAAGCAAAATATCATTCATTCTGGATGTCCATTTTGTTAAATATGCAGTCTCTTTTTTTATAATATCTTTTATGGTTCCAAAACACAATCCAATTACAGCTGCAGTGCTTAGCATTTTTCTTATGTCTAGGCCCAAATATATTGTGGCTCCTCAAAAATAAGGAATGTGAAATTCCTCCTTAACTTTGAAAACTCATTAGAAGTCACTTGTCAAGCAGAAGGAGGACTGGCATAAAATTACTTTTTTTGCAGGGCATATTCCTATTTACTTAATGTTGAGATCTTTCTCTTCCAGCAATATTCTGCCTCTTTCACCTTCTGCAATGATTCCAAGCAACATTTTGCACTTTATAACACTGATACTGGCTCTGGAGGAGGACATCCTTTGCACTGTGTAAGCCTGGGACACTAGAATAAAAATAGCATGTGTTGTCATGAAGAGACATCACGACATAAACAGACAACAGCTGAACTAGGAATGTAGTTATTTTTAAATGTGAAGTTTCTTTGTAAATTTAATGTTCCTTTAAGATAAATTTTGGGGCAGAACAAGAGACCAAATCTTTGATTATAGAATCACAGAATTGTTTAGATTGGAAAATACCTTTAGGACCATTAACTCCAGATGTTAACCTATCACTGCCGTGTCCACCACGAAACCATATCCCTAAGCTCCACATCTACACATCTTTTAAATACCCCTAGCGATGAGATGACTCAACCAGTTCTCTGGGCAGCCTGTTCCAATACTTGACAATCCTTTTGGTGCAGAAATTTTTCCTAATGTCCAAACTAAACCTCATGTGGTGCAACTCGAGGCCATTTCGTCTTGTTTTATCACTTGTTACATGGGAGAAACGACCAAGAGCCACCTCACCACAATCTCCTTTAAGTTAGTTGTAGAGAGTGATCATGTCTCCCCTCAGCCTCCAGACTAAACAACTTAGCTCCTTCAGCTGCTCCTCAGCAGACTTGTTCTCCAGACCCTTCACCAGCTTTGTTGCCCATCTCTGCACACACTCCAGCACCTCAATGTCTTTCCTGTCATGAGCTCTCAAAACTGAACACAGCATTTGAGGTGCGGCCTCACCAGTGCTTGAGTAAAGGGGACAATCACTTACCTGGTCCTGCTGGCGACACTACCTCTGATCATCCAACATTCATATCATTCAACACCGACATGGACATAATTTATTGATTGGAAGAACTGCTATTACTATAAATAAAAGATGTGGATGCAAGCAGAATAATGGATTCTGGACCAACTGAGTAACTCTAAAGAGAGTTCCACACGACCTTTCTTCAGTTTACACTTCATGGTGAGGTAACTTTCTTGTGCAAATTAAGCTTGAAACATCTGTATGTATTCACATTGTTACTGATTCATGAAAGAACTATGAACAGAAGGCCTTTTCTATAGAAATTAAAAATATGGCTTTCAAATAAACTCTTTTTATCTTTCAAGCTCAAACTAGTTTGACTAGCAATGAAAGTTGACTCTTTGCAATTCCTAATGATTTCAAGCCGACCAAAAGGCATATCAAATCTCTCCTTCCTGAACAAGCTCATTCAGAAGCTAGTCAAGCTCCATGAATGTTCATCTAAGTGAAGCTAAAAAAGTAAACCTAGCATTTGCTGGATTCATACCAAGATCCAGAACTGAACACATCTTAGTGGTGCCGGAAGCGGTCTACTAGAAATGCACATGAAGAGATACTCATTTTGGATCTTCTTCCAGCTTAATCCTGTCAATCACAAAATCTTCTTGCCTTATTGAGAAGTGGTATGATACCACCACCAAGTGTAAGAGGTTCCTGGTCTTCTCTGGCATGACATACCCAACTACAGTGGTAGAGAAATCTCTCTGATAGAATCACAACCGTCTCTGTTTGTTTCAGCATTTTACATACAACATCAATTGAACAAATTCAATGTCAGCAACAAAGGGATGAAAAAGAAGGTGTAACTTTTCCCCTGTAAAATTTGACTACCTCATTATCATCAATTCAGCCCAGCAATTAAATAAAATCTGTTGCTAGGTAAAGAATAGCAGATTGAAACCTAACCTCAGGAGACAAGACATATAAAAAGCATTTCAATTTAGCAGAAAACATTTCAAAGGTTTATAAATAAGTTAGAGGAGATTTAACAATAATATACGTGCCCAATTAAATCTGTACCATGAATAATGCTCAGATTGGACAGGATAATCTTTTTTCAGGTGATTATAAGGTACCTTAATAGTTTTACTACCTATCACAAAACCCAGGCATCTTATGGGGGGCTTTTTATCTTTTTTTTTTTCCCCTGAGTAAAAGCAGCGTGACCATGGGCATCTAAGTCTACTATGCTCTGAAACATTATGAACCTATCTGCACATATTTTCCAGTTTCTTTAAGTTTGGAAGCTCTGACCTGGTCCTAATGATACCAAAAAAAGATATTAGCACTCACTGAATTCCAGTGAGTGAAATGGGTATATTTTTGGAAGCAAGACCAGGGAGGGTTATATTTTTAGAAGCAAGACCAGGGAGCTCACATAGATATTAACATTTTAAAGGCTAATTTCAGAAATCTAAAGCTGACTCACGATAAATGTTTAGAAGCAGCAATTGTGATGTGGCAATTCTCCTGCCACATTTGCATCATCATTAGCTGCATTCATTTAGATTGCCCTTTCACAACTCTTTTGCAATGAGCAAGGGGTCTGCATAGCTCTCCAGATTCCTACAATACACACTGTAAAGTCATGGTCTTTTTTTTTTTTTTTTTTTTAACCAAAGGCAAGCTATATTGAAGGCATTCCATTTCCTGGGTGTATTAAATATTTTGGATTAAGAATGTGACTATTAAATATGCTCTTATGTAGTGAATTCTCACAACAAGGACAACACTTATTTCCATAGGAAATTCCATTCTGTTAGAATTTCCATAGAAGATGGACTGGTTCCAGACTCTATTAGAAGCCATTTCAGAGACTGTAAAAACTGATTCCCACAACAGAGATTATCATAGTATTATGAACTCTCACAGGTTCACGAAATTTCATGATACTTCGTAATCTGCTTAAAATTCATGCTTCTGACAACTTGACTATTTGAAAAATCTCTGCATAAGATTCTCGGTCTCTTAATTAAGACAGAAATCTCAGACAGAACACCTCAAAGAATAAAATCAGTGGGCAAATAAAAACCAATCTGAAGTGTATTTTAATGATTTTAGGATATCTCAGGACTATGTTGAGACTTGAGTAGTATTTAAACGTCTGGTATTACCAACAGTGATATTCGTCTATGTGGCAGTTAAGCTAATTGCTTTCATCTCCATTCTGCTTTCATAATCCAATGCCAAAGCACAATGTTGTGCTTCTACATCTGGCATTTGTAAGCTTCATTGTTGGGACATACGCTGCTGAAATAATTCTTTCGTTTCCTAAAGCAAGTGCTTTATCTAAAGATTCAGAAGCCATGTTATTAATTTCCTAATTTCTTTTTAGTATGCTCATAAAGAAAGACTGCTCCATGTCTGCAAATACTGACACAAGAAAAGATCCTGAAACATGATAATGATAGCTAATAAAATATAAAAGCAAAGCTTTGCTTTCTTGTTGCTTTGCATACACAGTAATAAAACTACTTTCCTGGCAGGATATACAGTTAACATCTCTTTCTAAATTGCTTCAGCACTTGTGCTCACAAATGCTATGGTATTAAGCCTAAAGGAACATAAACATTTTTCAGAACAGTATACTCTTAGTACAGAAATATTGTGCTCTACTCAAGAAAGGTTCTCTAAAACACTTTTGAATTCTATGGTTCCTATTTGATTGATGAGTTAGGAGATCACAGTGAGTGTTGTCACATTCAAAAAGTCAGGGCTGATAAGCCTACAGGACACACATATAATCCTCAGGAGGAAGAAAGAAAAACTAACAGAGCAATACTGAAATGCCAAAGGCAAGAAACAGCTGGTTTTAAATTAATACCTACTTAAATGTGTAGATGGAAATAGGCCAACTTTTAAAGTAATTTAAAGGAATACTATTTTTGCCATATCACTAATTACTGGACTTCGTTAATTACTTCTGTACTTTTTTAAACGCCATTAGGCATGCCTACTTTAGAAAAAAGTAATCATATATAAAATTCTTCAACAGAGCAAATCATACTACAGTTGTATTTCAGGGTGAGCTGTCACAGTTATGAGGCTTATAAGCTACAAAGCTCTATGAGGTACTTGTGAAAAAGAGTAAGCACTCTAATAGAGGAGGAATTTCAATTTCAAAGTACCAGGGGTGCAACAAGACTGCTGTTGTTAATTATTACAAAATCACCACATAACAATGGAACTATATTCCCTCCTGAAGTGCCTTTCTTACCCTTCCTCTGTACGGAAGTTGGAGGCAGGGTATGAGTTGCACAGGATGCGTAAGAATGGCTACATTGAAGTTACTCCAAATTGATTTCCAACTTGAGCTTCAACTATTCAAACTTCAAACTATTCAAAGGGTGGCTAATGTTTCCTAACTCACAAATCCTACATGGTCATCCAGGAAATTAAACAACCACAGTTACTATTTAGATGAATCTCATTGATGACACGTTCACATTTACACTCCTTTGGGAACTATCAGGATCCAAATCCCACTCCTTGACTATGGTTGCTCACCCAAAAATACCATCCTGCCAAAAAGCATGCTGGCTTGCCAATGGTTTGCATGCACATTCTTCCAAGATTTGAAGTAATGGCTCTGCAGTTTAGCCAAACTCCAAATAATTACTACTTCTTTGAATTGTAGTAATTCTTAGAAATTCCATCTGATATCAACACCAGATTCTGCTATGCACTTTACAGCCACAATAAAGTTTAGAACAGCACTGGAGAGTATTTCCTGAATACAGTGCAAGTGTGACATAGAAGGAGAGAGTAATTTGATCAAAGTCACACAACAAAACCCTGGTAAAATTTATAGGAAAAGCTAGATATCTTAATCTAAAGTTTTAAATTATAGAGCATAAACTATAATAAACATTTTTGAAAACACAATTAAAAAAAAAAGTGTCTAAACTTTCGGACACAATAAGTAAAGGAAAAAAATATTCTTTTTGGAATAGAAGATTAAGTGTTTTCTTTTCCAGTGACAGAACCCAGAATCCTTTTAACTAATTTGTTGAGGAAATATGCCACAGTGGAATTTAGTATGACTGATTAAACTATGTTAATACATTTTCCAGCTTTGGGTCCCCAGTCACATTGCCCTATCTATGACCTTTCTAACTCAGGAATAATGTTACTTCTTCTACTAACAAGCATCCATCCGTGCCACAGGATATCATGGTTGAACAGAAATTATTTGAAGTGCAAGCACACAACAAAAGGAACAAGACATTATGAAGTATACGTGTATGTTACGTGTGCATTTTCTGAATATATCCCTGATGATACTACTGCCATCAAACTAATGATCTAAAGTGATTTTTAGAAGATCCTTCTAATTTTGACTATGTATAACCTGTAAATCAACTCTGTACACAGCACAATCCCGGTATCTTTCCTAATAAGATGTTCCCATGCAAAGGTGCCAAGTAAAGGAAAACAGCAGCTGGGAAAATCATTTACCTTTAAGTTACTTGTATGGAAAACTCACTATTTTACTGCTTACCATAGTTTCTTCTCATATATATCTCACTACTGCAAATTCACACATACATGACAAATGTGACGTATACACATTCTGCTTGGCAAGTGTTTTCACGACTTTCTTTGCAACTTTTACTATTGGTCGAACCAATTCATCCCCGAGATCTGATTGCTGGAGGACATTGAGCTGAATATCTGATCTTGAAAGCATCAGCAATCCTCCACACTTTTCCTCTTCAGGCTGACACACTCAATTTTAAGATCTGATTTAGAGTCTACAGGACAGAAATAGTACCAACAGACTGCAAACAGTCTTAGCTACTGCATCTCTTTACCATATTCAAGCTTCATGTATCAACCCAGCAAAATATGTAAATGTGAGCACATAAGATAGCCAAACGCGTGAGTGAGAGCAGGACAAAGTAGTCTTAGTGCAGATCTGCACCTGGCAATAAAGCTTCTCTTAAAAAAAAAGAATCTAATTCCAATTCAAGCCTGCCCATTCTTGATGGGCTATATATGGCTTTCTTGATAATATAAATCCAGAAAGATGTACTTCTCAATGTCCCATTATCCCATCCCTTAATCACTTGGTCCTGCCTTTCATTCATAAAATCTTGTAAACTCACCCACCTCAGCAAGAAGAGTGCAAGCTGACTTTGGTTTCCAACAAAACAAAGAGAATAGAGCTATTTTACCACCATCTCTTGATTCCCCTTGGGAGTAGTTGTGTTAATTACCAAAACTTAAGAGGAAATGATTCCCATTCTCACTTGTTTTAAACCCTCTTTAAGGTTAAAGTAGTGTGAACTGACTCAGGGTAAAGAAGGCTCATTAAATTTCACCCTGATGATGTCTGGTCAGTGTTAGTGCACACGAAAATTTTGGTTGCCCTTTCACTACTATTCCTATTGCAGCATCTTCTGTTTCCTTCCCAAGACTAAGACAATTTTTAGTTACTTATGGACAGCAAGGGCAATCTTTAGGCTGGAATGGGAAGCAAGGGGCAAGAAGGAACTGTTCCCCCATTCTTCCTCATTCTTATTGCNAAAAAAAAAAAAAAGGTTTAATTTCTACTGTAAAGTGTCTATGGTAACAAGAAGATTCTTCTTTCAAAATGTAAATCCTGGTAGTATCAACATCTGGAGGACTGTAGCCTTAGGCACTATTACAAGAAGCAAGAGATTTGGACAGGATACATTCAATCTTGCTTTAATGGTATGATGTTCTGCCAAGATAAACTTCCAAGTTTTGACATACTTTATCTTGAAAAATGTTACTATCAGGTGTAAGGGAAATTCCTCTTCACTGTGGAGAGTTTTGTAGCAGTGTGTCTGATGACATAATTACTATGTGACTACATATTTCATGAACATCTTTCCTGACCTTAATAAACAAGAAACAACAAACATTCTTTCTGATGACAACCTCATACGCCAGTAAATGTACATAATATCAAAAGGAAAGGATTCAGATTCTCACTAAGGGTTCTGTAAAGGAATTATTTCCCAGCTGCCTGCTGAACTTTAAATCTATTGTTCCTAATTACAGCAAGTCAGCCACTCAAAAGCATCTTACACCAAGCCTCTCTTCTTTCATCCTTACTCAAAATCTCCCACCTTTCCAAAGCCTTCACTGTTGTCTCCCACTTTGATTAAAACACAGTGGCCTCCTCCTCCTGTGACTGACATGGATGTCACCTTTCTCCAAAATTGTCATTATGTACACTCTTACAGATTGCTCAAAAGCGTTTCTGACACTGCTTAGGTGTCTCTGTCCATCTTTGATCACTTGGTTCAGTTGCAGCTTTGACAGAACTTCAGAAAATATAGAATGAGGATGCACTTGTCACATACTCTCCTTAGGGCTCTAATGGCAGAATAAAAAGCTCATGTATGGGGAAACTGAACATTATAATATAGTCTTGCATGTTTCCTTTAACCACCAAGCAGACATTGCTATGAAGGAGTGGGAAAAAAGGTAGGGCACAAAATTCAGGTAGAATATAGGAAGCATACACTTCATCCAATGCCATCATTTCCAAAGGCAATGCATAATCACAAGCGTGACCTAGGTACCGCTAAAGTCAGTTGTGTAATGCCTAATTACCAGATGGTCTCAAATTAGGATGCATGTTGCTGAATACTGCTACTCAGGGGCAAATACCTGCTTCCAAAGAGGCATGAAACCACTTTTCTTACGACTTTGGAGCTCACTGCCCCTGACAGCGTATAGTAAAGGAGCATGCTTAGAGTGAATAATACTGTGATGATTGTGGAAAAGATTCTCAGCTGGTTTATACCAGCTGAAGTTTACTGAAATCAACAAGCTAAAAGTCAACTATGATGATGTGAATTAGAATCTTGTTCAAGTACCAATGCTTTGTAGTACATCCACTAGAAACACTAATAAATTCCCACTTTTCCTTGGATTAAATACAAATTGGATGTTTCACTGATAACCACACTGCACTCTCCCAGCCCTGTGTGCTCAGTAGCAGCTGTTCCTAGGATGTCATTCCAAAACCTGCTTTTCCACAACTCAGACACATAGCTTCCACTTTCTTGGGTCATCTTGGCCTCCATAATCCACATGCATCACAGATGTAAAAAGTTACATCTATCTAACTCAGTTTGTACTTTTTCACTGCAGCATTAATGTAACACAACATGAGTATTTCCCAGAAGAAGTATTTGTCATTGTAACACAGGGCTCAATTAATTCACTAAAGGAAAAGTTCGCAGAGCTCCTGGAAGTGGCTAGCTTCAGATAACGAGACCATTGGATTAAATATAGGATTAGACTTCTTTTTTTTTAATCTTTCCCTTTATCTCCATCCAAATCCCCACTCCCTCTTGGCTGCTGTCACTACAACACTTCAGATTCTGGCACAGAACCAGTAAAGGAGGTATTTCAAGAGATGGTAAATCAACTTATTCAGCGCTCTCCCTGGCTTCCTTTCTCAGAGGTCAAATATGTTTTCAAACCAGTAAAAGAAGTGAAAGTTCTTTCAAGTCTTACTTCTCATAAGCCAGGACAAGCAGGGGGATTTTTTTCTGATATTCACCACTAACAACATGCAATCTCAGAAGCACCTCTTTTCGTCTCTGAGCCATGGGATATGCGCAAAGGCTAACTCATTATCTTTTCATATTTTCTCCAAAATGCCGGATACGGGGCTATCAGCATAATGGGACAAGGAATGTACATAGGCATCACATTTCATTATCTACCTTAATTTTTAACTTGGATTCCTAAGCCAGCTCCAAAAAAAGAATAAAAAATGCCAGGTGATCTCTAAAGGTCCTTTCCAACCCCTACCATTCTTTGATGATTCTATGATTTATGTGTCTATGGGAATTCTCTTAATAATTTCATGAGAATGAGCTTGCACAAATAACACAGTCTTAACATATAGTTACTCTCTGTGTATAATAATATCCCAGTTCCAAGGAGGCTGAAACCTGTATTTTTGTAAATACATTGAAAAACTTGGTACTCACATTGCAGCTAACAAGTAAATGACTGCAATGATACAATTCATAGAACAGGTATAAGTGTCACTGCATCTGAATAGGAGGTGTAGAAACAGAGCATACATTTTTATAAGCTTGTTAAGCAGTGACACATCTTTCTACATAATCACTCTGACAAGTTCAAATCCAACAGTAACGCAATCAGAATAATATAGCAAAATGTGTATACAACCATCCTCACAGCTGGCCAAGTCAGACTCGTCGATTTGTCAAAAGACTAATCACTACTTCAGCATTTCACTGCTGCATGCCAAATTTACCTTTCATTTTTTACAGCAGTTGCTGACTAACACTCACCACTTATTTTCAAACATGACGATATTCTATGAGTAGTGGTTTCAACTGCTATTTATATGTTTCATTAACTATTTTTGAAGGCTAACATAAGACATGGGTGGGAGGAAAGGGGAAAAAAACAGTATCACTGCTACAATAATTGGATCGCTTGTCCGCATTAGTCTTAAAAAAAGACTTTATGCAAGTCGTGCTTTAGTCAAACAAAATCAACCACAACCAACACAGAGCAGGAGGTAAGGATGGAAGGAGGCAAGACTGAATTACGTAATGAGCATTATTCATAGGCATTATTCATCTAACCTTAAATCAGACATCTAAAGAAAGTCAAATGGATTGTGGCAAGTGTTATCCATTGACTAGAAAGGCAGCTTACAGTGACAAGCTCAGATGTACACGTCTTCACAGCAGTCACCCCTCAAGGTGAAATGAATTCCTCTGTTCCATTCCAGCATTTAGTCTTACTTTCTACATAGTAGCGCAATTCTACCTTCGTTACAGAGTATTGTTCCCCCATCACATTAGTAAAAGCATACTACAAACCAAAATTCTAGTAGGTTTTTACTAACTTAATTAGCAATACAAAATTTACCTGAAGTTCTCAAAACACTTCACAGAGGTGCTATCATCATCCCCTGTTTTAAAAGTGAGGAAATCTGAAAGTTAAAGTGACTTTGCCCACGATCTGCTACAGGTCAAATGGTTAAACTAAAACTAGAATCAAAACCTTAGGGCACACTCTTCCATAACTACATTTCATCCTACCTTAGAATTCTCATCATCTACCATCAATCCAACTCTGCCTCACACTATTTAACAAATTCATAAGTCTGAAAGGTCAGTATGAAGATTAATAAGAAAAATAAAATGTACATTAAACGAGAGAAAATACTTAACAATTTAAACCAGACACTAGCTCTGTTTATCATGAGGTGCATCCATATAGCACAATGAAGCATGATGCTGTTGCCTGGTTGAGGTAGTGCCAGAATGCAACATGGTACAGCAGTTTCAAAATGATGCTGAGCCCAAGTTACTAGCCTTGTGAAGGGACAAAACTCATTACATGAGCAGTGGGCCAAGCAAATACAGTTTATGTATCTTTTAGCACTTGTAAATGTTTTGTACATGTATCATGTACATGTAGGTGAGCTGGGAACAGTCTTCATGCTCTGCTGTCTCACGTAGACATATTCTAAATTCTCCGTAAGACCAGCTAACTAAAATAATATGAAAAAAAGAAAAGCAGTATAAACAAGGATTCAATTTTAACATTTCTAAAACACAGAAACAGTTTTAAACATGTACTATAGGGTATACCGAACTATAAAAACACACTTGTACACACACACACACACACAGAGATATATGAGTACATCAACATATATGCAGACATATGCTTCTGTAGAAATACAAAGGCCTTCTTCCACAGATATGTTTACCTATATTCACTTTGTTGCTACTTCTTGTAAGTATATTAAACTATCAAAACATGGTCGTTTCTTAATTGCTTATAAAAGAGTGATTTCAGTAATATTTTTTCCAGAATAGGCCAAAAAAAAAAAAAAAAAACGTGGAGCTGGAAGGAGGATGGCTTCCAACCTTGTACCTGCACTGCTACCTTCCCACCTCGTATCTGTGCTGCTATTCTGCCAAGAACAAGTCCTCACTGGTAGTTTGAAGCCCTAGGACACGAATACGATTTTCTGCACTGATTAATGCTGATCTAGCTGCCTGCAACCAGTACTAGTATGTTTTTTACAACAGTCATGCCAAAACACTACAGTATTTAGCACTCTGGAATTGTTGCAATAAAAACTGTTGTCAGAAGACTTGAGCAATGTCAGGATAGAAACAAAAAAATATATTTAATTTATTAAATTTATTATTTTAATATAGATCTCAGCTCTTTTGAAATGATGTACATTTCTGTATTCCTTTGTTAATGTATCTCATCTACTGTAAACTTTGACATTATACAGAATTACATTTGCAGATATCAACAACATTTTTATTTCCATTAACAACAAATTGTTCTCAGAAATTAAATGATGTCACAGGGAAACAAATGTATTCATTAACAGTACAGAAAACCTCTAGCTACACCTCAGTACTGTAATTGCTCACAAATATTAGATTATTGATGAAAAAAAAAATTCACATGTAAAGTCTGCTGTGCACCACACATAGCTGTGCACCACCAAACCAGGATGACAGTTTTGGATACTTCAATTAACAGTAAGACAAGGAAGTCCTTCCTATACAATGATCAGAAGAGAAATTAACAGTAAAAAAATCAAGGATATACTTATATAATAGTAAAAAAAAATACTCAATATATTACTTTCATTTTCCTCATCTCAAAGCTAAATAGCAACATTTAAAAAGTCTTTTAACTCCGTCTTTAACTGCTTCTGCTGCTTTGACATTTCAAGCTACCCAAATCAAAAGTCATTAAAGACCAGCAAATAATTTCTATAAAAAGGAAACACAAAACAAGAGAGTAGTTTTAAAGGAAAAATATGTTGTTACAATGCTTTATAATATCATTCAGTCAAAACATGCATACAACTTTTTCTTCTCTCTTATTCATGTGCTCTTCTGGGTGGCTACAAGACTAACATCCTCTCCTGCCTCCTGTCTTCTACTGTTTTTAACCAAGTGCACCTTGGCTTGCCACAAACTGCACGAATCTCATTCAGGTTTTCTCATTTTTTTTCCGTCACTTTAGGTACCAAGCAGCGAGGCAGTAGAACCGTCTTGATAGTGCCATGAGAGATGGGTTAAGAAGGAAGTTGACAGGTCTAGATCTTACAGTATGTGTACAGATACTTCCACAACATGTGGCAACACAAAATCTTACAGGCATGTGGACAGCTAAAGCCAAAGTTACAGTCACAGAATCATAGAATGGTCAGGGTTGGAAGGGTCCTCTAGAGATCATCCAGTCCAACACGCTGCTCAAGCAGGTTTATCTCCATCAGGCTCACACAATGCTGATGAGCCCTAAAACATTCAAAGCAGAAGACTGCAAGCAACAGGAATCCAACGTTAAATACCATCATTACGATAAATAGAGTTTTATTAATTGAAGAGAAGAAAAAATCAAATTCACAAACTACATTTGTCGTGGCACTTGCTTCTAAAACTCTCTGTTTCTGAAAGTCTGTCAAACAATTTTACAATAATTACGTACGATGATCAGAATGAGACACTTCTTTCAGTCTCCAGTTGATCATGGCTCACTTCAAAGCAATATTCTGACTTACAGACTGTGGTTCACACAAAACCTCCTTGCATTTGCCTGGAAAAACATATGAATACGTTAAACATATGAATAGATTGTAGGAATTGATGAAACAGATGCAAATCTGCATCTCTTGAGTCTGGTTTCTTATTTCTAGCAATCATTTGTTTTATCAGGAGGCAAGCACCCTCTTAAAGGCTTGAGTGCTCACGATTTGGCAAGGGAGTCGAAAAAGAGCTCTCTCTGGGAGACTATGAAAGGCATGCACTATGAAGGAGAAAATGGCAAGACATCCAAAGATTGTGGAATAGTCCTTCATACATTTCTGCTTACAGCCAAAGATGCATCAATAATTTTTGTGACATAAACAAAACTTCAACATGCCGATTTACTAAAGCAGAAATGGCAACAATAACAAAAGTCACCCAAACTCAATAAAGACCTTTAACATATATGAAGATCTTTACTGCAGTAAGTGTTAAGAGTTTCCTTTGCTGTTAATAGTTTTTTAATGGCAAAGCTTTGAAGAACGTCCCGTAGGTTATCAGTAAAGGCTGTACCTATTGCACATAAAATAAGAACAACCTAAACAATCCAGAAAACTGCTTTCAAGTTGTTGCACAGGGCTAAAGTTGGAATCACAACAGGACAGATCTGTTGCTGGTCTCATCTGGCACAGTCCCAGTGGAAGGAAGCCGTATCAATTGACACCAGCTGAGCATATAGTTTGACGCGTCCCCTTACTCGCTCCCTATATTTTTCTTTTTTTCCTCTTTTATGTTTTAGTCACCAACACCATTCTGGCCAGTCACTAATAGTCCTTAAAAGCTAATCTTCCTGTTAGCTTGCATTTAAAAATGAATCTCAGATGCAGGAAATGAAAGCCTTCCTCTCAAACATAAAGCAGATTCCAATTGAAAACTAAAGAATTCACGCTTCAGACCACTCTCTGAGGATGTGCTTCTCTATTGGTAACATTTGGAGATGTTTGAAAGAGGGCTAATGAAGACAGGTTTCTGTGACTGGTTGTAATTTTACCTTCCAAACTGTGCATTTCTCATTTGTCTCAGTGAATTATCTGGTAAAATATTTCACGATAACGAATTCTTTACAAGTCTTTGCAACCAGTGAAATATTTTGAGCCAAAATTTCAAGAACAGTCAGTAAAGTGAGCTTGCTCAAAAATGCACAAATGGCTAATTGCTCAAAAAAAAAGTTGAACAGTTAAGCACATATAAACATAAAATGTTGCAATGCTTCAAACCACTAAATGATGGAATATATGCCAAAGCAGAAGGGAACAGGTAGAAGAGGAATTGGGTAAGACTGTGGGACAAACTATGTTAAGTACCCCATTTTAAGAGCCATGTGAACAACTCTTATCTTCTAGTAGTCACTGACCAATCCTTCTCGCTGTGGAATTAAGGTTTTAACTAAACAAAGCTTTTCAGATAAACTAATTCTTTTCAGATGGACTGGCATTGTGGCAGTACAGTGGACCACTGTGAGGAGAAAAACTTCCTTGATGAGGCTGTCTGACCTCACTAGTCCTCACCTGCCTGTTACCTGCGGCAGATCAAGAGAAGCAGGAAGCTAGCTGCCCTTCAGTGCCATTCTCTTCTCTCTGAGCTTAGGAACTGCAGGGTGGCTCTCCTGGGCTTCACTAAATTAATTTTCCAAACAGTCTTTCCTCAGCTTTAAGAAGCAGTGTGGAGTGGGTATTGACTGAATAGGTTCCAACCCTTGACTTTCAAAGGAAAGCTGAAGATCTGTGATGAGATTATTTTAGAAAGACATCCATCCTTGCAAGAAGTCTACCATATTTGCTGTTGCTGAGGACACAATATAAATTTGAATTAATGGTAGATAAAACACTTACTGTTTATTTGCAGCATGGTAATATCCAAGTGTCTCAGTGTGCTGAATACTTACATTCACTATAATTTTTAAAAAAAGAGTGAAAAAGAATCAACTGTACTGATCTACTTTTGTTAATTTTTTGCAACAGTTAACAAGCTATTCTAACAAAAAAAAAAGCAAGTTTAAGATTGCCCTGATTATGTACTATCAAGACAGTTTTAACTGGCCTACTCAACTGTTACAGGAAAAATATTTTGCTGTAGCTGTCATTCTGAAATGCTTGTGTTCACTGTGTCACAAGACTGTAACATAGGAACAACCTGACTGTACTGTTGCCACTGCTGCTGTATGTCAGTAAGCAGCAGATACTTCTGCAACAATTAAATTTAGGGAAGTTATACCTTCCACTCACATAAAGGTATACTTGCAAGGATGATAAATGCTTATAAATGATTTTGCAACTGAGTTATATGTTCATGCACTATATATACATTTAGGAGAGAGTAATTACGTGTGGGGGTTACAATATTGGAAAAGTGAATTTATCCACAGATTTTGCATTAATGTTTCCTGTCCCAGCCTAAGAGGAGCAGTAAGGTATTTTTAGCTACAATAATTTTTTTGTGTGCATAAAAAAAATATTTGAATGATGACATGTAATAAATCAATACTTTAAAAATGTGGATACTTGATTTCCTTTTGGCCTAATTTCCTAAAGTAAAAAAAAAAAAATGCACATTCAATAGAGTTATCTGTCTGTCATTCCCTGACATGAATGTTGAACCCACTAGGCAATTTCAATCAAAATTACTGAGAAGGTCTAAAAAAAAAATCTTAAAACTCTTAACAGTTCTCTTTAAAATTGAAAACTGGAGAGAGAAAAAGAGATCCTATTAATATTTCAACCAAGAAAAGTTAATAAGCTCATACTTAATTAGACATCAAGAATTCTCATAAAAGAGAGCCATCAGAAACCAGAGCCTCAAAATGTCTTGTTTCTATTACGTTTCACTTAGCAGTCTCATCTGTAACTTTTTGAAGTGTCTTTTGTTTTGTTTGGCTTTAGAATACAACTACAAGATACCAAATGCTCAGATGTTTATCTAGCCATATATAGGGTTTGAAAAATCTGTTGCAAGTAGGATGTTTTCCTAAGCAACCGTTATCAGCTTCAGTCAAATCTAAAAAAATACATTTCTGTCTTTCTTGTTTTAATGAAAATCTTCCCATACTCTTTGGGCAGCTAAAGAGGAAGCTGAGGGAGAAGACTACGACACAAACACCGGTCTAACTGCTTTTGAAGAAACCCAATGTCTACACAAAGCATTTTCTTTTCATCAACTACTGAAAGATGGTTTCCGGTATATTTACAAACATTTAAAAGTGGAGCAGTCAGCCACAGTTACCCAGTTAAATCCAGTATCTCCTCTGTTCTTGGCAGTTAGAGTGGTGTTCTATTGTCAGAGTCATTTCCTATGCATAATATGACCCCAAAATTAGCTTCAATTAAACAGAATTAGTTCTCTGATTACTAGGTATTCCTTAAAAATATTCTGAATGCACAGGTGAGATTGTCTAGTGACCTGTGCAGCAACTGCAAGTGAAATAACTAAAATTTTTCAATGTCTGTGTTTGTACAACGTCTTGGTCACGTGAAACGCTATACAAGCAGTTGAGTGTTCATTCTTATATCCTTTTTAGTCCTACACAGAAAGTTGACATGTCATTTCTGCTGGTTGAGACGGAACAGGGATAAATCATTCCAGTTCTGTCATGCTTTTACCAAATACACTCAGAACACACACTTCCACCTCAGTTAAGGAAGCCCTTTATAAACCCTTTTTACAATTAGAGTCATGAGAGTATACATTAGCTTTGACTAGCTAAGAGAACGCAGGAAAGTACTAAAGATTGGGTGCCTCTGAAGAAGACAACTACACATGTACCAAGTAATACTGTCATATTTCTTTCAATCTTGGCAGGTGTGTGCTATAAGAGTGAGAGGTGTGTGTGGCCACAGAAATTTTCCTTACACAGCATTTCTTAATGAATCAATAATGATGAAAGGGAAAATGTCAGTACTATCTGAACAGCTGAACATCGGTAGTTTACCCATGAATTATGCCCAGGTGTGTATGTCCAAGCTCTCAGCACAGCGCTGTCAGGCTCTTTGTTAGGGCAAACTAAGGACCACAGAATCTACTTAGATTCTTACCAGAATTCTACTTAGATTCTTACCACTGCATAAGCAAAAGTATCTTTTAGACTTTTATATACTTTTTTTATACATCTTTTTTTCTGCTTTTCCCGATAACAAATTCTTAACAATGCCTTAAAATATTTGCTGCACAACCAGTCTATATCGGGCCCCAGTTCTAGTACATCAACACATCTTAATTCTCAAGGTTTTTTTCAATGAAATGATGTAATAAATTCACAGTAACTACAAGTAATTTCAGGTTTCCATTTGCCTTGAGGCTTCTTGATACATGCCATTTCAGGGACAGAAGGAATCAGAGAAAAAAAAAAAAGTAAATGTTGATAAAATGGCCAAAAGTACGTGTCAGGCAAAACAGCAGAGATTTGTGCAGTCTTTCCAAAGCTTTGCACAATGTCTTCCATGTTTTTCTCAACTGTACAAGACAAAGCCATAGATCTGGAACAAGTCTTGTGACCTGATCAGAGTCAGCGCTCATAAAGAGCAACGTTTCTCAGAGTACTGCTTTCCACTTCCAGTTTGGTGAGGGGTTTGGTTTTTGTTTGGTTTGCGTTTTAAAGTAACAATGAAAGCCTCTTTAAAAGATTTCAGCGTCCCTCCTCATTAGCGTTCTCATCCAGGGTACTCCAAAAGACATCACACAGCACGGTAGAACTTTCCTAGAAGATGATGGCCTTATCCCTGTGCACGTACACATTACCAAAAAAAAAAAGGAAGAAAATTAAAAAAAAAATTAAAAGGCTGCTGAGAACCTAGATTACAATTTATAGTGACCTAACAATGAATCAGATAGCAGACCACGTCCATCTCTAAGGTACTGACGTATCAATATCTGCATATATAAAAACATTAAAGGAAATGAGGAAGATAAAAAGAAATAATTTAAAGGAGCAAATTGTATGTAAACATTTAAATCAAGGAAAGTCCTCGATTGGCGAGTATAAATAAATTGTTCACACATTCAGTGAGACGCATACTAACTGTTCATGTCTCCTCACAAGCTGCAACCTGTTCAAGGCCACTGAAATGTGAGGGGTTAAAAAAAAATCCCAGTCACCCACATTTTTATTGTCCAGACAAATCACCCAAACAGAAATTCATAAAGCTCAGTAATTTCAGAAGGCTTCACACTGTCAAAGTACAAGCACATATTAGCTAATCAATGAATTCCCCTGTCTTGAATCCGAAGTACATTAGAGGAATGGAGTTCAAATCACTTCAGGCAAGCTTGGCCTCGACATCTCACCAGCTTGCTGCCCTGGAGGCTGGCTGCAACTGTGGCAGGGATTGGACCTGTACTTCTCTGCTTTGTTGTGTCCTGCCCTTTCCACAGCTGACTCCACACAGATGTTATTTCCCGGCTAAGTTGCTACTCATAGTGAGATACTTAGAAGTTACCTTCAGCTCCCCTTGCTTGAATTGTGCTCGCTAGGAAGCTCTAGTTCGGTGGATTCACCTTCCAGGTGCCCTTTCTGCTCTCAGCCATCTGAAGGCTCCCTAGCAAAACCGCAAACCGCCACCTCTGCTTAGGCAGGGTGTGAGCTGGGGAAGCAAAGGGTGTCACAGAAGCTCGCTGCCTTGCCTAGGGCTCTTTCAAAGCAGTTGTCACCTTTGGTCAGCTAACCCAAGCAGCCTGACCTCCATGCACAGGCCACCCGCTGCCATGGTGCTGCCTCCAGCAGCCGCCCGCTGCAGGCAGGGCTGCTCGGAGTGCCCAGTCAGCCTCGCTCATGCCCCAACCAGACAGTTTCTGGACGACGCTGGGCACTCCAAGACAGTTTTCAAGACTGGCAGAGCCTCCAAGCTTTGTCCATTGACATGGAGGTGGAAAGAGAACACCACGCGTGAAAGGCAAGAGCTTCCAGCACCGCCCGCTCAAAACTCCCCGGAGAGGCTGAGGTGAAGGGGCACAGGGGCTACCGCTGCCTCCCTCAGGGCTGATCCCACACTCTCGGGAGGGGCCGCCCCCTCCTCAGTGTCCTTCATCGACGCCGAGCGGGCTCCCTCCCTCCCTCCCTCCGCCCGTCCCTCCCCGCACGCCTCCCCGTGCCGCTGCCTTCGGAGCCCCCGGGCTGCCCCCACGCCGGCCGTGGCGGTCCGCAGAGGCGGCGCCCCGCCCGCGGCGCCCCCGCCGCCGCACACAAAGCGGCCCCGCGCCGCCACCAGCCCTTCCTGCCCGCGACGCCCGAGTCCCCGCCTCAACCTGCAGCCTATGAGCGAGGAGGCGCCGCCCCGAGCGGCGGCCGGACCGGGAGCGGGATCGCGCCCGCCGCCGAGCGACGCCGAGGAGAGCGCCGCGCTCCCGTCCCGTCCCGTCCC
>WBNH01006516.1:263370-278040 GCA_013401255.1 Urocolius indicus | reverse complement strand
CCTCAGTCTGCTCTTTTCTAGACATCTTAGTGCACAAACATATCAGCACAGAATAACTGCGGTGAGAATGGATCGCTGGTGGTCATCTGGCCCATGGTCCATTCAGTCATAAACTGGATACAACTTCAAAGTCAAGTCATGTCTAATTTCTGCATATCTCCAAAGATAAAAACTCTGTAACCTCTGCTTTTTGTATTATTGCAACATAAAATTACAGTTTCACGTCCCATGTGCTGCATTTCTCTTTTCTCAGTTTTACATTACTAGCAGGCCTAAGCCAGGATTAAAACTTCAGACGTACAATGCTAGTACAGACAGAAGAGGTTTTAGGCAAAGTGAGGCTTTTATCCATCTCGAAAAATATATGCTTATATTTTACCAGAGGATAAATATTCTTTCATATGTATTTATGATACATATTTTATAGTATTTTGTCAAGTATAATACAAGTACTTCATATTATAATGGCACTTTAAGATCTGTATAACAGAGTGAAATAAATATGAAATACAATATGTCTCCATTAAAAGGCAGCAAAATATTACAAGTGAAAACAACACAAGCTTTATAAAATAAATTAAGATGAAGTACAAGTGTCTGACAGGTAAAGAAGTATTTTTTTAAGTAAATGAATTAAAGCTAAAATATGATAGATTTAAGTAATTTATCTGTTCTTAAAACATTTATAGTGCTGCAATTTAAAAAATATCTTTCAGATATAGTGATTCATTTATAGACAATACCGTCTACAAAGTGTAGCCTTTCAGATGGGATCTTTTGGCAATGAGTAATTTTAAGTGCTCACTACAAGAAAAAACAAACAAACAAAAAGCTCAGATACTTTATTAGAGTCATTGTAATTACAATGTATTAGTTGGAAGGGTATTCTTGTTATACAGTAGTTTAACAGTCTAGAGTAGTACTCATTTACACTAGAAAAACATTAGGCTTTTGCTAGAAGTGACTACTGATGTTCAATATATCTTATACCAGTGACACTGGTATTTTTTCTTATTACCTTAAATTAAAACCGATGAATAAAGCCAACCATAGACTGCAAGGCTAAGCACACTACCAAGCAAGTGGACAGACACTTAAATGTTTCCAAAGCTAGAAGATCCAAAATGCATCTTTGCATTCATTTAACTTCAGGTACTTTTAAAAAAATACATTTGCTGTTACTGTTATTTTTCCTGGGAATATAAACCTTTCTTGTAACACCAGTTCGGAAATAGTAATAACCAAGTATGTAGTTAAATTTTCTAATTGATCCAGGCAAGAAAATTTCAGATTTCCAGACAACTGAAAGATTTCTGATAAAACTGGGTCTCCTGTATGGTTCTAACTTCATTTCAAGCATGAAAAACAGTACCTCTTTCCACATCTTCCCCTCTCCCTTCCAACCAGTGAAACAGGATGTGAATTACAAGGACAGATGAGATTTTCCAAAGAAAATGCTAGTGCCCTCTAATTAATAATACATAATACTTTGAAAGTAACAGGGAAAATAACTGTTTCAGAGAAAGTAAATGGGTAACAAAGCAAATGGGTAGAAGGCTAGAGTATGCACCACAGATTCCAGTTTAATAAAGTCAATAAGCCTGACAATCCTCATTTCTTCCATTCTTTCAGTCTTTTTAGATTCTGTCCCAGCATAGTAGTCAGTGAGCTTCTTTAGGTCCAATTGCTGACTTTTTGAAACCCTAATTAAGGCAATTGAGCTTTGGTATATAGTAACCAATTGAATTAAAGCTGAGAGGAAATGGTAAGCTTTAATTGGATCAGCAAGCACTATAGTGCATGGCATTGTACTGACCAGAATTCAGACATATTGCTGGGATTAGGTTTAGCAACTTAATATATAGTCACAGTTTTGAGCTTTACTTCAGATAAGGAGTCATTAATATCTGCTGCTTCAGTTCTTTCAGTGAATCACCATACCTCTTGCCTTAGCACCCTAGTTACGGCTAATTACAGTGCCAGGTAGGAATAGCCAATGTTCAGTAATTATACCTACATTTATAGTACACTACCATATAGATGCTCAGGCTAAAAAGACGGTTTCTGAGAAACAATGGGAGAAAAGCTGTTGTTCAGAGGCCTACCTCTTTAAGCAAGACAGAGAGGTTAATGGGAAAAAAGAGATTGTCTTCATTTTAGCAACTGGAAATTCATGCACACACACACATTCACAAGTAAAGCCATGCTGGATTAACTGTGCAAGTATCTGGTATAAATTGTACTGCTTCACACAGCTACATCTAAATGACAATCTGCAGTGAAAGCTGTTTAATTGACGTTAGACTTTATTTTTTCCTGTTATCCATAAAGCAAATAGCTTTCCTTGAAACAGTGTTGAGGCATGTCTGGAGGTATGGCGGAGGCTGGAGACACAGCCTGAGAGTACTCACTGTTCTATCCCTCTGCCAGGCTAAAGAGATCTGTTTTCCTTTCCCCTGTCCCCTGCCAGCCCCACTATGTCTTTCTCCTCAGCTCCAGCAGCTGCTCCTTGCAGAGACCGAGTGGCCTTTAGTTACATTGTGAAGATTTTAAGGCAGAAGTGTCATCCCTGCTTTTGAGAGCACTCTAGCCTAACCAGTAAATACTAAACTACACCAACTTTGTACCAGAAAGGTTTAATTGTAAAGATGGTTAGATACTCTGTCAGGGTGCTGTGAGGGCTAGTGGCTTCCTGGGCTGCTGTGGGCTGCCTACAGGGGTTCATTGGGACAGAACCTGCCAGCTAGAGCCTTTCCCGTCCCTCAGCCAGGAGCTGGCAGCCAGCATGTCCCAGGGCAGCCCCAGCTCTGGGGCCCAGGAACCTTCTGGGGATGGCGCAAGCTGGGCTGGGATATGGGCCTGTGGTGGGACAGAGCTGTGGGGAGCTGGACACCAGCTCTGCTGTAGCATTGCTAGGGCAAGAGATAACAGCCCCTGGGGCTGCCATGGAGTGCTAGGTGGTGGGGGAGTCCTGGGGGAGGTGAGCAGGGGCAATCAGGGCTGGGGGTGGCGCCGGGGCCCTGACATTTTCATGTCAACATCTAAAGTAGCAATTTGTGTCTGAAGGGCAGCCTTAATTTATGTTCCATGGTTTGTTTATTTAGTTTTTCTTTTTGATCGTGATTATTGTCTAGAAGTTCAGCAAAATCAAAGTCTTTTAAAGACAAAAATGTTTTCCATAAATAATCCTTATCTCAAATGTTTTTCCTTTGATTCCTGATTATTTAGTGTGGACATATATTCATATTCCTAAAACTATTTTCTGGGGAAAAATATATAAAGTTGCTCCATTCTCAAATTTTAAATTGCAAAATCTGGTAATAATTATGTAATATAAGTGATATTATTAAAGCTGTTTATTTTTTTCACTTGATGTGAAAATACCTTGAAGATTTGTATCATGCAATGTCACTTTCTGTTACAGAAGTAAATGGAAAGGTCTTTTCACTCCCAAGCAAGAGTCCATCGCTTTTGTGAGAGCTGATTTAAGAATTATTAAAACCTGGGCTTCTCTGATCTGTGTCACTCATGCTGTCTTTCCTACTTGTTGCATGTTTTCATTTGCAGAATTTTTTGCCACTAAAAGAAAATTCCCCTGTTTGTCTCTAACCCTACATAGTGACTTCACAAGTGGCCAAGAAAGGAAACAGGACTTGTAATGAGTCATCACACCTAAGTGCAAAGAAGCAGATTTCTTTTGTTTGCTATTTATTATGCATTCTAAGCCTAACATGGACCTAGACTAACATGGATCTGGAGAACTATCTGTTTGTATCTTAAAATTAAACAAGTGTTGCATTTTAGGCAATAATTATGAAATATGTCCAAAATCAATTTTGCGATCCTTGCTGTGTTGTCCTCAGTCTTATCAGAAAGAGTGTGTAGTCCCTAGCACTAGTTTTTAATGTAGTTTGTTTCCTTGAAACTGAGCAAATTCATCAGGGATTACCAATAGTTAGGCTAGGCTAGACATTGGGTCATTTCCATTTCTACCACTTACATTCCTCAAGTCCTAACCAGGTAGGAATTCTCAATATATGAGATACAATATCCATGTCTACAGACTTCCTCCTGGCTATTCGATTCAGATTTGGAGGCACTCATAGACACACTGCATTTCAGGAATCCCGTAGAGCCCCTACATACCAGAAGCCTCCATATACTTAGAAGAGTCCTGAAACTGCTCTATCTTTTGTTAAGTGCTTTGGCACACCTTTGTCTACCTCACTGATCCTGCACTAAACACAGATTTTTAGATCCAAGAATTTAGGCTATTGAACAGTGTTTTCAAAGAATTATTTTCATTTAAGCATAAATTTGGTAAAGCATAGCTCCAACAGCTGGATTCATACTGCCTGTGACTCTGGAGCTTTCAGGTGTGAACAGATAAACAAATGTCTTCCCATTAAAAAAATACTCAAATGTATTAAACTATGATAAAACTTCAGCTCTTTCCAAATGCAACATTTAGGCATTGACAAACATTGCCTCCCAAAATCTGAGAGTACATGAAACTGTACACATAATGTTGAAGAATAGTGCTTTCTTCCTCTCGTCTTTTGGTGTCTTTGAGCTAAGTAAATGATTAAGTGAAATAAGAAGTTTATTTTATCTCCCTATTCTATTCTGCATAGGTTCTGATTACCACTCACCACTGTAGCTGTTGAATGAACACCATTCTGTGTTGAGGATTATAACCCTCATCTGTCGTATGCAACTTGTTTTCTTTGTCTTAAAGGAGAATTATGTGAACAATGTAATATTTCCCTTTGATAGTTTTCTTTGAGATGGAGAGTTGGTTGCACATAAGCACTGCTGTGCTTTTGTAAGAAATAAAATATGACCAAAGAAATGTAGGTTACAATTCAAGCAGAAAATGATATTGTTTGTGAAAATCCATGTTTAATCAAAACTGTAAATTATATTTAGTGAGAAAAATACAACTTTGTTTAAACAATAAGAAAATGCTTTCCTAAGGGTGAAAGCAAAGAGAAATATTTCTTCTAAAAACACAAATAGAATATGCTGAAAAAGTAGGAATGTTTTTTAAACAAACTTTTCCCACAGAGCTCTTGCTACCCAAAACCTGTAGGATAATTCAATCAGGGAAAGTCATGGATAGTGGAAGAAAAACATTCTAAAATTTAAGAGGAGCAAAATGTGCTTATGTAATTTCATGCTGGAAAATATCAACATTAAACAAATTAAAGGAAGACCATAAATAGTAAAAAAAAAAATCTACTTTGCTTTTCATACATTTTGAAAAAGGTCATAACTTACCACCACCTAATATTCAATTTCTGAAGAAATTATGTATTTTACATAGTGTTGTGACAGAAATATTCAACTCGAAACAGTGTTAAGATATCACATTCTTCCCAGTTGGAACAAGCTGGACAAGTGGGCAAAAAATAGTGTGACCTAGAGGTCAGTGACTTCCAGCTCCAATAGATTAACAGAGAAATACATCCAAGATTGGCAGTAGTCTCTTCCTTTGGTTCCTACTTGGTTGAATGTGTACTTGTGAGTGCTTCAGATGATCCCAACTGCCACAGTATTATATCAGTGAGAAATATGCGAAGGCAATATAATCCCTCTTGCCCCTATATTTTTATGCTCTTAGACTCAATACTCATGCCCCTCCATTGTTCCTTTTATTTCTCTAATGTAAAGGTGTATGTGACACTTGGAAATCCAGGGGAAAGATATTTTTAAATTACTTTCCATTTCATGAAAGTGTTTGAACTAGAAAAGATTTACTGGGATAATTTACTGTGTAGATTTGCATAAAATCTTAGAACTTTCCAGTAATTAGTAACGAAAGATACAAATATACTTGCTGTACCACCAGATGTCAGGTAGTCATCAGAGGCAGTATCAGATGTTATGTATGCTTGTCTTTTCTCCATCCTGTTTACCTCCCCATGTGGTTTTTTGTCCTTCATACTTTATTCTGATGCATCCTGAAGGAACTTTGAACTAATGATTCCTGTGAGCTCTCTCATCACATTTATAGATATTGTCTCTTGATGCTGATCTGTAAGCCTGTCACCTTTCACCAAAGACCTGGGCCATCTCTAACTATGTCTTGGGTATCTACTTGCTTGCTTCCAGTTAACACACAGAGAATCAGACCTCTTGGTCTTCCTCTCCTTAAATTATTCATGCACCAGTCACAGCCCACCATGTTAGCTCATACTACGAGCACAAAAATTAGTGTATTTATATTATCCCCCTACTCCCTTTCCACAGCAATGTGAGCTCCAATTTTACTTCATCTTCTTTCTCAATGTCACAAATGTCACAATGTCACTAATGCAACATCTCCCTGTCTTCTTTAAAAACACATTCACAGATTTTTTTTTCCCATGAAACATAGGAACACAAGTTATCGTCCTTGACCATCATTTGCCATTATATCATTCTTTTGTTTTACCCCTACTTACTCTTCATCTGATAGTATCTCTACTTCAAGCATTTTTGTCAGCATTTTAAAGTTCTGTAAGGCCCTATTCCTCCTTACATACTTAATTTCTGATACTTATATTCCTAACTTCTACTATTTACTTGAGAGGATCTCCTCCTTTCTTGCATGCATATACATAAAATTTATAAAAGCAATTTATGAGTCTGAGTAAGCCTCTCAGAAAGTCCTTTTCCTTTCACAGAATCACAGGATCTCAAGGGCTGGAAGGGACCCCAAAAGACCATCTAGTCCAACCCCTCTACCAGAGCAGGACCACCTAGAGTAGGTCACACAGGAACTCATCCAGGTGGTTTTGGAATGTCTCCGGAGAAGGAGACTCCACAACTCATCTGAGCATCCTGTTACAGTGCTCCCTCACCTGAATGGTGAAGAAATTCTTCCTTGTATTTCTTTGAAACCTCTTAGGTTACAGCTTATACCCATTGCACTTTGTCCTATCACTGGACATCACTTAAAACAGCCTGGCTCCTTCCTCCTGACACTCACCCTTTACATATTTGTAAACATTAATGAGATCACTCCTCAATCTCTTCTTCTCCAAGGTAAAGAGCCCCAGCTCCCTCAGCCTTTCATCACAAGGAAGGTGCTCTAGTCCTTTCATCATCTTTGTGGCCCTGCAGTGCACCCTCTCGAGCAGCTCCCTGTCCTTCTTGAACTAAGGGGCCCAGAACTAGACACAATATTCCAGATGTGGTTTCATGAGGGCAGAGTAGAAGGAGAGGAGAACCTCTCTCGACCTACTAACCACAGCCCTTCTAATACACCCCAGGATGCCATTGGTTTTCTTGGCCATGAAGGCACATTGCTGGCTTATGGTCATCCTGCTGTCCATGAGGACAACCAGGTCCCTTTCCCCTATACTACTCACTAAGAGTTCATTCCTCAACTTGTACTGGTACATGGGGCTATTGTTTCCCAGATGCAAGACTCAACACTTGCCCTTGTTGAATTTCATTAGATTTCTCCCTGCCCAACTCTCCAGCCTGTCCAGGTCTCATTGAATGGCAGCACAGCCTTCTGGTGTGTCAGCCACTCCCCCGAGTTTAGTATCATCAACAAACTTGATGACAGTGCCCTCTGTTCCCTCAGCAAGGTCATTAATGAATATATTGAACAATACTGGTCCCAGCACAAACCGCTGAGGGACTTCACTAGACACAGGTCTCCAACCAGACCCTGCTCCATTGATCACAACTATATGCCTTCTTCCCTTCAATTAGTTAACAATCTACCTCACACCCTGATCATCCAGCCTACACTTTCTCAGTTTTGCTGTGAGGATGCTGTGGGAGATGGTGTCTAATGCTTTATTGAAATCTACATCAACTGCACTACCACCATCTATGCACCTGGTTACATCTTCATAAAAGGCCATCAGGTTGGTAAAACGTGTAACTGAAGTTAGGCTTAAAAAAGGTGAAAAGATATCATATATTATTTACTACTTTTCTTGTAGTGAATGAACTTCTCTTTCCCACCACGTAGTAAATGATGTAGCAAGAAAATAAAATCTTAATAGAAATTTTAAAAGTCTTTCTCATTCTTTTCTTTGTCTTACTTAGTTTTTAATGATCTCCATTTGAACAGCTCTTATGTAAAAAATTTAAAAAGGTGACTAGTCCTGAGTAAAAGACAAAAGATGAAAGCAAAAAGAAACAGAAATAAGTAGTAAAGGAAACCAAATAACAACACTGTTATTCCAAGATATGCATAATGTGTGTATTTGCAAATTATGTATTTATTAATCATCTGGAAAAGACAGTTGGTGACTGGGTGAGAGAACTAATAAGAAGGTGTCACAAAGCTAAGAAGAACTGTGTGACCAGCAAAATAAAATGACATTAAATTAATATATAGAGTAGAAAAATTCAACTAGAAATATCAATATTTATATTCAAGTTTTAAATTATCAGCATCATGACTGCAGAAAGTTCTACATGCCTGGAGAAAGTTCTTCAGGAGAACCTGTACTTGGTAACAGCAAACAAATAAATTGTTACCGTGCATAATTAATAGAAAACGCTTCTAAAAAGATAAGAATGGCAAATTGAATTGAGACTGAATTTTAGACATTATTGTAAAATGAAAATAAATAAGAAGAGTCTGACCTGTTCAGGAAAACTGTAAGAAGATATTGGTAAGTAGGTCCACGTTATTCAGGAAAGAGATAAATTAAAGAGGTATCAGTTATATACAAATAATAGGGAAAAAGAGGTTATGAGGGTGTATAAGGCGATGAGACTACTTTATACTTTGTCATCCAAGAAAAATGTGACAAATATTTAACTAATAGTTAACAAATTGAAAATGGACAACAGAGAATATCTCTTATACTACACAAAAGGAAGTATTGGAATATAATGCAAAAAATTAGTCATCTAAGAGCTTTGAATGATTCTAAAATAAGGTATTTGGATGATTAATAAGAACAACCACTGATAATTAGGTGACAACTTTTAGATAGACATTTATGACTGAATGAATCAGAATTTAGCAGGAGTAAGAAATTTCCTTTACAGAGAGATCAGTTGTATTTCTTAATTTTGGAGATTTTTCTACCTGTAATTGCCACTGTATTTCCCACTGTCAGAAACAGGATTATATGGACCACTGACTAGATTTCATTGGTAAATCACCGTTCTCCTCCCAGCTAAGGTAGTTTTTATTTCTTTTATGATAGCTTTTTACATTAAATTGAGTTTCTTTCTGCTTGCAGTATTTATAAATATCTCACTTTCTTTATCATTAGCAGAGGTGAACCTCTGTGTAGGAGCCTCTGTTCCTGAAATTACTGTCTGAATTACAAAATTTGTCTTCATATCTTGGAACAATCATTTATCACCCTTTAAACAATGTTAATGGGAAGATTCATTACTTCATAAGTAACACAAATAAGAAAAAAGTCCCTGTAATGTTTGTATGTGTTTGAGAAACCATGTTAAACTTACATATACTTGGCAAACACAGCATCTGACATTTAAAAACGTATTAATATTTGGACAAAAATCCTAGAGGACTTTCAAAATTCAACCAGCAAATAATGCCTGGATATATGTAGGAAAATTGTACTGCATATCAAGAAACTGCTTCTTCTGTGAAACTTTTGCAGTGTTTAAGATTGAAGGGAGTTATGAAGGACAATGCACTTCTAACTGAAAAAGCCTTTTACCAGAACATTGCATCGACCTATAGTTCTTTAAAGATTTTTTTCTGTATTATAGACTTAACATGTACATTCACACGCAAAATTTTAATATTGTGTCTGTTTTTCAACTGTATCAAGCGTTGAGAGTGAACACTGGATTGGTTATTTCACTCACAAGTTTCCATATTATCTTAGTGCTTTGCAGTGAAATTCACCCTTGATTTATTTGTTTCAAAGTATGGAAATACTATCATTATATATATGTTTATATACATTTGCTTTTAAATGTAATTTATGAGCATTGAGCTTGAAGAATATTTTTATTGTGGAAATTAAAAATCAAAACAAGAAGGAAAAGAATGAAACAAATGCTAATCTGAAAAATCAGAGCATCATACCCTGGAGAGTATGAGGTTCAGGTCTTCATGGGCAGCATGTTCCAATGGTAGAGTCACTCAAGTGAGAAATTCCTGCTGCTGGATATGACTGAATTCAGTGTTTACCTGAACAGGAGCAACTCTCTAATTTCTCAGATACTACAATATTTAGTAGATGCTAGAGTATCTGTAGGCAAGAACTCTACAAAATACCTCATTAGTGAGACAGAAAGCTTGGTGTTTGATACATGTGTTGTATCTTCTGTTGCATCTGTTGCAGACTTAAATCTGCAGCTGGCTCTGAACAATTCACTGTGGGCTATACTGGAGACACTTATGGCTACACTGCCGTTGTTCAAGGCTGCCCATTGCTTCAGTCATGCAGAATAAACTATCTGCTCCCTCGAATGCCTTTCTACTTCCAAACTTCACTCCTGAACTGAATTGTTCCTTGCTGTCAGATCTGGCAAAGGAATGAGAAATTAGAATGTATGTTTAATGAAAATGTGTTGGAGATACTAAACTCACTGTGAAAAAAGGGAATCACCCTGAGTTTTTTGTATAACTCATCAAAGAAGAGAAGGGTCAAAAGAGAGTACAGTCAGTGTTTCTGGGAAGGGTTCAAAGAACAAATAAATTCTCTAGCAGTCTGGAATCCCCAGTCAAATTTAAATCCCTGAAATAGATCTATATAGAGCAGAAATAGGTTATGGTCAGGGGTGAGAACACTTAAAAAATCAAGACAATTACTTCTTACTGTGAGAAGGCCTTCCATCAAGCTTAATATTCTGTTAGTCTGTACAGTCTGATTAAGATAAAATAAAATTAAGTCTTTTATATGCTCCTATGCTTAGCCACTTAACACTATTTGAGATAGCTGTCTAAAAGGATTAGGTTCCAGGCACGACAATAATTTGTGAATCTGTTGGTTTCTAAAGATAACTGGAAAGAAGACATAACCATTGCATGCCTGAGCATGGTCAGCAGCTTGTTCTCATGAAAAGAGACATTAACAGTGTAATATCTCTCTGATTATTAGTGTGTCTTTGCTAACTTTAGTCAGCCATGAAGAACATACTTATTGATGGTGAAATAGTGCATAATGATGTAGGTCTGTAATTTTTAATAGAAATTCTCTATGTGACAAATGATGCATTAACTTTAAACTGGACTGGGTCTTTAATATTCTGCCTGGTAAAAGAATCTCAGGAGTCTTATGAGAAGGACCAATTTTAGAACCAACTTTCTCGTAATATGAGAAAATTACTTAGCCTTTAGAGTTTCCTCAATTTGGTCTTTATTCTGGTAAGGAAATTAATTAATTTTGAGCCTCCCAAATTTGTGTGTGTTTTAATTTCCTAAATATATAAAGAGATCAGTGTAGTAGTTGTTATGGTGTCTGCACTGTGAATTGTACTTCACAGAATATGCAGTTATGAATAATATAAAAAAGAAACTTGTTTGCATAAGGAAACTTACTTTCCTTACATAAAATATTAGGAGGATGTACTTATACAGTCAACATGAAGTTTAAAAAACAGGTGCCTCTTCATATTCAAAATTGTATTTTTTAAATATTGCCTTTGCTAGGCTAGTGCTCAAGTTTGAGGATTCTGTTCTAAAAATTAGAATTCCATGTCTATTGACTGTCTGTGTTTTTTTGCTAAAATTTGCCAGGTTTATAGATGAAAAAGATTTTTTTCTAATTAGCAGCAAAGCATACTATTTCTGAGAAAACCAAGTTTGATATTTTACTGACTCACTTTTCATGATAATGTACTAATTCTTTGGCACCCTAAGCATATTAGAAGTAGTTATTTTGCCTCTAATTACACTCTTGTAATCACATGATACATAAGGAGTATGGATTAAGTGTTTTGATTATTGGCAGCATAGAATCTAGTTCACTCTATTATCTTAGATCTGTGTCAAAACTAAGAAAAAAATTTATATTGTATGAAAGTTGATGTGATGTATCTGACTATAAACAGAGGACACAGATGAAGTGGTGCCACATGTTATGTAGCAGAATAGAGGAGAACTACATGTTAAATGCAAACCCAGACCCTGAACCTAGCAAAAATTTGTTAGCGTTAGTCTCATGCAAGAACTGAAAGTTTGAGTGTCTGTTCCACTAATGGGAAAGAATGTAAACGTGTTTAAATTTATCCTTAAAATTGCAAAAGGCAGTCCTTCCCAAGAATTACTTTTTTCATGCTACTATATAGAAAATATTAAGCTTTGTGGTTTTGTTGTGTTTTTTGGTTTTTTTTTTAACTTAGGCAATGTAAAAACCAACATGATCTCAGTAAATGTACTCATAATCTTACTATGGGCCACTGCCAAGCCTAGTAAGAACCCTAAAGACACTGACCAGCATCATATGCCTCTGATACATGAATTATAGGCACCAAAACCATTCTCACTATGAAACTAATAAGTTGTTTGCCTTGAACAGGATTTAAGATGCCATAAATTTTATTTTAATGCATGTATCTCTAAGGAAAGTAACCTAAATTCTAATATATATAGTGTTAGATTCATCAATGCTTTAGCCTAAAACAGGAGCTGTAAGATGTGTTATTAGCTCTGTTTCTCCAAACTATTTATTTTTTTGTGAATACCATTGCAAATTCTGTTTGTAGACTCCAACTCATACCTTATGTGATTGGTTACCACACCAGCTAGATAGCAGAAGCCAACAGATTAAAATATTCAGCTGCCCAGTTTGGTGTATTGTCTGTCTTGATTTTACTTAGCAGGTGCTGCACTGCCCTTATGGGGCAGGAAAAGTAAGGACAGTAGGCACAAGGGATCATTTTATGTGTAGTGGACAGGCTAAGCCAGTTCTTAACTTTTTCCTACTGTGAAAATACATTTCAAATTGTCAAATATTACACTTCTGAGGGAATGGTGACTTTGTTTGCAGCAGCTGGAAAAAATGCCCTTTGTTTGCAGCCTATCAATACAATGACCTTTCCTTCTTGTCAATTTATGCTCAAGAAATACACGAGGTTGTTTTCCCTTTGCTGCATGTTACAAGAATCTTCCAAATTCGTTTGATCAATGGTTCAGAAGCTTTGAAACTGACATGAGAAAATACAAATTTTTGCAGACTCATTTTCAGTTGGACCTGAAGCAGCTGAAGCTAGAGATCAGCTAGAATTAATCTGTACTTAATGAAGAAAACTTGCTGAATTTCTATAAATGCTTGCCTATGACACATATCCAGAGTTACATAAGAAGTCTGCCATTTGTGCAATTTGCTTTGGCAATAATTGTATTTGTATTCAAATAATCTCCCTTGTGAAATGAATAAATCCAAACCTTGCACTTGCCCATCAGACAATAACCTGCATTTTGGAATACATATGACAATGTCAAAGGCAAGAATAGACTTCAAAAGCCACTTTCAGGTTTTCAGAGTTGGTCTAGCAAGAAATACTTTCTTCCTGATATGTTCAAAGTAGATGCTGTCTTTGTCTGTAACGAAACAATGCAAATGCACTGTAGTTTTGTATAATTGCAATGGAAATTTTAAAAGCAAATTTAGATGCATTCTTCTCAGTGTTGCTATGTAGCAGGTATAGATGTACACAGATCCTTTTTCCTCTACACCACATTCTCTGGAAATCTTATAGCCATGTCAGCATGACATGGTAGACCAGCTACAAGTCTCTGCTAAAAAGCGTATGTTATCCTGAGCACATGTTGCATGTTTACACTGTGGTGTTGCTTCTGATCTGCATTTAATCCACATTCAGCCTTCTGGCAGCAGTGCAGACCTCCTACTGATCTCTTTTTCTTCTCTGAAGGAAAATGGGATGCAAAATTGGCATGAAGTCCTCTTCTTAACTGCTCCATATTGGCACTACGTTTCATGTATCATCTACCTACTGTTGCACTGGTTAATGCCCAAGAGCATCTATAGTGGAACCTCATGCATGTTATGCTCTTGCATACAAGCAACCAGTTATGCCAGTTCTTTGTATCTTATTTGCCTTTAAAAACCAAATCTTAGAAAAGGCTACCGGTACTGCCAAATGTCTTCTTTTGGAGACAGGAACCATGGTGTCAGATTTTGAAACGATTTCTTAAAAGATTTGAGGAGATTTCTTAAAAGATTGCTTACTTAAGTGGGGCAACACCTCACCACTAAGGCACCTATTTCCTGATGATTTCCTGGATTTTTGCAAGTACCATGCTGGTTAGGCTCCCATGCACTGCACAGGATGGGTTACTTGCCTAATTTGCTACATCGGGAGCCATAGTTGCATTACACACATTACATATTAATTGATCTGTACTCTCCTATAAATCTAAAAATGTACACAATGTAAAGCTCATGAAAGTTAGAGCACTTGCAGAACTCACAGATCTCATTGACTTGGAGAGGATGGGTTATACATCTGTCGTGGTTTAGGACCATCAGGGAACAAAAGACCACGATTACCCTCAAGTACCGAAGACTTAAGGATTGCTAAAGAACAGGGAGAGCTTAATTGCCGCTTAAGGTGCAGTACAAAACAGACCAGGCTGCTCGGCTTGGGGAAGAAAACAGAAAATAATTTAATACCAACTAAAACATAAAACCCCAAAACATAACCAAAACAAAACAACACAGAATGGTACAAAGATGAAGAGTCTGACCAGCCCTTTAA
>WBNH01006516.1:152893-263160 GCA_013401255.1 Urocolius indicus | reverse complement strand
GACTGTGGGGTCTGCATGGTCGCCTCCATCTTGTACCACTCTTACACCTCCCGCCTCGCACCTCAAATTCCCATCCCTAAATAGTGATCGCAGAGGCGCCAGATTGGCCCAGCCAGGCCGGGGGGTGGGTCTGAACCCAGGAGTCGGGGGAGAGTCTAAAAAACTTTTACTGAGTCTTCAGTGCAACCTGCTCCCCCTGTTACCAAGCAAAAGCAAGTCCTTGCTAAACCATGACAACATCAAAATAAGAGCAGTGGCCAAGAGAGAAGCCCCTCAGCCTGAGCCTCAGAGAAGAAAGTTGAAGTGAATTTTAATCTAACAGTATCATGCACGAGGAGGAAATGCAGGAACAGCTGTAGTAGAATAATTTGTTACATTGTGGTAAATTTGGATGGTGTCTCTGAGCCCTTAGCCTGTGATCAGCAGTTAAATTCCACTTGCCTTACATGTGCTACCTCATAGAGGTGCACTACACTAACTGTGCCTCTCAGCTGTGTTTTGATTAAAGCCATACTGCTCTTCCACTCTCTGGCAGCTGCATCCAGACCACTTTCCAAAGCATCTTAAAATATTACCAGCTTATCCAGGAATATAGAGGTCATGCTGTTGTTATTTACAGCCAAATATGTATTTTGCATATGTTAAGCTAACCTGTGCTTTCGAGCAATAACACTTTTGATAACACAGAATCCTATACTAAAAAATCCCAGCTGTTTTTGACTGTCAATGGTCTTTCAATGCTGCTGCTGCCCAGTGTATTCTCAAACAAATGCTAACCTTAGATGCATAAACCCTTAGCTGAAATTGCTTCCTTACTGTAAGCACTTAATCACATTGATCCTCTGTTTTTGCCCTAACACAGAAGGAAGAAAGCACTCCCATAGTCAGGGAAACACCTTTCCTGGAAGGTTTAGGGACTCCCTTTCGGCTTTTTTTTTGTGGCCTCTCAGGTGAGACTGTGTCCTGAATTGGGAATGTTTCTCCTCCACTGCATTTTGGTGCAAAGTGCCAGTGATTTAGGGCCAACATTTGAGGGCACGGCCCTCAAACAAGCATGGCCTGTTGCCTTAAGAAGGAATTCAAGTATTGGATTACTTTGTCAGTTGTGTGAAGAGGAACAATAAGCAAACATCAAAATCCTAAACAACTTCTAGTTGCACTTCTCAAGATTACAGTCTTATCCCTCCCTTTCAGCATCCACATGTCAAGCAAATGTTGCTACATCTGCTTATTATATACATTTGCCCATATTCTTACTTAGAGCTACAAGGCAATGGAAAACTGTCATGTTTTTAGAAAGTCTCAGGCCTCAGAATGAGGCTTTGTGACAAAATATGAAATTCTGGGAAATGCTGCAGGTATCAAGGTATCCCTAAAAAATGCTCCAAACTGCTCTCTCTCCTACCTTAAAATCCTTTAGCACTTTCAGGGCTGTGTCTTGAGCTAAGGCTCTGAGCAGCTTGCAAACTGGAATGTGGAAGCAGCATTTAGGCTGCTAGCAGACACAAGCAGATGAAAAAAAGAAGAATATGTCCATGGTGCAAAAGGAGCATGGTCCACAGTAGTCATATCAGCACACTGTCATCCCAAGCTTATTAGGCTTGGTGACATATAAACCTTATTAGTTCATGCATATTGGGTTTCTCTCACAGCCAGACTGCTTCCTGAGGCTAAACTAGCATGCTGGCACATGTGCTACACCATATTGTAATACTAGCTCATTTAACAGAAGTTCAGACAGCTACATGAGCCTGTCCTTGTCCACTGTAGCTCTACTCTAGGTAGCAGTGAGGGTAAGTAGTGACTGAGCTGTGGATTTTGGCATTAGTACTTGCATGATGCAAATAAGCATCTATGATCCTTCTCTTACTGGTCTTAGATGTATGTAGGTTACCAGATAGATAGTTGATAGATAGCTGATAAGAGTCTGATAAGTGTGGAAATAGTAACTTTCCTCAGTACCAAAAACGTTTTTGCACACCACTCATATAGTTTCCTTTACAAGATATCAACTATATAATTGTTTTGGTTAGAAAGGCCTTTAAGATCAATTCCACCACTAACTTAACTCTACTAAGCCCTCTACTAAATCATATCCTTAAGTGCTGCATCTACATGTCTTTTGAATATCTCCTGGGACTGTGACTCCACCATGGGCAGCGTCTTCCTGTGTTCAATAACCTTTTCAGTGAAAAAGTTCTACCTAATATCCAACCTAAACCTCCCATGAAGCAACTTGAGGGTATTTCTTCTTGTCCTGTCACCTGTTTTCTGGGAGAAGAGACTGATCCTCACCTTGCTACAACCTTCTTTCAGATAGCGATAAGGTCTCCCTTCAGCCTCCTTTACTCCAAGCTAAACAGCCTCAATTGCCTCAGCTGCTCCTCATAAGACTTGTGCTGTAGACCCTTCACTAGCTTTTCTGCCCTTCTTTGGACACTCTCCAGCATCTTGATGTCTTTCTTGTAGTGAGGGGCCAAAACTGAAAGCAATATTCAAAGTGCAAATCTTTTCCAGCTCATATGGTTGTTCTTAATGGAAAGGTGTGAGTGCATACATCTAGACAATGTTCTCTTTCATTGACACCTCTTAATGAAAGACCCATATTACTACTAGTCTTGGGACAATGGAAATTTTTAGAACAATTTCTGGACCTTTCCCTTCCTTCCCCTTCATTTTCAACCTTGTTTATATCCAGTTCATGCTTAGTATTCTTTATTTGTTAGACATGACCATCGAGAAATCTGCATTCTAGCAGCTACAACTTTATGACCCAACTGCTTGATGACTTTTCTCTTAGGACCTAGCTAGAATACCTGCCTGTTCAGCAGTAGCAGATCCTTTTTCTAGCATAGTAAGTAGGCTAGGAATGTGCTATCCTTTCAAGACTGTTAGTCAAGCAAGTAAAACACAGAGTAAAAAATACTTAAAGTCAAAAAGCCACACATTGAGCCCCTAGATACTTTTGCATATTTCTCTAATACTCCCCTTCCAGATAAGTGGCACCTCTACTGCCTGTTTTCTCCATTGTCCTCAAACCAGCTCCAGTAGCTCCACAGCAAGCAGCCATTTTGCCACCCTCAAACTGAGCATTGTTATTTCAAAAGTCTTACTGCTACTGAGTTTTGGATCATGAATAGGGCCAGGTACATGTAAGCTTTGTATTTGAATCATAACCACAATACCAAACCATTTAAATACCTTAAATTCCTATGGGGGTTTTTTTTTGGGTTTTTTTTTTTTTTTTACTTTCTGTTGTCCTCTTTTGCTCTCATTATTTGGTCTCTTTTAGCTTTCCTTCTCTCATATAAAATTAAAAAAGAGAGAACTTCAGAACTTTTATAAAGATTTGCAAAAAATACCTCCTCCACTCTAAAAATCCTTCCATATTCTTAATTTCACATTCACATCTGCAAATGCAGATACAAAAAAAAACTCTACCACCCACCTTTGGTCAATAAATATCATTACTGCAAACAAGCATGAATTGTGGAAGCTGAACAAATCAAGATGCGCTTTTGACAGGTTCATTTGGCAGTGTAGGAGGATATTCTACAATTCTAAAAATATGTTCTATTTTCACAGACATTTTGAGATTTCTCTATAAGTTCTCTTACAGAAGATGGCCCAGGGCCCATATGGTACAAGTCAATCTGACAGATGTTATATAATAATCTTCCTTGATTAAACTGGAACAAGACATTCTTTTCTCGTTAACCAAATAACAAGCAAGAAAATCTCCATCCATTTTGAAATAAAACGCCACCATCTAGATAGATGTGACAGAGCTAGAACTTTGTTATCAGGAATGTCGTTGTCATGTTTGGAAAACCCTTGTTCCTTTATGTCATGAGAAGAGTCCATTATGTCATAAGATAAAGCAACAAAAATTTATTAGTCCTAGATCTTATTACCTGTGTTATTAATTTTAAAGCCAGCTTAGGGAATAGCAATATACACCAAAATAATTCTTTAAAAGGAAAGCAACAGGAAGAGAGCACTGATAGTAATTTAATTACTTCACACATAGATATGGAAAGCAGCTCATTTACAGAGAAAGTCTGCATATTTTCTGGGAATAGAGTCTTCAAATATTTTATATCAGACATTGCAGGAAAAGGAGTCAGACATCTTTTGAAATAGGAATATACTATTACTTTTTTACCATATCTGTGAGTATAAAGTGCACATTGGGATATTTTCCCAAGAGAGTTTACTAAAATGGCTTTAGGCATGTAGCATCTTCTAGCTTATTACAAATAACACACAATTTAAGAAAATCTTTAAGGTTTTCTTTAAGTTCCTCAAGCATCTGAATCTCCAAAGCTGTGGAGAATGTAATGAGAACATGCAATAGTGCCAAACAAGACAATTTTGACCTGAAACACCTATGCTGACCACTTAATGCAAGAAAAACCCCTAAAACTATAACTATCTTCAATGACTATGTCAGGAAAAATACTTCAAGCTTTCGCACATAGATATTTGATTTTCTTATGCCTGATATACTCATGAAGGCTGCAATTTCTGGTTTTCCCTGGGTTTTTGAGTTGTTGAAATGGCTTTAAATGTATTTTGTCTCTGTTACATGTATTTTAAGTGTGCAGAGCCTCACCATATTGTGTTATGATTTGGACCTAGTTTTGCAAGCCTGCTTTTTTAGTATTTTATTTATATTAGTAGTCATGTGGTGATGACTATAACTCATTATTCTCATGAGTAAATCTTTACAGAATTGGATCTTTATTCTAGATCCAGTAAAAGTGAAATCAAAGGGCATTTTATAAAGTAATATGGATCTAGAACTTTGTAATGTTTATGATTTATTTATCTCCTTTTCCCTTTCAAAACAGTTAATCATGCTATCTTCTTCAATTGCTCAAAACTGTATATTTATGTTTAGACAGTAAGCTCAGAGACTGAAGATAGGAAAAGAACATCCTCTGGCTTAGCAATATAATACTATGTCTTATTCAGGGTTGTTAGTCAGCACTCTCAATTTCATGCAATTTATTTTGATGTAAAAACATTTAAACACATAGGACAACTCCTATTCATTTCATTGTTTTTGGCATGCTTGTCTAAGTCTCAGCTAAAGCAAGAATCTTCTGTTCATCTTGTATGAAATTAGACTTCATCTTACTGTGCCAAACCTCTTGGGAACTAATTACAAGTCTATTTTTATTGTAAAACAAGCACATTAAAAGTTTACAAATTGGGGGTATGTTTACTTTTCTTAGCTCATATATTGTGTTCTGGAGTATTATTCCCATATGTAAACACTACTGAAAATAAGAATTGCCTCAGCACCTTCCCTGTTGTCAGAAACAGCTGTTCAGTGTGGTAGCTACTTCATTATTTTTCAAAAATAGATACTAAGCCCCCATGAACTAATTCTCCTTCAAGTGAGTAGTGAAGTGGAATATTGTAGTAATTTCTTCCTTGCTTTTTTTTTTTTTTCAGTTTGAAAGTAATGTCCATTCATAAAATAAATATACTGCTGATGGAGAAAAATGTGAACTCATGGGCCTAAATTTAAGTACTCAATGATATGTGACATTCATTTAATTAGTGCTAAGCATGTGTTTTAGTATTTTTGTAACCAGAATTGGAATATATTATCTTTCCCTATCGCCTTGGAATGGATGAGGATAAATTTTATTCTTTGCACTCACAGTCCATGCTTTGAACCTTGAGGTATGATGTTCGTCATTCTTTGAGAAGTGAGTTTGTTTTTTTTTTTTTTAAAGGAAAACAGATATAGGAATAGATATATTTTTCATTTGTTAAAATAAAGAAAAGTACACATTTTATTTCATAATGCCAGGCGACTGGATTTAAAAGAAACAACAAACACTATGAGACTCATGATAAAACTATGAATTTCCAGAGTAGGGAGAAAGAAGTCACTGCTAGATTGCAGATAGGGGGGTGAAGCAGTTGTCTGGATACTCATATCTGTGTGTGCCACCAGCCTAAGCACAACATACAGAAATGGCAAAAGACACAACTTTCCTGATAGCTTTGTACTTCTCTGGCAACACTCCAAGTCAGTGACTACTTTCTCTCCTCTAGCATTTGAGACTATAAAGATCATAGACAGTATAGGATCTGGACAGACTCAATTGATGAGCTGAGGCCAACTGTATGAGGTTCAACAAAACTCAGCACCAGGTCCTGCACTTGGATCACAACAACCCCATGCAATGCTACATGCTTGGAGTAGAGTGACTGTAAAGGTCTCTAGAGAAAAAGGATCTGGGATTGTTGGTTGACACCAGGTTGAACATGAGCCAGCAGTGTTCCCAGGTGACCAAGAAGGCCAATAGCATCCTGGCTTGTATCAGAAGCAATGTAACCAGCAGGACCAGGAAAACAATTTCCCCCATACTCGGTGATGGTGAAGCTGCACCTCAAATACTGTGTTGAGGTCTGGGTCCACCACAACAAGAAGGACATTGACGTGTTGGAGTGTGTCCAGAGAAGGGCAATGAAGCTGGTGAAGGATCTGGAGAACAAGTCTTATGAGGAACAGCTGAGGAAATGAGTCTGGAGAAAAGGAGGCTGAGGGGAGATCTTATCTCTCTACAACTATCTGAAAGGAGGTAGTAATGAAGTGAGTGTTGGTCTCTTCTCCCTAGTAACAAGTGAAAAGATGGAAGGAAATGGCCTCAAGTTGTGCCAGAGGAGGTTTAGATTGACAATTAGGAAGAAATTTTTCACTGAAAAGGTTGTTGAGAATCGGAACAGACTGCCCAGGAAGGTGATGGAGTCACTATCCTTGGATATACTCAAAAGATGTGTAACTGAGGCACTTAAGGCATAGTTTAGTGCTGGACTTGGTGGTGCTGGGTTAATGGTTGGACTCAACGATCTTAAAAGTCTTTTCCAACCTAAATGATTCTGTGATTTTATGAACTATCAGAAAATACCACTAACAGAATATTAAGCAAGTTAATACAGTATTATTAATGTCAAAAATCAATCCTGGCATTCTCCAGACTAATTATTTGGTAAGAACGACTTTGTCCATTTTTTATACACTTATTTTAGCAGAAGTGTCAGCAGTTACAGAAGTAGCTTTTATCTAGGAATTTTAGAGCTGAGACCAGTGAAAATTAAACATCTCACAAATAGATGATTGAATTGATGTTAATGGGTGCAGATGTGATGATGTCCAGTGTATACAGTAGATATTATGCGACCTACATACTGTTATGAGCATGCTAGAAAACTTCAAGTGCTTTGGAACAAGTGGCATTACCATCATAGCATTAGAAGGATTAACCAACACAGTTGAGCAAGGCCTTTCCCTTGATACGGAGGGTGTGGTACACATATTTAAACAGGCACTCCTTAAAAAACAATCCCAGTTGTACCTGTATTGAACAAACAGGCTTTACTCACAATATTTGTCAGACTTTAAAAAGCTATGTCAATAGTAGCATGGATGTTGCACATGATTTTCTGGGGAGAAGAATCAATACCAGATATCAATATTAATTCCCTTTTCTATTGTTTCCATAGACTTAAAAAGATCACAGCAAGTCTGGTAAGAAAAAATGCATAATCAAAGTACCCGTATTTTCAAAAAGTTATTGTTAGTGGGTGATCCAAATAGTGATCAATGTCTGAATCCAATCCAGTCTACATAAGGTTTTATACTACAAGCTTAATTAAGATAGATGTGGAAAAGATTGTCATCTGAATGCTTGTAGCAACTGTGTAGGTACTGGGAGTGGTTCAGGAAGGGCCTGTGGTTTGCAGCCTGGAAAAGCAATCTGCTTCTCTGTGCTTGTGGATAGTGCTAGGAATGGCCATTATTGAGCTTCTTTCATGTTGCGGCTGCACACAGAAAGAATCTGCCTCTACAAGAAAGAAGCTCTCAGGATAAAATATACATAACATATTCTCTGTCCTTTTTCACTGTTGTTTCCAATTCTTTATCTGGCAATGTATATTTCAGGTTTTAATACCTTTGGTTTAGAGCACTCTTCCTTTCTGAGGAAAGGTTGTGCTGTTTAAAAAGGCTATAGAGTGTTGGGGCCTCCTTTATTTGACCTCTAGTTTGGACACTAATGTAAGTCTGTGTAAGTAAATGAACTGAACAATAATAAAAATATGCTAAATCATATAGACATAAATGTATTGGTATTATATGCTATTCATAACATTCATAACACTACAAATGAGATAAACCAGTAAAATCTGTTAATATAAAAGTTATTGTCTGTTAATACAAAAGATATTTTTATACATAAAGTATAGTATGGACATGTTAGTGAAGAAATTTATGTTAATGCACAGAAAACTATTGAAAGAGAACTGGTAGTGCTGTACAGTGATAAGAATACAGCTTATGAGAGCTTAGGAGGCAAACCTTGATATATGCATCTCTTTATCTAGAAATCCATAGGACTCTAAGAAATGCATTTTAATGCCATCTTGGGAAGCAGGGGGAGACACAATATTAGAAAGTAAAATAAATGCATAGTCTTTTTGTTCTTGGTATGAACAATGAATTCCTAAACTTCAGGAGTATAGTCAAGACTAATTAACTTTGTGATAGTAGAGGTGACTCCACTGGAAGCACAGAAGAAACTTTGTAATTAGGCAATTCTGGAAGCTGCCAAAAATAGCCCAAGCATACATCACTTCTCTGCTTTGTTCCTGAGTAACTTTATTTCTTGCCATTCCTTAGCTCATTGTGTGCTTCGCTCTACAGTTTCAGTCACAGAGGTTATTTTCAGTTCTGCTCATAAAAACGATACTGCTTACTGTGTTGACACCATGTACGGTGCTTCCAGTGTAGGAGATGAGTTGTGCTCCCGACACTGCTGAGTGGCAATTGTGAGTGAAGGACCCTCTGCAGACTCTCTACAGATGCTCAAACAGACTTGTAATTTCCAAATAGAAAACTTCACTATTTACAAACTGTTTTCAGTGGCTAATTATGTGGCCAGTCTGGGGAAAAGAAACCGTATGCTCAGCATGATTTATCAAGAAGAATAATTTCCTTTCTCGATTATAGCCACTTACAACCCCTGATTTTAAAGCTGGATATCTTCAAATATGATTGTATTTTAAGATTTCAGAGTGAAAGTGTGTCTGAAAATTTCAGGATATGGAAAGCAAATCAATGCTTGGATCACAGTGGAAGCAGTTGTTTACAGTGGCTACACTATCTGAACACGCTGAAAACAACAGGGAATGGCTTACAGGGTCTATTGCTGAAGGAGGACATGCTGCTATCCACAAAAGAAAGAATGAACAGATTAGTTGTTGTAATGTGCCTAGAACATTTGGAGCAGAGCAACGTGCGAAACTAAGATCTGTCAATGCTTCCCATATCTGCAGCCCAGCCATATCATTGCCCCCAGAAAATCAGCGGCTAGCATGAGATGGACATTAAGGACTGAACTGACCATTTGAGGTCTTAGGTCATGAAAGTACCAAGATGTACACTTTTAAGACCACCACATCCAAAAGGCAAGAGCCCCTTTAAATATAAAGACTAGGCATTTGAAAATCAAGGAAAATTTGGAAATGATGGAAAATCACTCACGTATCACATATCCCAGGTATCAGATAGTTTTTAATGATGAGAAGAATGTAAATCTTCTGATACTTGTAGAGGTTTACAAATTTTTAACACTTATTTTTGTAACAGTAGATATTTTTTTAAAAACAGAGCTCTTGTAGTCTATAAAATACAACTAGAAGTCCAAGTTGTGTATGTACCCTGTTGTCAGGACGGCTTGTTTCACACAGACATCCATGGATGCAGAGGTGGATCAAGATCATTGTTTTGTGAACTACTGCATATGCTTTATGCTCAGGGGAAAAAAAAAAAAGAGCTGTTTTTGCTTCTTTTTTTTTTTTTCTTAGAGAAATCTAGCTTATGCATTCTTAATTTGTGGCTAACAAATGTAAACTGAGGAGGAACCAGGCTTGCTTACACAAAGAGATAAATCTTATGATTATATTTCTTAGGCAGAGACTGATGTGGAAAAAAATGTAGAGTAAAATAAGAATTGCTAAACAGATCTTGTTTTTCTTTCTGCAGGTCTTTGTTTAAGAAAATTTCTTCTAGGGCTTTGCAAGTAATATTTGATTTGTTATGTTTTTATGATTTTGTTAAAGTAAAATCTGCAGACATTTACTGTGATTAATGTATGAAAGATTTTGAAATAAAAATATCCCTAATTTCTTAATTATTCTCCTTCATAATTACCTCAGATTTTCATAAATCATGCCTGAGACTGTTCCTAATACGTTCTTTTCTTCCAAATGTCTGGAGGCATTGCCTCAGAGTACCTCACTGTGGCACTCACTAGAATAACAGTGACGTGTTCTGAGACAGCGCTTGATCCTAATTTAGTGTCAGACTGCATATTTTCTCTAGGCCTAAATCTAATTGGGTTGCCTGCAGTTCCATACATGGACTTGACTAGAATTTGATTTCTTGAAACAAAAACAGAAAAGTAAACACTATGAGCAGAAGAAAGATTAGTTCATCATCACCGAGGATATGGATTCCTTTGTAGCTGAGACTGTAGGAGAAATAACCTTCAGTGGAGAGATGCCCGAGCAAGTCACAGACAAGAGCATTCCTCCAGTACTGCCCAGGTATTAGGAGGTACAAGTCACAGATTGATTTATTCATGTAGTTCCACGCACAAACTAACAAGCTGTCTAGGCTAAGCAGTACATCTACATTTTGGAGCAATCCCATGGAGGATAAGAGGGCTGGAGTATGTGGTGTACAAAGGGGAGGCTGAGAGAGTTGGACTTGTTCAGCCTTAGAAAAGAAGGCCTGTAGTGGAAAGACAAGAAGCAATGGGCACAAGTCAGAAGAAGGGAAAATCTAACTTGATTAAAGGAAAAAAAAAACAAGGAAAGAATTGCTGACAGTATGGTTCTAACATATGTATAGAGACACTTTCAAATAAAATACAAAAGCCATTTAAATAATTTCAGAAATGTTTTAAAAGTCTGAGGGATGGCAGAACATACTTTTTCTGTAACACTTCAGTTTGCCTAGCATTTTAGAGAGGCTTCTGGTGCATTCTGTAAGTCATATTCATTTAGAGTCAACCAAGCCTTCCGAGTATAAAACTCTTCATTAAAGATTAATTTCTGCTACCTAGCTACTTTTATTTTTACAAGGGAGGAAGCACATTCCTTATTTTCAAAACCTCAAAATATCTGAAAATTCAATTGCAGAAGACATTATTTGTCCTTGACCTCTATATGCAATTTCTCTTGGCAAAACAGTTTTAACCTTATTTTGCCTATCCTGATATGTTCCAAGTTTGGGTATTATTTTTTAAAGAATGTATCAGATGTGGCATTAGATTTAGAATATTCAGTTACAGGATTAGATTTTTTTTTCTCAAACTAGTTCTAGAATTTTCTGAAATATGATGGTTTTCTGAGAAGACATGCTTCTACCTTTTCATCAAGGGTATTTGAGAATGTTATAAGAATGTTTTCCTGGATGGAAAAATGAACACTGAAGAGATCCTTTTCCTTATCTTCTCCTACAGGAAAATACTATGAATCTTTCCAGTAATTGAAGAAGTATATTGATTATTCCCTCATTATGCTATCTTAATTTCTTTTTCTCAAATCTAATGCTTATTGTGCCAACTCCTATATTTCTGCCATCACACTACACAGTCAAGTGTTCTTTGAAGTGATCAATAGGATTTATAAACAGCTGTGAATTCAGACTCAACGCTGTTTTGAGTCCTTTTTATATAGCTTCAATCACAAAAGGAAAAATTCAAACTCTCATTTTATCATGAGTTCAAACCTTTCCAACTACTAAGGATTACTCCAGCGGTATGGAGCTGCTAGAGGCCTACTAGATCCCCCTTTCACAACTCTCACATCTTTTCAGATGCCTGGTTCAATAGAGATTGGACCAGAACACCTACACTCTAAAAAATGGCAGATGATGTCAAAATTAGGTACACTTTAAGGTAATGTAGAAACTACTCTCTAAACTATTAGTAGTAGAGTGAGCAAGCAAAACAATTCCCTTCAAAGAAAGTCTTAACTAGGACTTCTCCTTTGCCCCTTCAGCCCCTTTCAGCCAAAGATTCTGTTCCAATCCAGAAAAGGAATGAAAATATAATTTCGAAGCTATTTAGGCATGCAGATGAGAGGAGCTTACAAAACTGTCTGAGTGATTATGTAAACTTGCAGATTTCCCTGGTGTCTTGCTATCCAGAAGATCCTAAATAGCTTTGCTAATCTGAGTCTAAAGAACTAGTTTGCTTATTAAGCAATAGCAATATTCAGGTGACTGTGTGATTAAAATTTCATTACTATTTACTTAATTTCTCATTAACTTTACATTTTCATTCAACATCAATGTGAGCTACCTACTCTAGGCAGAGTATATGTGAGCAAGTGCTGTTATAAAGCTTGTATTGTTTATTGCTTCATATATAGAGATCAGGTGACAGCAATAAAAAGAGGTGGTAGTACTACAAGGTAGTGAATGAAAGTTACAACTTGATTGCCTTATTAAAATGAAGCTATTTTTTTTTCATTAAGCAGCAGATATTTTCAAAAGGAACTCAGCAGAAAACAAGTAGTATCTTTATTCCATTTAAAAATTGCCCATGTGTTCATCCAGCATGTTTCAATTCATGTTCTTAACCTAATAACTCTTCTCAGTTACTACTATCCTCATTTAATCTTTGGACCAACTGCTCTGCTACCTCACCTGTTATATGAATGCAGAACATTTTCTCCAAGCTGCTAGTCTGAAATATACAATTAGAAATAGATCCTGCATGTTATTCTATTTTTAAGAATACATTAAAAAAAATAATTGCTGTTAGTTGGACAGCTCTGAACTACAAATCTGAAGCACAAATAAAATTCCAACACCCCCATCATCTTTAGTTCAAAATCTCACATACATCATCTTGACCTTACTAACTATGAAATAATCAGTGTTGAGCTGGGCTTGTAGTGTGGGGGTTCTATAGTGTGAAATTAATGAGCTGGATGGGATCCCTTATATTTGGGAGAGAAGGAAGTTCTGTGGGGAGGTGTGAAGTCTACTCATGTCAGTTGAAATGTGTTGTGTGGGCACTGAGGTGCCTTTAAGAGGAGTTCCGTAATCTGACATTTTCTTGCTTTCAAGAGTTTTCTCTGTATGGATATCATACTTGCTCAGACTGAATCGATTCAAGTTCTCTTCTATAGGAGTATGCACAATTAGTAGGGAAGTACTCAAAATATGGCTGCTGAAACCAGTCACAGGTTCTGACGTCACAAGAAGCTAAGTTCCGCACTGATATGAGCAAGCTCACAATGTACTAACCTTAACCTAGTCTGAATCTGAAGCAGAAATATTCCATTAGTCACCATTTGGACACAATACAGTCCCTGTTATCTACCAGTGTAGTACAAATGGAACTAGAAGTGTTAAAGTCTATTATAATCATCTGAAAGCATGCAAGACTTATCTACTAAAGTTGATTTTTTTTTTTTTTTTTTTTTTAATTTGTAGTTTCTTTTCTTACAATTTTGAACATCAACCTTACTTTGGCATGAAATCCATAACACTTCGCTATAGGTTTTGGTCCACTGAGGGATGTATATATATTTGTGCTTTTTGGATGGAGGTTGATGTAGACTGTTTTGAATTTAACCTCTGTTTTAAATTGCTGGACTTCAATACAGTTTTTATTTCAGGTGCTTTATGAATGCGACAGGAAGAAAAGACCAGCACAAAAGCACTACAGTCAGTACATTCTTCAGTTGTCTTCCCTCAACTTTCACCTTCATTTTAACCACCAAAAGAATTATGTTACCAAAATATGTGTTTGAAAATAAAATAATACTGGGTATATACCAAATTAATTTTTCCTTGTTAAACTTTTCATAAACTTTTCACATACCTCAGATAATCTCACTTTATTATACTAACCTGTGATTTATACTGCCAACTAAAGCTTTGGTTGACACAGCATAACAATTTCCCTTTTCATTCAGTTACTCTCAAACAATAATAAAAAAAAATCAAACTCCAACCAGTTTTTAGCTAAAGTATTCCTTGCTTGGTTTCTACCCAGTTTGATCAGAAATTACTTTCAGTGTGTGAACATGGGAAAATAGACAGACATTTGATGAAGCTGGAACACAAAAAGTTCCACTTAAATATAAGAAAAAACTATTTTACTGTGAGGGTGGATGGAGCAGTGGCACAGGCCACTGAGGGGTTGTGGAGTCTCTTTCCTTGGAGGTCTTCAAGACCCACTTGGACATGTTCCTATGTGACCTGATCTAGGTGAAGCTGCTTCTGCAGGGGGGTTGGACTAGATGATCTCTAAAGGTCCCTTCCAACCCTACCATTCTATGGCTCTATGATTTCTCACTAGAAACAAAAAGGCACTGGTGTAATTTTGAACATCTACCCAACTGCAATGCAGAGATGTTAAAAGGTGAAATTGAGTGAAAAACTGTTTTGATTTGCTTGAGTTACACGCTTTTGAAAACAGGACTCTGCATTTGGTAAAAGCAATTTTTTTTTTTCACTAACATAGCATGCTGCAATGCTTTTATGGCTAATATGCTAAAGAGCCAAGGGCCGAGGGAACGTTTCTTTGCGTTTTCAGCTGGAACTGCCAAAGAAAACGTTTGCAAAATAGAAAATGACTTTCACCAAAAATCATTTGCCCTTCACTGAAAATATTCACTGAAATAAATCCAAGTGGAATCATTCTGAGTCTTGAAAAAATACTGTTTTCTGGGTTTGGGGAGGGGAAGGCAGGGAGGGTGGAGAGAGGCAAACAGCAAGACTAGTACTAACAGAAAAAAACCCCACCCTTGAAATTGAATGAGACTTCTGTGCTACTTGTAATAGTCCAGGAATCCAAGAAATAATACTGTTACCTGCAGTCAATTCATTCTGTTTACCAAAGATGTACAGAGCTAGATCTTCCAATAATACTGGCTACTATTTAGGAATATGGAATTGGTGATATTGGAGCAGATAAGAGGTGTGACAGATTCCATCTGTCAGTCAAGGTACAAAACACACCAGAGTAGACAACTATGAAATATCCCATTAAAATTATTTCAGACTCAAGTAACTACAGGTTATGCTTATAGGCGTGATTTTAAAAATAGATGTAGATAATATCACTGTTACTTCTCCTGAATTTATTGAGATATTTGCCTTGCAATAAGGCATGCAGAGAAAAATTTGGTATAACATGTAACTTTGTATAAATAAATTAATTTTATTATAAGAAGACAGAGCTGACTGGATGAACAGAGTAAAAGATATGAACATTTTGATCAGGATATATGAGTTTAAAAACAGAATTGTTTTGACCGTAAGCCAGCAATGTGCCTTTTTGGCCAAGAAGACCAATGGCATTCTGGGGTGTATTAGAAGGGCTGTGGTTAGTAGGTTGAGAGAGGTTCTCCTCTCCCTCTACTCTGCCCTCGTGAGACCACATCTGGAATATTGTGTCCAGTTCTGAGACCCTCAGTTCAAGAAGGACAGGGAGCTGCTGGAGGGAGTTCAGCACAGGACCACCAAGAAGATGAAGGGATTGGAGCATCTCTCTTATGATGAACGGCTGAGGGAGCTGGGGCTCTTCAGCTTGAAGAGGACATTGAGGGGTGACCTCATTAATGTTTACTAATACATAAAGTGCAGATGTCAGGAGGAAGGAGCCAGGCTGTTCTCAGTGATGTCCAATGATAGGCCAAGGGGCAATGGATGTAAACTGGAGAGGTTCCAAAGAAATACAAGGAAGCATCTCTTCACTGTGATGGTGATGGAGCACTGGAACAGGCTGCCCAAATAGGTTGTGAAGTCTCCTACTCTGGAGATATTCAAAATCCACCTGGATGAGAACCTGTGTGACCTACTCTAAGTGGTCCTGCTCTGGCAAGGGGCTTGAACTAGATGAGAGGAGCACAGTAAAAGCATTTTCAGGAGAAATAGTAATTGTTGGAGGAGTTAATTTTCTGTAGCATGGTACGTATTGATGTCAAGCTGCACTCTTGAATAAAATTCATGAACAAGTGTTTGTCATGTGGAAGAAAAAAAACCACTGAAAAATGTTTATGAAGATTTTGGTAGGTGATAATGGTTGATATTCCAAATACAAGAACATTTTCTGAAATAAACCTGAGAGCTTGTAATTATTTGAAAAATATTCAGAGAATAATTAATAAAAAAGAAATTGATTCTCATCAATTTCAATCTAACAAGCTGCTCAGTCGTAGAACAGTTTTAGATTGGAAGGAGTCTCTAAAGGTCAGTTAGTCCAACCCTGCCTGCAATAAGAAGGAACATCTTCAACTACACCAGGCTGCTCAGAGCCCTGACCAGCCTGATCTTGAAAATCTTTAAATCTCTTATTTTAGTTTTTTCTTAGCTTCTGGCCTCTGTAAAACTATGAAGAGTAAATCCTTTTGCTACATTTTGTAAAAAAAAAAAAAAAATTAAAAATATTCTACAGCTGGGATGGACTTGATTTTGAGATTATGTAAATATCTTCTATAAAGTTTTCCATTCCATTTAGAATACATTTTAACATTTATTTCATTGTAAATCCATGAATCCGTCAAATCCATTGATTAATAATGTATTGTTGAAAATATACAAAAGCAAAAGGAGCCTTATGATGGAGCTTTTGTAAGTTTATTTTTGTTTTTACAGATGGAATTATTTACTGTGATGAAAAAGACCAGTTCAGTTTTATTTTTTTTAACTCTTCATAGCATTTCTTTCCATAATATCATATTCAGTTCTTTCAGCATAGTTAGTTCTCATCTTTGCAGACTCAAGCAAGTTATATGGTGTCATTGCCATTTATTTCATATTTGCTTTTAATTATAAATGACTGTCTAGTAACAATGGAGTTGTTTTGCCTTTTTGAGTCATAGTATCTCTTACTTCAATAAAGGAATTATTTTGTGACTGATTATGGGATTGCTTCATTTAAATAAAAATAACTATTAATAGTTTGTCTGAAAGACCTTTGCTTCTTCTAGCTATATTTTTAGAAACAGCTATTTAATGTTCAGCACTGCAGCTCTCACACAACACCACCTTCCAACTCTCATATACAACTGCAGGAAGAAAAATAAGCTATTGGCTTCTATCCACAAGGCCTTTAATTGCTTAGCTGCTCTGTATATGAGTGTTTTTTCCCTTTTTTTAAATTGCAAAAATTCTGGAAGTACAGTAACTGCAAAGAGGGTCAGAAACTTTCAAGATTATACCAGAACACTTTGGCAGAGAACATTAGGGCTGTCCAAAAAAGTCCCAAAACCAAACCACAGAAGAGGAGAAAATCAAGGTCATGGATTGTTTCTTATTGTAGTCTTATTTCAGTCTTAGGCTGCTTATTCTAATTTCTTGATGCCCATAGTTACACCAAATAAAAGCATCACTTCATATGGGCACCTCTAAAAATGGCTGTTTCACGCCTATTGTAATGAATCAACTTAGTCTTAAATGTACATACTGTGTCTCACCATAAATCCTTATGAAAATCAAAAGACTGTAGATCAATCAGTTTCACAGCATACAGATACATTAAACAGCCATGATTTTTCAGGCATCACATTTCAGGTGGCAATTCTATGTGACTATAAAAGGCCTTTATATGAGAGTATTGTACATTTAATTACTCCATATAGTATATAAACTCCTAGAAAATTAACCTTCCCAATCATGTACAAACCGTATCCATCATTTAAAGTACTCTGTCTGGACAGTCACTAACACCATTGGATTTACAGGTATGAAATAAAATCAGGTCCCAGATAACAACTAGATGCAAGCATTCATTGAATTCCACAATTCTCCTCGTCCACTTTAGAAATGCACAACTGCTTTATGAATTTTTAATTTGTGCCTTTTTATTTCAGTCTTTATTACTGTTCTGACATCAGCCAAAATACTATACAAACAGGAACAGACTATTGCAATATATTCAGCTTATCTTTAATTGGTTCATTATGGAAATGGGAGGTTCTCCAAATAAATCTGCATCATTATAAAGCTGATGAAGTTCATGTTTTCTGCATTGACAGAAAGGAAACTACAAACTTCTCCAAATCATAAAAAAACCCCAACACTCAAAATGTTATAGATGTTGATAAACTACTAGCTGTCTATCATTTAAAATATGCTTTACTGTCTATGCAATATGGAATTGATTTACATAGGAACCTTTATCCTTTATGTTGCATCTCTGTGGGATTCTTACTGTAAATAATGGTTAGGTGCCTTATTTCTGGTTAGCTACATGTACAGAGGTAAGCTAGGGACTTGTATGCCATGGTGAACCTGCAAGTTACTGTGCAAAGAACAGGAGTGAGAAGGAGTTTATCAGCTACCTCATTCCCTGTAAATGCAGCGCCCCAAAGCCAACATAGATTAGAGAACTGCTTCAGTGGCAAGTCCCACAACACTTTCTAGACTCTACTAGGTTTGCCAATTTTTATGAACAAACCATAGACACTGATATTTCCCTTGAAAAGGGATATAAAAGGTCTTTGATCTTAGATGAATTTTTCTCTCATTGGGAGGGACGTATATCATCATACTGTTGTTGGGAAAACTGTTCCCATACTGTTTCCCTATTTGCATCTGGAGTAAGAGCTGATTTACAACCCTAAGTTCAGTTACATGTCTTGGATAATAACACCATTAATTCCTGGGATAATATATTAGACACTCAGTGTGTGAAATAAAGATATGAACAGTAAATAAGAATGGAGGTCTTCAAGAGCCGCCTGGACATGTTCCTATGCGCCTTGATCTAGGTGGACTTGCTTCTGCAGGGGAGGTGGACTAGATGATCTCTAAAAGTGCCTTCCAACCCCTACCATTATACGATTCTATATAAGTTTGTAATAAAGTCGAGAGAGAGTCATAGAGAATAATAAGAAATTCTAAAAGTTTTCAGATTTTTTGTTATTCTGAATTCATATACTGTCTGGGAAAAAATAATTCCCTTTTGTGGATACATAGCCCCTAGAGTTGAGAGGAGACACAGCTAGCTGTTTCTGCATCCTTCTCATCCTTCCAGCTTCACACATAGTTGTCTGAAAACAGAATTAAAACAAGATTTAACAGAAACCTGCTAGCCCTATCAAAATTTGGGATTAGCTAATCTTCATTAGCTAACTGGTGACATGCTTACTGCTACTTGTGTGATCTAACTCCTGCTCATGGTGTCTAACCACAAAGTCTGGAACATGATTTAGAAGTTATATGTAGTGTTACAATATTTTCTTTCTTCAAACATATTTCCAAGACCTCAGCAGCTTTGTACAAAAGCCTTTCTGATATTCAATGCGAGGACAACTAAATCCCATCTGTTTCACTTACCATCTTCCTATGTCTATCTTGAGTCACTGCTTATTTTTATAATGGATCAAACATTGCTGAACTAAAGCTTTGCAATGAGTTTACATATTAAGCTTAATTGATTGTGCTTTCCAGTCAAAAGTGCCAAGGATTTCTGTTTGGATATGTATTATACACAAAACATGGAAATGAATAATTTTTTCTTTGAGTGGAGTGCTAGATATGTTGGCATAGATTCAAATTGTTGGGATGCAATATTTAATACTGCATTACTCACGTGTTTATTGTCTGCCAAGTGTTTATAATGCAATAGAATAGATACTCTCACTTTTTAAGCAATTTAAAACAGTCATCTGTGAGGGTTGGTTTGGTTTTGATTTGTTTTTTAATAGTTAAGAACATTTTGGATTTGGTGGACTGCAAAACAAGCACACCAAGAATGTACATCATGAATGAAAATAGTTTTTCATACTTTCAACTCACTTAGGAAAGTTCAAATGGCATTTTACCAAATTTTACAAAGCATTCACTTTTGAGTAGAGAAAAATCAGAGAAAAAAATATTTTTCTCCCCCCAAGTTATAGATCTTTATGGCAGAAATTTTAATGAAGACATCTCAGCAACCATAATATCTTTTCATTGACAAACTGCTTCATGAACTCTCAAGCCACAGAATATACTAAATAGAACACTAAACTAAATAGAACACTAAATCAAGGAAAGTTCTCTAATAATTTTAGAGTCTTGCGGTCCCCAGCTGAAGTTATGACTTTAGAAGAGGTGACATACGATCGTCTAGAAAAAGGTTCTCAAAAGGCATTTTGGATAACTATTGTCTGAGAAGAGTGATAAAGATGCTGATTGAATAAAGTTCTAATCCCTCGAAGCAGACTACCGAGAACTTTGTAAGGTTCCTTTCTGCTAAGAGCATACGTGTTCTATTCACACATTCCAGGTGGTCACAATTTGACTAATTAGAAATTAATTACTTTTCCCATAAAATTTTAGGTTAGATTGGAAGCTAAAAAACAAAGGAATGAAACTGATAAGTCACAAGAAATGAGCTTATCTATGATTAAGCATGATACTAATAATCATGAATGTATTAGTTTTGCCTAAGAATGGTAATTATTCTTTGTCAGAATAAAAATCTCACCAACTTTTGTAGAGATGAGAGGTACTAACACCAAGGAAAGGAGGAAAGAAGTATAGATCTCTAGGAAGATACAGATATAGATCAACGGAGGGTGAAAGGAACTCCAGATTAAGAGCTGAGTATAGTAAATAGATTTTAAAAAATGAGAAATGAGGCTGAGGAGAACATTCATACTATATTTAAGGCTTATAACCTTTGGAATGACTCATTGGCAGCAGATGAATGGTGCAGATATTTGTAGTTCCTGAATGGCATTATTTCCATAACAGATTTCCCTTCTTCCCATATTAAAAAAAAAGACCTGTCTCTCTGCTTTTTTGAATGCTCTACTCAATCTGCCATGAAACATCACATTAATTTAATGCTGACTAACCTAGCCCAACAATTGGCAACTCCTTGGTACATGCTAATTAACTACTCATTCAAAATATAATAAAAATAAATGCATGGCTCATGACATTGAGATTTTTAAGCATTTTGGCTAGCTAGGGTAAACTGGTACATTCTGAAGACCTGGGAGTCATACCAATTTGCCCAAGACAAGGCCTATAGAAAGGAATAACCTTGTTCCATTTAATGTGCATTGTTTTATGTTGTTTTAGAAGTGGACTTTGTTTTTAATATAATTGTGTGTTCTATAAGAACAGCACTGTTTCTCCAGAACAGGGCTTTTAAAATGAATTTCCAAATATTTACATATATTCTCTGAGGGCAAATAATTTTAAATTGAAGGAGGAGCCCTATCCATCTGTGCTTCAGATTTTTAGTAAATAAAAAAATTCCAGGAGTAGAAATCAAACAGTTCCCCAGACTGGAGAACTAACACCATAGAAAAAAATATTATTTCTGAGCACTCTGATAGAGCCTCTGTTCCTATTACTTCAGAATGAAAATTTAGAAGTCTTTATATCTTTACATATGTTTGATCAAAAGCAGAAGAGATTTGCCTACCGAATGGGAAAATCATTAAATCCGGAGAACCTGATAAACAAATGCCACTATAGGTGATTATACAGTTTGAATACACATCATGGTATTAAACAGGTACAGCAAGTAGTTTTGTATAGGAAATAAGGTTTGGAATATCTAAACTCTATCAACACCTAACCTTCAAATAAACCACTCTGATTGTTTTGTAGTTCTTGATTAACACAGACTTTGACACAGCAAACTCTGAAGTACCTTTCTAAGCACGCAAGCACTCCTCTTGAATGAGATGGTCTCACAGTCAAAGCCAAGAATATACTTCAATAGTTTGTTGGATCAGTGGTGTTAGCAATGCCTTGTGTTGCTCTTAAGGTAGTTCAATGGGAGAATAGAAACTGATTTACTGGCTAGCAACTTTTCTCTCTTCCCACAATGTTAGAAACCACTTTCTTAAATGGTCAGTCTGTCTTTCTCAGCTTCCTGTGTAGTTAATGGAGACAGAAGTTCCTTCACAGGGCAATTGACAGCAGTTATGTCTGGGTGAGATGCCTTCTGGAACAGGGCATTCTGCCCTCTTGCTCACAGAGATTTAAGAGATTACCAGCTAAGAAAGATGACTACACTTGGGTAGCTTAAGTATGCTTTCAACACAGCTTGAAACCTCAGTGAAAATTGTCAACTATTACAAAAAAACAGGTCAGCACTAGGAAATAAGAGTATTTCACAACTCTTACCTCTTTCTTGAGGTACAGAAATGTATGGAGTTTTATGTAGTACAAATCTCACTGAATATAAGATGGCCTTTCCATTCAGTGAGTTTGTCTAGCCACATGGCTTTTATTTTAAAACTCAGTGAGTTTTTCTGGATTAAGTTTGCTTTTTAATTTCTTTTAAATCTGTGTGTATGTGACTGTACTAACAGGTTGAATAATATGGTATTTTGTACGTTTGTGTGATATCTGCAGAAGACCACATTATGTTCTTGTAGTTTGCGGTGTCTGACACTGAGAATATATCATATTCTGAAAAAGGGACAGAATGTGCTTCTTGGAGAAGTTAAACATTGTCTATTTGCACTAATTTGTCTTGTCCTCAGGACCCCAGCACTGTTATATTCTTACAGCCAATGCTATGGTATCTTCTGCTTGGGCTATAGCTTACCCTCCCAGTACTTTCTCTCTCTTGAGTGCAGCTGGGTTTGTATCAGAAGTGCATTGCTGATGGATGAGGGCTCCATCAACGAAAAATCTTGAGCAGAGGACCAGACAAGGCAGATGTGCACTTTTAGGTTAATACAATTACCAACAGATAAACACGGCCCACCTCATTCCTTTCCTACTCTAACCTTCTTCAAGTGACTTCCAGACTTAAAGCTTTAGAAAACGGGCTGAGAAGAGCTAAATATTAGTAGAGATATGTCACTGATATTTGGTCTCCCACAAATTCACTAGTCATTTCTTTACCTTGATCAACTAGATCTTTCTTCTCAGTGGTTCCAGTGTCCCAGAGATACCAGCCAGCTCACTCACTCTAGTAACATGTACAGGGCTGGCTGAATCAAATTTCTAAATCAATAAAATCCCTATTTTTGAGAAACAAAAAAAAAATGTTCTGGGAAAGCAAGCAATATTAGAAATGGTTAGAAACACCCAGGTAATATTTTTGAAATCTTGTTTGATTCAACTCTTTTTCAGCTACCCTGAACTTGAACTGGTTACTGAACTATATCATCTTCAATGTCAGAATAGATCGTCTACATCAAACATGTCTCTCCAAATGCTTTAGCCTGCAGCTTGATGTAGAGCCTTCAGTAGAGAGAGACTCAGAATTTTTAAGTAGCAACGGGCTTGGCTCTCCAAACTCAAACTTACCTTCTGAATGCAAATACCAAGTATTTTGCTGTTGTTTCAGTTACTATTTATCTACTGATAACATCTAAAGGATGTTTTAGCCACCAATAAATACAAAGTTATTGGACTGGTGTGCAAATGTCATTAATGTCAAAACAAAGCCTAACATAATTAATCTAGGAATAATAAGCAGGACCAGGTCAGAGAGTACTTCAGCAAACTGGATACATATAAATCCATGGGCCTTGGTGGGATGTACCCATGAATGCTGAGGGAGCTCGTAGATATCATTGCAAGACAACTCTTGGTAACCTATAATCAACCATGGTGACTATGAGATGTTCCCAAGACTGGAGGCAAGCAAATGTCACCCCAATATTCAAGAAGGGAGAAGTGGACCCAAGGAACTACAGACCAGTCAGCTTCACCTCAGTCTCTTGGAAGATGATGGAGCAGTTAATCCTGGAAACCATTTCCAGGCACATTAGGGACAAGAAAATCATGGAGAGTAATCAACAACGCTTCACCAAGGGGAAGTCATGCTTGGTCATCTATGATGAAGTGACTGGCCTGATAAATTAGAGGACAACAGCGGATGTTGTATATCTAGTCTTCAGAAAGACATTTGTCACTATCTCCCTTGAGATTCCCATAGACAAGCTGTTGATGTAGGGGCTGGATGAGTGACAGTGAAGTGGATTGAAAACTATCTGAATGACCAGGCCCAGAAGGTTGTGATCAGCCATGCAAACTTTAATTAGAGGCCAGTAACTAGTGATGTACCTTAGGAGTCAGTATTGAGTCCAATCACATCTAACATCTTCGTCAATTATCTGGATGATGGGCCAGAGTGTACCCTCAGCATGCTTGTTAATGACAAAAAAGTAACCAGAGGAACCTTGACAGGCTGGAGAAATAGGCCAACAGGAACCTCACAAAGTCCAAGGAAAAGTGCAAAGCCCCCTGGGGAGGAACAATCCCATGCTCCAATATATGCTGAAAGTAATCCAGCTGGAGAGCAATCTGGCAGAAAATGACTTGGGGCTTCTGGTGGACACCAGGCTGAACATGAGCCAGTAATGGGACATTGCAGCAACAAAGTCTAGTGATATCCTCCATTAGACAAAGTACTGTCATTAAATCAAGGACAGTGATCCTTCCCATCCACTCAACACTGGTGAGGCTATATGTGGTACTGGCTACTCAGTACAAAAGAAACATGGACATACTGGAGAGAGTCCAACGAAGGGCTACAACACTATGAAGGGACTGGAGCATCTCACATACGAGTAAAGATTGAGAGAGCTGGGACTATTTAGCCCAAAGAAGTGAAGACTCAGAGAATCTTATCAATGTACATAAATAGCTGAAGAGAAGGTGTAAGGAGGAACCAACAGTGACAGCATAAGGGGCAATAGGCACAAACTGAAGCACAGGAAGTTCCTTCTGAACATGAGGAAACACAAGTGCTGGCACAGGTTGCCCGGTGAGGTTGTGGAATCTCCACTGTCAGTACTCAAAAGCCATTTGGGCACGATCTTGGGCAATTTGGTCTAGATGACCCTGCTTGAGCAGGAAGTGTTGGACCAGATGACCTCCAGAAGTCCGCCCTTCCACCCTCAGCCATTCTGTGATTCCACAAAGTTAAGAGAGTAAGAATTAGTATTTCGGGCAAAGTATCAGTATATTTCACTCAGCCACAGGAACAGAACTAGTCAATTTTAAACTGGGGACTTCCTGCAGATTCCTGTGTGCTTTCAGTCTTTTCCTTGCCTCCAGAGAATGGTAAATTTGCAAATAGCACTATCACTAATGTCATTTGTGAAACATTAACTTAGTCCTCACCATTAAAGTCATCCTCAACCCAAGGTGTCTTTGATCTAGTTACCTATAAACACACGTATCCTTCATTTACTCTCCCTTCTTATGCACTTGGGTCAGGTCATAATGTTTTTCTCTATAATACCTCTGCATGAAAGCAGAAACAATTGTTTTCAGGTCTTTGTATTCCTATGGCTCTGGTATCCTAACAGCTCAAGCCAGAGCCACATGTGACAAAGAACAAGTGCAAGCATTTCCCTTTGCCCGAGTCTTAAACTGGATTGTTCTCAGTGTGACAGAATGGTGGGCGTGTTTAGCTGGAATCCCCAAAGAACATTCCATTGAACATGCATCTTTTGAATGGCTTTTATTTTCTGTTGGAGCACAATTTTCCCAAGGGATAGCTCCTTTGCTCTTGAGTTGGTTCCCTTGTCAAAGAAACATAGTGGAGTTCAAATTGCTTAACTAAATGGTTAAAAGTGTACCTGGAAAATAGTAGAGTGTGATATTTTCTTTTAGTCTCAATGTCAGAAATAGCTGATTTTTTTCCTTCCACGAAGCATTCATTCAAAAGCAGACACCTACATTGTAATATTTTAAAGAAAAAAAAATGGCATGTCTGTAAATACTTCAAGGCACAGCCCTGTTCTAGAAAGTTTTGAGCAACCTTCATTTTGGATTACTGGTAGCCTTATTTGTTATATATGTACTTCATGCCAGTAGTTTATTATGCAAACACATGCTTATCTCTGAAGCCTGGGAACATTTTTTTAAAAGAAATTACAATCACAGCAGTACATATTTTAAGCTTAGTGCTCTCAATTCAGTAAAAAACCAGGCAAAATACTCCTGATATATTACTTTAATGTTTTTATCTTGTTTCTGCTAGCCTTCATTGTTGTGGTCTAATTTTTATGATTTTTCATATTGACCAAAACATTATGGCAAAGCAGTATTTCAGGGCTCTCTGTCGTTCCTATTTCGTGAACAGACCCGGTGATTCACCCAGGCTGCTCACAAGTGTGAGGCTGCAGGAGAGCTGTACACAAATCTAGCTGTGCAGCATATCTACCTTTATTGTATAGCTCCACGCTCCAGTGCCAGAAGGTGGAAAGACTGCTGAATTGATTCACTCATCTGCAATGCCAGCATCCTTTAATACTTCTACAGAACATCAAATTAAATGTAAGTAAAGAAGTAAGAAAAACAAAATAGCGATTGCACTTTGATCATGGCAAGGACTTATTGTGCCAAAGAGAGGCAAGAATTCTGTAGAAAGAGAAGAATATGTCCTTGCTTCAGAGCTGATGGTTTTGATAGATATCAGCAGAGTTTTATTGCTTTGTGTTTGACATGGTGGGGGTTCCAGGGGGTGGTGGGGGAGACACAGGCCCTGCATGGAAAGGCGGCTGTGTCTGAGGAGGAGGCAGTGTTGTGTAACTACATTGACAGAGTGCGTCACAACGTGTGACATGTGGCAGCAGAACAGCCTTAAATAGCTCTCACCGTCTTTTCTCCTCCGGAGGTTTTGAGGAAAATTTGGTTTTCTGAGTAATGTTTTATCCTTCCTAAAATCACCTGATGATACAGTCCAAACTCCTCTAGAGGACATCTCCCTGAGTTGTTGGGGAGTCTTGGGATAGAATGGGTAGGGATCTAGGTCTTTTAAGTCCAAATGTAAAAAGCATATTCCTGGGACTATTAATCCTGGTGTTAAAATTGGTCAATGTCTCTTCATGATCTCTGCTGTAACAGAAGCTAGAGGCTGAATTAATTCCTGCCATTATTAGAAAAGTCTGACAATGACTAAAAAATTTTCCAATGATAAAAGATCTATTACAAAAGATGAAATTTTGGTTTAATTATCTTTTCTACTAAAACTTAAACTCCATTCTTGAAGGTTCAAGAGCTTATTTGGATTCATTATCTGGTCAGGATTTTGTTTTTCATTTGTCTGCTACACTTTAGACCATATTACCACATTTCTGTTCTTTAGTCTTGTACTTACAGACTATGACAAAGTGACTGTGTATCTCTGTAAGCTAAATATGTAGGATTCCTTCATTCTTTCTCTCCAGGAGATGTTTCTACACAGTCTTTATTGCCCTGATCTCTCTGAGATTTACCCATGTGGTTTTTGATCTGTAACACCAAATTTGGGCTATGTATTCTAGTAGTGTGGTGCAAAGGAAGAATACAATGGAAACATAAAGTCAGTAGTGCTACTCAATATTCCCTTTTTATTCTCCTGAGAACTATAGTGGCCATATAGGTTTACTGAGCCCTTGTGTCCAGTTCATTGGTGCCCTAAATAATTTTCAGAGTCACTGTGTCCTCGAACTTCCTTCAGTAACTGTGGGTTTCTTTTTTTTTTTGTTTGTTTCTGGTTGAATAATAATAAGTGACAGTACTAGAATGCAAGCTGTTGCTCATGTCCAAAAAGCCTATGTTCCACTGACCTCTGTGTTTCTTGCTTTACTACTCTTCAGATTTTGGCATGAACTCACAGTTTCTGTAAATTAGTTTCCCTGTTGATGTGCAGAAACGGTCGATAACCTCCCTGAAGTCTGGTGGGAAATCCAGAGATCTTGAGGCTCGGTCTAGAGCCGCTTTTCTGCCCTCAGAGATGTACTTTTCTTCCTTTGCCAGAGGAAAAAAAGCATTGCCCAATGCACATAAAATTGCACAATTATTACTGATCCTCAGCAGGAAATGTTTTCATCTCAAAGTGAGCTTTTGCAGCTGGCTGGCCAGGCCTTCTGAGACACAGCCCTGTGAAAGATATTTCACTGCTGATTAGACCCATTCAGAGTTCATGTTTCACAAGCACAAGTCTTCTTATAATGGTACTTATTGAGACTTAGTCTTTCTCAGCTATTTGAACTCCTGGTGTCAGAACACATAATACAACTTGGATTTCTCATTGATGTTCATCACTCAGCATCACCAGGACAAGGATAGGGCGTCGGCTGTGACTGTCAGTAGTCTCTGGGATGGAGGCTAGGGTGCACTGATGATCTTTGGGATTTAGGATGAAGGCAGGAAGGTAGAAGCCACCCCAGAGGAGTTTGCTGGTTTGCAAGCTACAGAAGCAACAGGGTCATGTGAGATACTGCTAGTGAGGTTATGGATGGTAGAAGAGAAAGGCAACTGCTGGATGAGTGACAATTATCACAAATAAAAAATGTTTTAAGGGGCAGAAAATCAGGATCCAGTGATTGAGAGTTGAGACCAGAGACTGAGACTGCTGCAGAGAAGTGAGCTTAGGCACCCTCCCTTCCCCCTCTTCTCTTATTTCCCTTCTCTTCTAACCCAACATAAGAAACTTTTTCTCCAGGCACTCCTTGCAGCCAACATCAAAGCCATGCATCCAGAACGAAAAGGACTGCTGGAAACAGCCTTTAGCTAAGCTATCCTGTACAAATAATTGTATATTCTATGTATGCTCTGGCCATTCAACTACTTAAGGATGCTATTTTTCTGACTCTTTCTTTCCTTTTCCCTCAGGTTGGCTTCAACGCACTACCGTTTTTCATAGCAAACATGAGATATATGAAATGTAACAAAGGAAAAAAAGAAGGCAGTATCCTCCTGTTTGCTTCCAGTCCTTCCCAGCACTGCCTCTCAGATTCATTTGCCATGCAGAAGCAGTCTTTTGTAAAACTCTCAATACATTGCTCTGTAAATAAGCATTAATTAAAAGAATAAGAAGGTGGAGATCAATGTTGATTTTTAGACAGAAGACAGGGAACTAAGCCTGAATGTATAAATAGCTCTGAAATTAAATCTAGATCTAGAAAGTGGTTGTACACAGAAGAACAAAATATGTCAGGTTCTTGTAGTGGAAAAGTAAGAACTAAATTCCGCCTGGATGCAGGATTTGCAGAAGTCTGATGAAAAGGGCAAGACTAGATGTCTTGCAGGATATCAGTACCTGCTTATCGGTGATAAGCAGGACATGAGAATATCAGGAGCAACAGTTTTCTTTTCTGGGCTGCTTTTTTTACTTCAAGTTAAGAAAACTTTATCCTCCCCAGTGTGTTGTCATGCATTTCTGTAATGTGGCCCTTTCAAGAGCTTTCTCCTCACCTTTGCCCTTATAGATTCTTGCTTTTAAACACTAAAATAATTATTTCCAGGATTCCCTTATCATCACAAAAATGTAATCTGAGTCTTTCCAACTTCTCCACCCATTTCTTTCTCTCTCTAATCCCTAACAGAAAAATAGTTTCAGACTATGACTCATTTCCACTGTGGTATATGTATGTCATACAGAGGGCAGTGCTGCCTCTTCACAGGCTCTCCTGCTTCCAAACGTTACATAGCTTCCTATGATTTTTTTTAGCAGGATTTGCTACTTTTGAAGCCAAAGAGGGATCCACTGCAGGAATGAATTTGCACTGGCATTGTGCCATCTGATCATGAGAAGTGAGACACTGAGTTTAACATTTCTGAGCCAAACTGTAACGTGTTGCAGGTAGTATATCGCTTAACTTCTAATGAGAGAGAAAAGGTGTTCGCATGGGGATGGTTTAATACAAGCAGAATTTTATAAAAAGACTGAGGTCAACTGAAACAAAGCCACACCCCTCTTAGAAAGTAGTGTCAAAGATTTACTTTTTCCATTTCAGAAAATATCTTTTTCAAATGAAACTGTTCCAAATTCTGCCTCTCAGTCACAAAGCCCATGATTTGCACCAGGGTTTAATGCTTGATGCATGAACATCTGTGAAGTAATGACTAAGCAGGCATACCAGTAAGTTCCTGTAACTCTTTTTAGAGTTACTCCTGTAACTCTTTTAATGTTATAGAATGCAGTTTCTCCAAGAGAAAAAAGAATTTACACTGTAAGCAACCCCCCAAGCATTTAAAATATATGTCCGTGGAGGCTTCGTTAAATTGGCATCATGATGAACCTTGAGCTGTGCTGTTCTTTCCCTCAGCTCTCGCTTGTTTTGTGACTCCTCAGCAGGTTCCCTCATTATTTTGGAGGGAAATGCAGTCAACAGATAGAAGATGAAAAAGAGTCAAACTCAAGATGTGAAACATCAGCCTAGTCAGAATTGAACAAATGCCATTTGATTTTCTCTGCAGAGGAAGCAGTCTAGTGACAAACATACAGTTGTGCCTACTGTTTGGCACACACTGGGAGGTATTTGATCACTTTGGTCACCTACTTGCCTGTCAGCTGTTAGATTTTATTTCAGGGCAGCAATAGAGGAGGGTCAGGGGGAGGTCAGTGTCACCCTGAGCTGTTGCAGAGAAAGAGCAAGAGATTGACAGAGGTGTATCTCAGTCTGCTGACTATAATTGATCTCCTCTGTTCAAAGCTAGAGTCACTATCTTCCTTCTCCTTCCTTATATCTCCAATTGCTGTCACAATCTGTTCTAGTGTGTCATTTTGTGGGACTTTAAAATACGTGTTCTGGCCTGAAATTAGAAAAACAAGAGTGGTAGAGTCTGACCCACAATTTCAAACATAGCAAAACTGTCTCTAACTAAGTCTTCAAGGACTGTGCATTGATGGTAGGTCCTGTCTCCAGTCTTTCAGTCCATACTACACCATAGTTATGGCTCTACAGGAACCCTTTATCTGCACTCTCTGGAGTTTCTCCATAGTTAGACATGACTCCACTACAAAACTGCAACAACAAGACTAGATGATCTATGAGTCTGTATCCCAAAAGAGAAGTCAGACTTGGTGGAGTTTACTCTTCTCAACATGCTTGAACAAATACCCATCTTTAATGCAAGATGCTAGCAAGATGCAAGATGTTAGCAACATTTATAAAGGAACAAGAGAAGAAAAACTAACTGCAGAAATCAATGGCTCAGAAGTTTTATCAGGCTTTCCCATTTAGTAATATAAGCATTTAATTTTTCTGCTTGGTAGCTTTGTACAAACAGGTGGAAAGGAAAGCTCTGGGCTGGCTTAAGTTGCATTTTTTGAGCAGCCAAATGTCAACATTCAGAAGTGTGTTATGCAAATCAAAGCCTCAGATCTAAGTGGCTCCAGTCTTGAGGAAGTTTGCACAGAGATCCAGATTTTGCAGATGGCTTCTATCTTTATGATGATCTGGCAAGGGCCTCAGGGCTGAACTTCAGCATAGTCTAGAGGTGCATGCTGCAGACTGAACTCATCTGAAAACTTACGGACAGGGAAAGGAAATGGCTGTTGTTCTCAAATACAAAAACATTCTTTCCTTGCACCAGAATCTGATATTATCCTAGTAGCCACTTGTTCTTACAATAAAGCAATAAAGTACATATTAAAATAACTGTCAGAGCAGAAGGAAGTCATTCAGGTGTGCTCAGGACAACATAAAATGAGCAAAAGGGAAGATGCCATTCCAATTTCTACCTAGTAAAGGTCCATTGAATACTACTGATGGATTTTGAGGCATTTGGATAAGGTCATGAGCAGTCCACGTGAAAACCAACTATAGCAATAACAAAATCATTCTCCCTAATGGTCTTCTAAGCAATCCTGAAAGAAAAAGGAAGAACATGAGCTGCATCAGAAGCAACTCAGAAGCTGAAACAAAAACCTAGTAGCCAGAGCCTACTATAGCTTCCTGTGAAACATTCCCATTCATCTGAGTGAAACTTTAATGAAGCAGTCATATGTGAATAAACCTTTGTGGAGTTCCTGGTGCCCTAAGGCCAAGAACATTAAAAGTAGGCTTTGCATATGGGATAAGAAAAGACGCAAGAGTTTCTCTGCATTATTGAGATACACTTCTGCACTAAAGACTCATTCAAATATAAGGTTAGCTTCATTCCAGTTCATAGGTTTTGAAATGTATAGAGGTAAAGTAACACAAGCACACGCTAGGACACATATGCACAGGAACAAATTACAAGAATGCAGTTGTACACTAGTTTCATAATAGCTTTTTATAAATTCTCTTAGGCTAGATAGTGTAGTGACTTCACAGTCAGTAAATAAACCCATCTCCACTTTTGACACTAAATATGTATTCCCCCATAAGAAAATGAATACTGAGATATTGCAGTAACCTATAGTGAAAGGCTTGTTCTGTAATTAGAGCAATTGGATCCAGTTCCCTTGATCCCATAAGCCCCAGGGTGGTCTTTAGACAAACTGTTTATCAAAATCTTTGGGAGTATAAAGCCTCCTGTATCTTACTCATTTAATTTATTTTTTTATTTCAAGTGGCATTAGCTGGAACGGGGTATTTAAATATGTAGATCTTAGCATACCAATATATCATTTTCTCCAGAAACAACTAGGGGTAGTAACATTACATGGCCTCACAGCACAGCTGGAGAGTAATTGCATTAAAGCTTACAAGGTTCTGAAGTGGAGACAATGGACATTGCATGGATATCACACACAGAAAATATAATGGTGTATATTGCAACCACTTCCTACCTACACATCGAGTGGACTTTTCAGGGAGACACCATAGAAATTATATCATATCAATCAATTGCAAAAGTCTGCCCAGACAAATAAATGTATTTCCACCTTGTGTCCAAACAGATACCCACTGGAATGGTTACTCTTTAATTTTTCATGTTGAAAATCACAGCACTGAGAAGATAATTTGTCAAAATCTAGACTCTAATTACCATTGCCATTATTCTTGGTGTTTGGGTTTTGTTGGGTTTTGTTTTTTGTGGAAGAGAAATAATCCTCTCTTGTTCCTCCATCTGTGAAAGTTTGTGTGGCTACAGTTACATCAAGAATTCTCTTTCCTTTCTGCTAGCCAGAAGTGGGTCATCACTGGCTTACAATTTGCTGAACTTTTTATTTGCAAATTACTTCATCAGCTAAGAAAAGCTCCAAATAAGGACATCCAGTGGACAGCTTGGCTGTGTCCATTTCTGTCACACAATGCTCATTTAATTATTGCATTGCACTGCCTCCAGGCCATCCTGCTTCAATCATGAGAAAACCACAAAGTGAACAGTTCCTTAGCCCCTTGGTAACGCTTCTGGTGTTTGGTCATATAGGATCCTGTGTCATTGCATGCCCAATATATATTTGTAACCCAAATAAAAAAATTTAGAAGAGCAAACACTAGTTTTTAGCCATTCTAGCTGCACTGTACAGACAACGTCACATGGAAAATAATCTGTTAGTGTGAGGTATGACAAGCTCTTGTGTCAACAACTAAAACAATTCTTTCTGTAATGAGCAAACACAGAAAGTTAAAGAAAAAAGGGAGATTATCCTTCTAAACAGTATTTAATAGCAATTTCATTTTAGCTGGCACATCTGACCTTTTCTTTTCTCGTCTATCTCATTTATTCATTTAATAATTTCTTATAGATTAAGTTTATGAAAATAAAATCCTCAATATAGTTAGTGGGGGCAGAGTGCATTCAAAAGTGAAGGAAACGGTACAGAAAGCATAAGAAACCTTTGTTCCTAGCTTGTTTTCTTTTGTGTATCTTCTCTTACTCCCTACTGCTACATTATATTTACAAATAAACCATTAGATCGATGGATCGATCCTGAGAAATAGATCCATTTTCTTTGTAACTAACCTACTTCCTCATTCCATAATGAAAATGGATCCATGTAAATATGTTAATGGCCTTACCTGAGGCAGGTATTTCAAGAAAAGATAACTTAGTGTGATGTACAGTTTGAGTTCAGAGCTTCCTGTTTCAAAGCATGCACAGATTTCTATTTTTGTAAAACAAAGAAAAAAAACTAATGAGTTTCAGACATAAAACATTTGCTACCATCAGGCAGCTGCTGTATGCCAGAAGTGCTGACAAATCCATTTCTAAGTCTGCAAGAACCACATGACACGGTATGATTCACATTCATGTTGACCTTTGTCTTGTTTGTGATTGAAAACAATTAAAATTACCAGAGTCAACAGAGTGCAAACTATGCAGAGTAATTGGGTTTGGCTATGTATGCCTTTTACTGTATTTCTGTGTTTCATCATTCTGGCTTTAATGTGCACAGGAGCTACTGAACCATTCATGCATGCTCATGTGGAAATGTAGATTCAGTGTGTTTGACAGCTCAGGAAAGTCATAAAGCAATGTTGTCAAACAGTTGCACAGAAGATGCAAGAGACATTAGCTAAACTGTCAATAAGCTACAACATTAATGTAAATTATCAAATCAAATTTGTCAAGCTAAATCCATTGTAAACATGAATTTATCTTAATGGAACAGCACTTAGATATTTGATGATTAAGTTCTCTTTCAAGACCCCAGCCTAGAACTATAAATTGTATTAATGTTTCCTTTATTAATATGGTGTCCTTAAGTGATCATTCAGGAATTATTTGCCTGGGACACCTTATTCTTAAGAAACACCTTAAACACACATTGATTTCTTCCTTGCTCACATATTTTTTTCAGTCAGGTGTCCAGTATAAATACATGATGAGGCCTCCCAGTGCACATGGAAAGTGGTGATACTCCTAAGTGGAGTTCACACATTAATATTTTTGCCAATGGGTAATTGGGTATTGAAAATGTCCAGGTGTACATTAATGTGCATGAATTAGAACAAGTTGCTGGCATTCAAATTGTCCCTGTCATCCTTGGTGCATCCTTTCCTTCTGTATTTGCAAAATACTCAGAAGATCCAGGGCCCTATTCCTACTACACATCCAGAAACTACGATGGTATAATATATTAATAAAAAATTCATATTCCTTCAAGTAGGAATTTATCTTCTATCTACTAACAATGGATTCAGGATTCAGATAGTCTCTGTTCAGGTAGAATTTCTCTAAATGAAAGCTCAAAGACCTTTTCTTAATTGTGGCAATTACATAATGTGAAAAATGCAAGAAACAGCATGTCTGATGTCTTGTATTTCCCTGAGCAGGAGCACTGCATCTTCCTGAGGTGAATTCAGTGCCAGAGTTTGCTGTGGTGAGTAAGCAGATAGGCAGCCTAGAGCCTTAAAATGTTATACCTCTGAATGCCATCTTACAGTGTCAGGAATCTCGAAAGCAAAATGTGCTGCTATTGCAATTATCTAGAAAATACATAACACTGGCCATATTCGTTAATTTTGTTATGAAGGGGTTTTATTACCACTTCTTCACAACAGGCTATCAGATTGTAGGGCATAGTCAAAGATAAGATCTATAGCTCAGTAAGTTCCCTAAGCTGTTCATATCTTCATGGTGTAACCCTTACAATGACATCATACACAGCTAGGTTACACACATGTGATAGTCAAACAAGGTTAGAAACATCACATTAGGAAAACTTCAACCAAAATCTGTATGTGGAAAATGACCGACATGAGAAAGTTTAAGAGTCATCAGCACTTCTGAAAGTACTTTGCCAGAGCATGCAAAGGTACAAACAGGAAGGCTAAAGCCCTTCTAGAATTATATCTGGCTAGGAAAGTAAAGGAAAAAAAGAAGTTTGTTTTTGTTTTTTTTTTTTTTTGCTACATCAGTAGCAAAAGGAATATGAGGGGGAATGTGGGCCCCCTGCTGAATACAGAGGGTGCCCTGGTGACTGATGATGCAGAAAAGGCTGAACATCTTCTTTGCTTTGATCTTTACAGCCAGAACGGCCCTTGGGAATCCCAGTCCAGCCAGGACAGTAGGATGGCCTGGACAACAGAGGACTTGCCCTGGATAGAAGAGGTTAAAGACTTGTTGGCCAAGCTTAAGGCTCATAAGTCAATGGGTCCTGATGGGACACATCCAAGAGTGCTGAAGGAGCTGGCTGATGTGATTGCTAAGCCTGTCTCCATCATTTTTGAACAAGCAAGGTGCCTGAGGACTGGAGAAAGGCTAGTGTCACTCCAGTCTTCAAAAAGAGCAAGAATGACCTGGGAAGCTACAGACTGGTCAGCCTTACCCCCATCCCTGGAAAGGTGATGGACAACTCATCCTCAATGTTGTTAATAAACGTATGAAGAAAAAGATGGTTAGCAGGGGGAGTCGACATGGATGCACCAAGGGGAAATCCTGTCTGATCAACCTGATGGACTTCTACGAAGACATAACTGGCTGGCTAGATGAGAGAAGAGCAGCAGATGTCATCTACCTTGACTTCAGCAAGGCTTTTGACAATGCCTCCTATCAGAAAGCTCAGGCAGTGTGGCTTAGATGGTGAGGGGTAATGGGATGTTGCCGGAACACAAAAATTTCTATTTAAACGTAAGAAAAATCTATTTTACTGTTAGTGTGACAGAGCCCTGGCACAGGCTGCCCAGAGGGGTTGTGGAGTCTCCTTCCTTGGAGGTCTTCAAGACCCGCTTGGACAAGTTCCTATGCCACTTGATCTAGGTGGACCTGCTTCTGCAGAGGTGTTGGACTAGATGATCTCCAAAGGTCCCTTCCAAGCCCTACCGTTCTATTATTCTATGATTCCATGATAATATCACTTTGTTTTTGCATTACTTCTACTACTTTCTTGGTAAACAATGCCTATCTTATTTCCTAAACTCTGTTTTGAAGTCAGTAACTTCTTAGCTTTTTCCTAATGGAAGGAGATGGAGAAAATTGATAAAATGTATAACAGAGAGTGGATTTCCCTTTTTTTTTTTTTTGTTATCTCTTCCTCTAAAATCTCTAAAGCCAGAATTACAGTCAAATATATAATAATTTACAGGAAAGACTGGATTTTTTTTGAGAAAATGAGTACTTTTGGATCTTCATGTTTCAGCACACGAATGATAAACTGTTAGGATTAAACAAACATTCTATTATTTACATAATTATCCTCTTCAGAGTTTTTCCAATCTTTCCCTGAAGCAGCTGGGTGTTTTTACAGAATAAGACAAACTAAAGTCTGACGTGGAGGAGGGTTTTCCCGAACACATAAAATAGAAACGTACAATGGGAAATCCCAACACAAAAGTCAATCATGACACTTCCTTAAGGCTTTAGGATGAAAATGCCCTAGAACATGTTACTTTGTAATTCAGGCTTATAAAATCCTGTTTGTCTATCTGTTTCTTGCTTAGAGACCTACCTGTAGGGAACACAAGTTACTATTCAGAATCTTATAGCATTTAGGTGCCTAATTCATAAACAAAACCACACTGTCCTTGGCACTGTGGAAACAGGGACCACAAGACAACCTTTGTCTCTGAGAGAGAGAGAGAGAGGCTAAGAAGACTAATAAAAGAGTAAAGAAATAGTATTTGTTGATCAACATATACTCTGAGCATGTCATCGTCGAAAGTTTATAAGTATCAGGGAAATTATAGGGAAAATAGGGAAGAATAATAATGAGGTAGTTCTGTGACTGGTCATTGACCTGTCTTTTAGACTATGAAGTGTGTTGGAGAGAAACATGAAGACTCTTGGTTTGAAGGTTGACAAGAGAAATGGAGAGCGGCATTATATGTGGCCAGAAATCAGCATTTTTGTAAGAAATGAGAATAAATGCAAATGGCCAGGATGAGTATCAGCAGTCTGACAAAAGGAAATCAAGCAGCGTGGCCAATGAAATAGAGTGGAATCCCAGGGATGTTGTACATAGGGAAATCTGTACAGTCAATATGTCACATCAGGAAAATGACCTTTGCAGCAGGCAGGGTGTGTGGGAGTGAGATTCAGACTGCATTTTACAAAGAAAGAGAAAAAGGTGTTGCAGTAACTGTCATGTCAGATAAGGGCTCTGCTTTGAGGAGGAAGTCATTTTCTTAGAAATGTGATGTAGGAATAATTTTTATATTTTTAATGCAAAGAAGCATGACAATTTTGAGACACAGCTCAGTTGAAAATGACATACTCTTCACAGGTCTAGAAGATAGGAACAAGGTTTTAGCCATAATAAAAAGTTTAAATCAAGAGTAGCAATTTTATATCACAATCTGCTAGATTAATAAGGACTTTTGTTTCCTGCTGTAGCTAATTTTATTTTCTATAATGTAAATTATATCAGCATAGTGCAAGCTAAAGATGAACTGATAATCAGTTCTTTAAGGAGCATTTATCCTAGGGAGAAGTGTTCCAGAGATTATTAGCTATGCAGAGGTTTAATTGTATTGGTGCCTTATAGTTGACATTAGACAGATCATCATGTCAGTGCTGTCACCTTAGTTATATTAACATCATACATTTTTTCATTGTTAGAGTTTTATGTTAAATAGCTGCTGTCCCATAAATAGTTGTTAAATCTTACCTCTGCTTAAACTGAGAACATACCACGCCAGCATGTATCTTAGCTATATAAATATATTCTTTTAAAATATATTTCTATTCTTAATAGTATCCAAGCCTAAGTACATGAACTTTGTTCATATCCATCCCTATTTGTTAGGGATTCCCACTATGGAGAGTACATCTGTACTATCATATAAACTGCAGTTCCATCATTAGGTTTTTGTAGTTACCAGCTCATATTATTTCTTGACTCTATATTTATAACAAAAGGCTACCTCAAAGTTTTTGGTTTGTGCAAATGCAAGGGTCAATAAATGACAAATTCTAGTGACTGTGCAGATATAAGAAAAAGATCAGGAAAGGTTTTGATAAAAAAGCAGATATCTCTTGGAAATTGTATCATTTTCATATTTGTGCAATGAGACAACTTTAATAATAGATTTTCTGATTGTCCCTGCTTACTTATAGAAGACAAACAAAGGAGCATAAGCAGATTTTAAAAATGGGGGGTTGTTTTGTAAATCTTTGAAGGTGCATCTGTTCAAAGGACCAGTAACAAATCAAAGAATTTCATTTACAGTTTTCTGCATAAAATGATATTATACATGAAATACGGAATATTTTCTCGTAGGCATTAATAGAAGCCATAAAAACCCAGTAAGAGTGAAGGAAGAGAGTCCTTGGGTAACATTTATCAGCATTACATGATTTTGCTTATAAAAAGGTGTGAAACATCATAAAATAGTAACAGTTTTCAGGAGTGATGATTTACTAAGTGTATCAGCATGTCAATCTAGTTTTCCATTTCAGAAACTAGGCTTTGTTGTTTAAAATATTTTGTAAATGGATAAATGGAAAAAACATTTTCATAGTCAGAGGAAAAATCCTTTTCACATTCTAGTAAATACAACTTGGCAAGGAATACTGAGGTCTAGGAGCCCAGAGAGACGAATTTAGAGGCAGAAGATAATTTTCGATTATGTATTATTCTAATCTTAACAGGAGCTCTGAAACACCATTCTTAGAAAAATATAACCCTCAAACTACAAATTATTATTTGTTTCTAGACTTGTAAAATTGCAAGATGTTACAACAAAGTAGAACAACTCTGCCAAAGGCAAAAGTTAGAAAATTTTTAGCTGTAGTTTAAGACTGCAATGGTAAAGTGAACTCCAGATCCTGCATGCTCTCATCCTCATTGTTAACTCCAAAATGATGATCGCTTTTAGAAAATTTGATGAAACCATTCAGGGAAGTAAAATTAAGTATACACACAAACATCAGCAGCACAGGAGTGAAAGAGATCACAGCATTCCCTAAAAAGAACAATTCATGACTGTCAGAAAATTGGAGTTTGACATTTTCAGTGGTTCCCATAAGTTTTTTTTTTTGCCATTGCTTTCAGAAAATACCAGGAAAATGCAGGATTAAGAAATTCTGGTTAGGTCCCTTTGTTTTACAGTGTTGGTATGGTTGTTAAGACATATGTTTAGGTGTATATTATGACAAATTTAAACTTCGAATTTGAAGGATTATTTTCTAGCTGTCATGAAATCATCAAATGCTACCTGAAGTGTCCATAAAAGCTTGAGAATTTCTGCAGAAAGTTGCTTCCAGACACTATTTCTGCAAATAAAAGTCATTAGCCTCAGCATGTGTGAAGTATGTACAACAGCATGCCTTTCCTGACTTCAGTGGGGACACTGAGCCTTGCACTACGTGGTGAACTGCCCAACACTAACCCTGTTTAGACGGAAGAAAAATTAAAATCTACTTCTGGATGGGAAAAGGAGTATTGTTGTGAGGAAGAAGTACTAAGCCAAACCTTAAAGTTTGCTCAGTTTTCTTCTACATAAGTCCAGCAAATCAGTGTTTCATCAGCTCCACATCTTTATTATGGTAACACATTCCCTCTAGCCATTCTTTTTGTCTATTTTAACTGGAAGCCAGTGCAGAGGTTCTCTGGGGGGTTTGGGTATCTTGTAGTTCAATGGAGGCTGGTGGTCCCCCCAAGGACTCCAGAGACTGGCCTGATAAACCATTTACATATTACTAGCAATTCAAATTGAGCTTTGCCCACTCCTGCTCTGAAATAGACAGTTAATTGGAGATGATAGTTTTATGAAAACTGTAACTGAGAGTAACAGCTGACAAAACAAAGATGTTTCTTCTGTGCCACTGGAGAATGTCAGCTGTAACTCAGTTAAGCATAACTGAATTACACTGAAGCAGAGGAATGGAAAATTTGGACTGATGTAAAAATGAATGTTTGGCAGAGGAGCAGGGACTCAGACTATGTCTAACTAAAGATTGCTGGCGAGGTTGCAATAAAGTTGGTTGAGAGAGGGTGTTAAGTGTGAGAGGCCAAGCTGAATCAGGGTATTTGTAGTCAGAACATTAAATACCAGCGAAGAGGCAAGACAAGGACAATGCAGATTAGCCTATGGAGACAGAATTGGTTATGTTGTTTTATCTGATTTGAGGGTGGGAGTAAATGATAACTCTGAATTAGTAGGATGTAAATAAGATGGTTTCTTCAGACTACCAGAACACCAACATGTCCAGGCCAAATAATATACAAATGCTGGTAGTATACTGGGCCCATGTTATAGACCTCATTTTCATAGTGTCACCCCTTTAGTCCATGTGCTTATACGCTTCCTGTATAGTTATGTAAATTCTTTCACCTTTCAGAATGGCTTTTGCATGGCAAGCTTTCACCTGCCTCTGAGTTCACTCATGTCACAAAAAGCTTATTTTTTAAATAAATATCCAAAGTTATCAACTTTTCATGGAGATGTGAAAAGCAGACAGTTCAGAAGCATTGTATATCTTGTATCAGTCTGTCCAGCCTGCCTCTGCTCAAAAGGATGTATCAGCATCCTTGGCAGTGGTACCTAGGCTGGCAAGCTGTGCCCTCATATCAAAATTCAGGAACTCAGACACCAAATGTAGCTTCTTGGGTAGACCTGTTGCTTCTCAAACAAGATCCCAGGGAAAGGAGGAGGTTTGCTGAGGGATCTCAGCCGTGGCTTGTCAGTGTGCTCAGGGACAAGTAGCGTGGATAAAGAAAAACCTCCCCCATCCCATCAGTTACTGGGACTGCACAAGACACCCTGTTGGGGAGGGACTAATGCTTTTCCAACTGGTCTTACAGGCTTCACTAGACTGGAAGAAAGGTTGCCCTTTCATTTAGAAAATATTTTTTTTTAAAGGCAACTATCTCCCATGTAGTTTGTTTTTTCTCTTTTTGCTTTCCCTTTCCCACTAGAAGCAGAGCTGTCTCAAGGGTATCTATATAACTCCCATCTCCCATTCCATCCCAAACAGGGCTCACACCATGTATTGCTACACAAGCCAAACACCATGATGTATTGCTTCATCAACAGCTTTCCTCTGACTCTCTCCATTAACACTGAGCCTTCATGTCTGTGTTTATTAGATGTTTTAATTAAAAAAAATTTGAAGAATTTGTTCTGTGTGAGCTATTTTAACGCAAATTATGGTACCTGTTGAAGGTGTCAATCAGACTGGCAAGTCTACAAATTCAGGTCTCACACTCCACAATTTAGGTAGCAACATATTATTTCTGTTATTGTATTGAGGCAGCTTTCAGAAACTAATCCCACGTGGGCCTTATTCTACAAGGTAGAACACATACCTTATACAGGAATCTCAAACTAAAGTGTAATGTAAATAATGAAAAAAATGTCTGCTGAGCAAGGAGGGGGAACAAAGAGATGAAGATGACCCAAGACCAGTTGGCCTGAAATGAAGTAACCCCAGCTTGTCTGCTGCCTGAACTTTAACAATCACATACTCTTTGTCAACATTAAGACAAGAGATAGTTTTGAAAGGGTGGAACATTTGGGGATCTCTCCTTACATGAGAGGAAAACAAAAGACTGGTATTATCAGCAAAGCCAAGGAAGGGGTCAACAGCAGAAACAAGGGGATAGTCTAGGCAGGTATTTCACAAAGGAGAAAAAGAGAAAAAGGTTCTATAGTGGATCATAGGTGAACTGACAAGCAGTTCTGTGATAATTTTGTCTTTAGACGAATAGTTCATTCTGCCAGTGAATGCAACCTTTCTGCCCTCCTCAAGACAATACTGACAAGCCAGGAAAAGGATTACTGCAGTGCCCTTTGGGTCTTAGTAGGGGAACAAGAAATTTATCTGTGAGGATGGAGAGGAAAGGTAGCCAATTTCAGAAGGTTATAGAGGGAATAAAGAGAAAACTAGCTCTGATGTAGCTTTAGGATCAAGAAGAGACGTACTGCAAATAGCAAACAGGAAAGGAAAATGAAGCCTTTTTTTGTTCAAAAGGAAAAACAGACTTGTCATGGTAAGGTTGGGAGGTCTGTTGTGTGCTTGAGGTGGCAGGATATCCATGAAGAGATTCAGAGACTCAAGCTAACATTAAAACATAATGAAATAAGGTGTAATTTAAGTTAAGCGAGATAAACAGAAGAAATTACATCAACTAGCTATGTGCCCAGTTTCAAGGCTGCAAGTGAGAAAAAGTGTTTTAAACAAGAATATTGCTGCAGTTAGCCTGTTTCATGCCTAATTTGTCAACTGCAGTCATTACTCTCCATGGCACCATCACAGCCTCCACAGCAAATGACTGCACTGCTACAGACTGAGGTGTATATGAGGAATAAACAGCAGGAAAAGATTAATATAATGCCAATAATTTTATGTGTGCCCTGAAAGGAAAAAAAATATACTCAGAAGTTGTCTTTACATGTTGTATATGTTGTATTTTCAGGTGTGGTAGTTTGACCCTGGCTAGATGCCAGATGCCCACCATGCCACTTGATCATCCACCTCCTCAGCAAGCCAGAGAAGGGGAGAAAATAAGACAAATGTCTCATGGGTTAAGATAAAAGCAGTTTTAATATAGAGATAGCAAAGCCGCATGCCCGAGAAGCAAAGCGAAGCAGATAAAGCTGTTACTCTCTACTTCCCATCAGCAGCGATGTCCAGCCACCTCCTGAGAAGCAGGGCTTCAGTACGTGTGACGGTTGCTTTTGGAAGGCCCAGAATGAATCTTGCCTCCCTCCCTGCTCCTCTCACCCAGTTTATATTACTAAGCTGACGTCATATGGTATGGAATATCTCCTTGGTCAGCCTGGGTCAGCTGTCCCAGCCATGGTCCCTCCAAAGATTGTGCCCACCCACAGCTGTTGGTGAAGGTGGGGGAAGGAATGCTGGAGGGACAGCCTTGATGTTATGCGAGCGGTAGTCATAATATTGATATCAATAACAAGCACAGCACTGCAAGAGCTACTGTGGAAAATCACTACCATCCCAGACCCACTACATCAGGAAAGCTTTGCTAGTTTTTAAAAAGATATTAATGAAGGTTTTGACTTTACTGTTTCTCAGTGACTTCTCTTTGACTACATTCTGTCAACCTAGAAAACTTAAGCCCGAGTTGAAAGTAAGATGTGTCCTCTACAGTAATAAGGATGATGACAGTTGAAGTGACTCTTACTCATGAATCTCAGTGTAGTTCAGCTCACTTTCCCATCGCTGGATTGCTTTTACAAATGAGAATGTTACTAATAGCTTTCTAGGCAGAAAAAGTACTCCAATGGAAAAAAGCTCATTCAGCACAGAATCACATACAAGCAGTACCAAGTGCTTTTGGACTATAAACAGACTCTTTGCTGTACATGTGATTGGTACAAACACCAAACAAAAAAGCAAGTACAAACTTTACATGGAGACTTCTAAAAAAAATTTGAATAAACAGCACACTAATTCCACCATCAGGAAGTGACAGGTAGTGAAGGAAGTATGATATTTTAGTAAATCTGAAAATTTTTGGTTTTCAATAGGAAGTTCATTGCTTTAGAACTGTTTTACGGTTTTGAATTTTTAATGCACTTGAGTTTTGGTCCAACTATCATGTTATGAAAGAGGAAATGAATAAAAACATCTTACAAGTAGCAAATAAATTCTCCTAAAATATCTACAAAGTGTTTTTTTCCTAAATATATTCTCTAGTAAGACATACTAAGATACAAATTAAGATGTGTGCTGCTCTCTTACTGTAACTCAATGATTTCTATGTCCTTGAAACAAACTGTCTGGCAGCTACTTGAGATCTAGCAAGAGTATCAGCAAAAGTGACCCATATGTCAACCTTTCACTTTGCAACCCTCTGCTGATTGTGAAAGAAGTGTGAAAAAGGCTAGGCGTTTTGCATCAGTGACCTTAGCTAAGGTACAGTGGGCATTTTTTAAAATGTGTCTCCTATCTTCTTCATTACTTATAATGTTTTAGGATGCCTTGTAGCCAGCAAATAACATTGAAAAAATGCATTTTTCCAAGGGTCTCCTTCTACTTCAGTTTTCAGCTCCAGCTGAAACAGGATTGGAGTGTCTAACAGCTTTTTGATGGCTGTTCTGGCATTTCTAATTCTAGTCCCAAGTATGGCAAAGTGAAGAAGAACACAAGAACAAAGGGAGGATAAAGAGAGCCAAAAAAATACAAAAAGATCTTATTTCTCAAAATAAATTTCGATTCTTTTACATACTTCTTCAAAAGTAGATGGTAAACTTTTTAAGCCTTTCTGTCCTTGGACAGTAAACTATTCTGTGGTTATACATGGTAACATCACTTGTGTCACACTAAAGTCAGTGCCTCAGATGATGACAATATCAAAAAGTTAACAGAGATCACATAAGATCTATTTCTGTTGAGTAAGACAGTTTTGCAGTGTTAGTTTTCTTGAATAATTGCCATGTTATCTTTCATTTCCAAGGTTGAAGTTCTGAAAATTTTCTAACCCTTGCTCAGACAATTTGAATGAAATTATTCATGGCCTTGTTCTGAATGCTTAACAGTCTAGTGAAACCCATAGGCTCCTCTCCATTTCTGTGTTTCTTTGTTGGTCTGTGTAGATTTTTCTTTGCAGATGGCATTGTAGAGGCTATGTAATCTCTTTACAGAAAGTACGTTCAGTGCACCATATCCCTTCAGTAGTGTTTCCTTGCCTTACCAAGTTAGATGATGATGTGCTGGCTTTCACAACATGCACATATCAGACCAGCATCGCATGCAAGGCACCACAAGATCACACATTCAAAACCAATCCAGCATAATAATGTGCTCCTGCAGGAAGACACCAACAGTGAAGTGTGACATAAAAGAAGTCACAATAGCAGGGTGAAGTATAACTATAATTTTGCAGTTTTGTCAAAGCTATTACTAGGACAGTGTATATTTTGTTGCCTCACTCTATGTATGGCACTTTGAGAGACTATGTATTATTTCTCATAGCATAAGATGATGTGATCCTTACAAGTAAATGGATTACTTTCCAACAGCATGCTGACAAGCTCAACTTCTCCTCCATGAACATTGGGTTCTCTCTGTGAAGCTTTGTTCTTACTAAGGATAATGCTGGATGTGGTGAAAATAACCACAAAGCTGCTGCCATAAAGTATGCAAAGCTGAAATGTTATGCTGTTCCTTTTGGTTCTTTTCTACAGTTCTTTTGGTTCTTTTCTTCTCTATGGGAGAAGCTTGACTTTCCAAGATATTTTATCTTCCTCTTTCTTTATTTCTTTTTTTTTTTTTCCCTGGGGTTCTTTTTCTTGAAGCAATCATTTCCTCTGACTGTAGGATAGTAATCATTCTGCATGGATACATCTATGACCCTATGAGAAAGGTGAGTGCAAAACGGACAATCATAAATTCTATTTAAGGATCAGTGGCAAGGAATGAAGGGAAAGTAACAAAACTGGCCAGAAGGCACTGACATTAGAAGAGAGTCTTAATATTCCTCCCTCCTAGTCTCATTGATGTTTCAAAGTTTTGGAAAATGTCCTTCAGGGCAAGTTTAATGTGCAGCAAATAAAGGCTTATCCACATGACCTTCATTAGCATTTATGGGAAGTTGTTTTATTCTGGGAACCTTGCTGCTGGAGCCTGAAAAGCACAGCAGTGGAGCACCATATATGAGTTGCAAGAACAAATTACAAGTACAAGGATGGCAGAAGCTTCTCATTGTCTTTCACAGAAGAGAATGTTGACAGACATGCATGTATGAGAAAACTTTCCTGGAATCACTGCTGAAGGAGCCACTATTTAGGCACTGTTGTTCTAGACATTTTTTTTGCTACTCCTGTCAAAGATGTGACTGCATCTCATGTAAACTGCTAACAACAATAATGGACATAACACAGGACATAGATATCTGCTGGCTAAGTATGTGGGAAGGAGGCTTGCCCTGAATTACACTCCATCTTGGCAGCACTGCTACCTTCTAGGCAGTCCAGTTTGGACTGAGGGACAAGAGCAGGAAGAAAAAACTGCAAGGACAGTTCAGGGCAGACCCTGAAAAGAGAAAGCAAGTGTTTGGCCTCTGATATGTGTAAAAAAAGAGTTGTCTGAACAGCACTCCAGTTCCACCTCTCCCTGGCAGGCACTGTGCAGATGCCAACTGCATTGCTATTGCCACCACCACCAAGGTCTGCCTGAGAGAGCCTGCAGCAAGGCTTTGACACCCCTCAAAGTGGGAGACAGCTGTGTGCCTGCATAACATAGCAGGGCTCTCACTCAGCATCACTATTCTTCACACATTTTAACTAGCTTCCTATCCTCTTCAGGATTATTCTTTACAAACTGAGCACTGAATTAGGAGTACAAGTGTACTTGAGATTTGTAGCGTTTGGCATAGAGAAACATTACCTACTTTATTTGTGTTCTGCTGTAGCAACAGCTTCTCACTATGCAATGGATGAGAACAGAAGATCAAAAGTCTATTTTGAGACTGTCTGGAATCCGCTCTGCAGATGTGGCTCTTAACATGCTGCTTTTAAATTAAATCCTTATTTATTTATTTATTTATTTTACACTCATAGTACCTTATTTCTAGAGCTTGCAAGTCACGATTCCAGATGAACAAATGATACAATGTTTTATCCAGGAAGAGAAACCTTGTTTAACTTACATTTTAAAAAGTAGATCCTATGCAACAGACTTCTTTTAGCCCAGTTTTTCTGACTAAATCCAGCTAACACACACATTTATGGGGTGAGAATCTAATAGGTGTAGAAGATACAGATATCATGCTTTGATTCACAAGCACCAATCAGGATAAAACTTTCCAGAATGGTTCCCTGAACTATATAGTTAGAAGCATTTTGTGAGTGAAATATTCCAAGGGACTGGAAGGTACCTACTTATTTGTCCCTTAGGGCTTGAGCGGTTGGGTGAGTTGTGAATCCTTTGGATGTCATAGTTTGCCTTTCTGTCTGAAAAAGGAATATTGGCAGTTTTATATGTGACACTACATGAGGTGATACTTAGCTGCAAGGTGTCAAAGAAGGAGGAGAACAAAGGACACTGCAAGCAGTTGTGTGATGAGTCCCACTTCTTGGCCTGGCAGGGGAGACCTTCCCACACCCTCACATGGAAGCAGAAGCAGCAATTCCTCTCAGATAAGGGAGGTTATTGTATGGCTCACCAGCCAGACTGCCTTAGGCCAGCGGAACAGTCTTCAAAGCCTGTTCTAGCATTTCTACCAGTTGCTGTTGGGTGTATAACTGGTTGGAAAAATTCTGACAGAATGATGTGACCATTAAAGAGACAGTTCTATTAAAATTGACAGAATTTCACAGAGAAATGACAACATTGATTCATTTGGACTCTTCCCATCCGAAAAATAAGCCTTCTTGTTTCAATGCTAAGCTTACAAACACAGCTCATCTCAACTTCTTCCACTTTGATTTACTGGGCATTTAAATACTAAATGAGCTGTTATACAGATGTAATATAGATAAATAGTATTGTCACGTTATCATGACCTAGTAATTTAACTTTATGGAAAAGGTTTCACAGTATCAAAAGCAAACATTTTGATAGCAGATTCACACTGCAGTTTCCACAGTTCATAGGAAGTGTGAAAGGTGAGGCTTTACCAAACAAAATAAGAAATCGGATTTGTCTATGCAACATGACTAGTCAGGTTTCTGAGCACCTCTATATGGGAATCACTGACCAAAGCTGTCATATTCTGTCGGCCAAATATTTGGAGGAGTTCCTGATTTCCACAGGCTTGGTCATTGCTCACAGCTAAGCTAAGGGGCCAGCATGACTATTGCTTCCTTTCCTCTCTGCTTGAATCTACTGTCAGAACGTCTGTTCTGCTGAAAAGCCAGGGAGATATAAGACTGACCACATGTGTTCATCAACCACCCATTATGCCTTTCTTCTCCACCAACTTTCAAACTGAAATGCAGCCTTTTAGTTAGTGGCTGGCCAAACACAGCTGTTAAAAATGTGATGTCACAGCAAGGCTGTAGGACTCAGCAGTGTGGGTGTAATTGAACATTAATGATTGAGATGTAGGGCATTTCCTGGAAAATTGATAACCAGATAGGAGGAGTTAATGGCTCACATTGTGCTTTGGCTCATTAACCACTGGCAGATATTAATTCCCAGAGAACATTCCTGATTTGGGCTGGTGTTGCTGTTTGAAAAGAGATGAGGCTGTATTTTTTTTTTCTTCATGCCTACCTGTTTGTTTCCACCTGTGTTGAGTTTGATGGTAATCCAGTACCTAAAAGGGGCCTACAAGAGGGCTTTTTTACAAGGACATGTAGCGATAAGACTAGGAGTAATGGCTTTAAACTGAAAGAAGTTAGATTTAGATTAGATGTAAGGAAGAAGTTCTTCACATCCAACCTGGCCTTGAAGCAACCTGGGCTAGCAGAAGGTGTCCCTGCTCATGGCACGGGGGTTGGAATTAAATGATCGTTAAGGCCCCTTTCTACCCAAACCATTTTGTGATTGTATAATCTCTTTATCAGAGTGACATAGAGGTCCCAAATCTCCTTCATATGCCTTAGTGAAGTTCTTGAAGTCATCAGATGATAACAACTTTTCCTGCACAGCAGTGCCTTGTTGTACTAACTCCTGACCATACGCCAACCCCAGATTACCTTACTGCAACTCGGTTACCCACTGGCATAGCAGTTTCCTCCTTTTTCATATACAATACAAATATGAGAAAGGGAAATGGAGAGAGAACACTTACATCTTCTAATGTATTCAAGGAAACTTCAGAGCACCTCAATAACATTTTCAGCTAAATCACATCCTCAGCTTCCCAACAGTAATGGGAGTTAGCCTTTTATTTTTAAATAGTTCAATAAGAGGTTGCATACTGTTTTAGATCACCTTTTGTACATTTAAAAATTATTTTAGTTTCTACTCAGAAGGGAAATACTCTCTGGAAACATCATACTGAAAAATCAAAATTCCTCTTTCCAAACTGTCTTAAAAATACCAGGGACAGTTCTGGGAATCATCATCAATGTAAACAGCTCTTGTTGGCTGGCCACTGGGAATTATCCAAAAGTCCATTCTTGTGGACACCCATTGACTGTAATAAAATGACATCAAAAGTGAATTTGGTCCTGGTGTCAAGGAGGAAGGACAGAATCACTTTGGATACCATGATACTTGCTTCTGAACATTTGCTTACTAGTGGGTTTGTAATTGTTCTCTTTATATGTGCATGGGGAACACAAGGGAAAATCATTAATGGCAGGAGGAAATAAAAAGGCAGAGGCTAAGGGCAGCTATCCAGCGAGATGCAGCCATTATGTGTGTGACCAGAGTACTTGTCATGAACTCATTTTAAAAACTGCACTGTTTTTATAGCTAGTGCTTGAAATAAATGCTAATTTGAATGATTTTACAGCAACTGTTCTTTTTGTATGAAAAGTCAGATAAACCTAGGCTCCTGTTGCAGAAAAATTCTACTCCATAACCAGACTGTCTCTGAAAGACAAGAGGTTTGAGAAGGTTTTTTGATTCAGTTTCCTTGTACCGGCAGCTTTGACAAGAACAGAGAAATTAGGCAAAGTCTGCCTTGTTCAACAAGAGCAAGGTGGTTGTGGCAAAGTTGAGTGGACTCCAGGTTCTTGGGTTGCATTGGACTGTAGGAAATATGAGCACGCAGAACAAGCAGCAAACCTGACTGAGTCTAACCGATTTCATGAGGGAAGCCACAGATGCACAAGCAATGATTTATGAGTAGAATTTTGAGCAGTTATTAAGACTGGGACTATGGGCCATTCTGCTAATGCAGTGGGTTTTATTCACTTCTATGTATATGACTATACTGTATATTTTCCAAATAAATTTGTTTGCCATGTTATCTTCTAAAAGACTCCCTTGTGATGCTTGTTAAAATGTTGAACAATACCTTGAAAGCATCTAAGAAGGTCACAGCTTTAGTTTCTGAACCGTGAGAACAGACAAATTTTTAAACAGCAAAGATTTAAAGCAAGAGCGTTGAGAAAACTGATTCTAACTCTGTCAATAACTGCTGACATTGGGTACAAAGTAACAAAATAAAAACAGAGAGAGCTTGAAAAATATGACCCAAATGAAATAACTGTTCCTGTGGCCTGCTGGCTGAGTGAAATACTATGAGAAAAATATACTTACAGCAAGAAAACAGATTGAGTACAACTCTTAAGATGCTACGAAACACAGTAGAACAGTATTCCCCTCTCTTAAATCTTCTAAGTGTATTACAAGTAGAATGAGGACTGAATTTGAACAGAATACTACTTTAAGGTACAAATAATATGAAATTGGTTTCCTTTAATTTTTTTTTTATATTGTTTCACATCACTTATTTCTGTTCTAAAGTACAAGACAATATCCATGTATGTGTGTATGATGCCAAAATGCACTTCAGATTTAGACGTAGTATTCTACCTTTATAGCAAAACAGTCATAAAAAAACTAGGCCACCAAGATGATCAGGGGACTGGAGCATCTTCCTTATGAGGAAAGGCTACAGAACCTGTGGCTGTTTAGCCTAGAAAACAGAAGACTAAGGGGGGAGCTCATTAACACTTAAAAGTATTTAAAGGGTATATGTCAAGAGGATAGGGAGGCATTTTCTTCTCTTGTCTCTAGTGAAAGGACAAAGAATAATGGACATAAGCTGAAACAAAATAAGTTTCATTTAAACATAAGGAAAAACTCCTTTACTATAAGAGTGACGGGGCACTGGAACAAGCTGCTCAGGAAGGCTGTAGAATCTCCTTCTCTGGAGGTTTTCAAAACTTGCCTGGACACATTTCCACGTAACCTGATCTAGATGAACCTGCTTGAGCATGGGGTTGGACTAGATGATCCTAAAGGTTCATTCCAACCCCGACCATTCTATTATTCTATGATTTGTCATGAAATACATGCCTGGCTGAGATTAGTTCATATTGCTAGGACTCTCTCAGGGATGGATGTTTTAATTAAAAAAAGAATCCTCAGGAAAGCCTCCTGAGTCTTTTAAGATCTCAGCTCTGAGAAGTGATTTGGTACTCCAGATCACTAGGTGAAGTAGTTTAAGTAATATCTGGAGTCATGCATCAAGTGAAGCTGTATGGGATTTGGAAAAAAGGTAAGATTTAAGATAGAGTTGTGTCTGATGCATTTCCTATTTACAAGAATGCTCAAACTATTTGAAACATCCCACCAAAATGTTAGCTGTCCTAGGGAGGAGAGGAAATCCAAGGTTGTTACAGTTTAAGCACCAGATTCAAAACTGTGGGTTCACACTGTAAATCATGAAAACCCAGAAGGTGATCCCTTTTGCAGCATTAGTCCTATGTGACTTTTCAGTTGTCCAAACTGGGCTACATCCCAGTAACATAAGTGGCTACTTTGAAATGGAGCCGAGTCTTTCACAGTAAGTAAGCCAGCTCATCATTTATGGTTATCCACGCTAAAGTTAGATATCTGTTTGTCATATCCATATATTTGTAACTGATGGGGAGAGATAAAGGCTGAACATATTCTTCTTAAGAAGTGCCTGCATGGTTTATGGTAAGAGCCAAGGTGAATGACCTGGAATAACTTTTGATAGCCACAGTTGGAAAAAAAGATCCTATTTCTTTGTGACTAACATTATTAAGAGGAGAAGCTAAGGCAATACTGTCAAATATGTGTTTTTCGTCAAGAAGAAATCTTCTATTGGGACATCAATCATACACATGCTTATTTAGGCCAATAGCCAAGTAACACAGTCATAGAGTCAAAGATATCTCCCTGGCAAGAAAATTCTGTTAGTTTAGAAGTCGTGATAGGCTAGGTAATAGCACCTGGTCTAGTTGAAATCTCACTGGTTTTTTTTATTAGAGGCTGTACAGACACTTTAAAAATCAGAAACCTGCTCTAGACAGTTAAAGAGCATGTTAAAAATCCCTTGTCTTGAAATATGTGCAATAAGCCTTCACTAGACCAAAGGGGAGGGAGGGTTGCATTGTGCTTTCACACATGATTTGCATATAATGTGAGAGTAATTGTCAATGACAGCATTTAGCTGGTTGAACAAATCTGTTTTTCCAGTGTCTTCTTGTAAAATTCTGTTTTCCAGCAAACTCCTTAGATACCGAGCCTCTCAGAATAGAGCAAATGATTGCCAAACACCATGAAAAAAAAATGTCACCATTGATTAATGAAAATAATATACATGATGATAGACGCACACTCACTAATCACATTTGCCATATACAAGTCCTAATCTTATATTTACATTAAAAAATACTTATTTGTGTAAAAGGGGACAACAAAAGAAGCTAAAAGCCAATACTCTGTGGGAGAATACAGTCTGCATCTCCTCTGCAACAGCCTGTGTCTGAACAGAAGATGTGACGGCAGCAGTCTCCAGCTGATACCAGATTCCTTGTGACTGAATGGGGTTATACTGAGACAAGATCCTGATATTCCCTACATATCACAGACTTGAATTCTCCAGACTAGGAAAGTATTGCTTTGATAAAAGCAACAGATAACAAATTGATGAAAGTTAAGCATGAGAAAGCAACTGTCTCTTAGAGAATTGGAGCGTTTAATGTTGTGAAAAGATCAGAAATAAACACAGTCAGAAGGACAGGACTGATGTAATTGGCTGCATCATGCATATTAAGATGCTACAAATCGTACCCCAGAAAAATTCCAGCCACATGCTTCCAGTACCAGATTCTCCACCTTTCTTCTTTCCTAGCGGTATCAGCAACTTTCAAGTGCTTGGCACACCTTGTCTGTAGCTAGGAAAGCAACAAAAGCCATGCACATGGAACAGTGGTCATCCTCTCCCCTTCTCCATCCTTTAGCCCTGGGCTCAGTTGGCACCAGCCAGTTCAGCGTGCAGATGATGGCCTTCCTACTCCTCCTGTGGTCCTTTCTCTTCCTTGGTACTGACTGCCAGCACTCTGGTGAGAATTTAAATTAATTTATCTAGTTGAGTGATGTCACTCCTTTAGTTCTACTGTGAAACTAACCAAACTGGAAAACAAAAGGAAACAAAAGGAAAGAAGTCAAGGCTGGAGGAACACAGTGGGATTTTTTCCTCCATTTTCCAATTTCTGCTACCTGGAAAACAAAAGGCCAGCCTTGAAATTAGTTTCAATTAGCACCCAACCCATTAGTTTCAATAAGCACCCAACCTTCAACCACCTCTATATTTGTATGCAAGTAGCTTCTTTTGTCTTTTCAGTATTTGGCTGAAACACGGAGCATATGGAAAAGACAAGTACTAATAGCTGTGCAGACAGCACTTCCATAGCTGGCTGAACCGCTCTTAAGATTCACAATCTGCCTTTCGCACAGTGCAGCTGGACCAAAATCTCAGATTTAAACTTCCTCTTGAACTTTGCAAAGCTAAAGCCTGGTGTTGAACTGTGCAGTGGCAGACGAATATGAGCAGACACTTTGGAAACTCTTGTCTTGTCCCAAACGGCTAAATAAATAACCTTATGCAGTGTCATTAATTTGTGTGGAGCTGTTTCTGGTAATGGGAAGGGGCTGTAAAGAAGCTAATGTAAGAAGTTTCTCAAAACTCTCCCCAGCACTGAGCCAGACCCACTTCTGGGGCTGAGTCAATTAGGCACCTCCACAAGTGCTTTTTATGAAGAAGGAGCTGGAAGAGAAGGGTTTTTCCTGTTCCTTCTTGCTTTTCTTTGTTTTCCAGATCGTGGTTGTGCGAGGAGTTGGAAGAGAGAGAGAAGTGACCATGTGGACCCCAAGGTCAGTGAGGGAAGAGAGAAGGAGATGTGCTGGAGCAGAGACTCCTCAGCATCCTGTGGAAAGGACTGGTGAAGCTGGGATTTGTTTGGACTTTTAAAAAGACCTTGTGCCAGAGGTAGTGACTATGCCCAGAGGAGGCCACATCCCATGGGAGGGACCCTGTATTGGCAGAAGCTGTAACTGCTGGGAAGAACCCATGCTAGAGAAGGATGGTTCATTAAGGACTGTCCTGTGGGAGGGACCCTTTATTGGAGAAGGGGAAGAGTGAGAGGAGTCATTCTCCTCTGAGAAGAGAGAAGTGACAGAGACCATCTGTGGAAGACTGACCATATCCCCCATTCCCTGCCCACCGTGAGCCATTGAGGGGGGAGGAAGTAGAGATATCAGGAGCAGTGAGCTGAGCCCTGGAAGAGAGGAAGGATGGAGGAGGGAGATCTGAAAGTGCTGTTTGTACATTTATTTATCCTGCCTTTTTTTATGCATTTTTCTCTGTTCTTTTTCTAGTAGGTGGTACAATAAACTTTCCTTACTTTTCTGTCTAAGTCAAGTAGTGGAGTTAGTCTTGCCTGGAACCGTCATTGGCAGTGAGTCCTCCCTGCCCTTGTCTCAATCCACAACATCCTTGGCTATCTTTTCTTTCCTCCCATCTCACTGGGGCCTCTGCTGTCCTAAGAGGGGTGAGGGTTGATGGGAGGCAGTGAGCAAGACACTGTTGTGGTGCTTTGTTGCTGGCTGGCCAAAATCACAACTTGCTGTTATGCAACTGGATAAAGGGAAGGCAATCAAAATAACTCTAGATGTGTGACCTGGTTTTCCTGGCTATTATGTAGTATCTTTATCTCTTAATTATATCTAGGTAACTAGCTCTGTGAGTTAGAAAAGAATGTAAATAGCCCTCCTGCAAAGAAGTCATAGAATCATTTTCATTGGAAAAAACCTTTAAGATCATCAAGTCCAACCACCAATATAACACTGCCAAGTCCACCACTAAACCATGCCCCTCAGCATCTCATCTATATGTCTTTTAAATATCTCCAAGGATGAGGACTCCACCATGTCCCTGGGCAGCCTAATAACCCTCTCAGTGAAAAAGTTCTTCCTGAGAGCCAATCTAAACCTCCCTTGGTATAACTTCAGGTCATTTTCTTCTTGTCCTATCACTTGTCCTGTTACTTGGGAGAAGAGGTTGACCACATCACTATGACCTCTTTTCCTTTTACAACACCTTCCCCTCTTGTGTGCCGTTATTTCTGCCCCTGCCCAGTGAGACATGGCTAGATCATCAGCTGGCTATGGCACCACTAAGATATCCTACTATATCTTCAGATGTAAGATGGAAATTTTGTCCTTTCCTCTGCCTTTGAAAAATGATGAAGTGAGCCATGAAATGGCTAGTTAGCAAGCAGGTTTTCCTCCATTTTTTTAACAAACCTATATGCATATTTAGTAGGTTTTTGCTGTTGAGAAAATTATTCTTTTTCCTTGGCCCCAGATCACTATGGTACAGATTGTAGTATATACCCAAACATAAACTTGACCTAAAAGAAACTTTGAAAGTACGTGATCCCTAGAAATGTCCTCTGCCAGCAAGCATAATAAACTCAAAGTTTTTGTGAGGAAAGTATTTGGTTTTGTGTGGACATAACAGGGGTGTTGTGTAGTAAGTCCAAGTGTCTTTTGACTACACAGCTGCAAGATGTACTCTTCTCAGAAATATATATATATATATATATATATAAAATTACTGTTTTCTCTTTCTCAATATCCAGGTTGTCTGAAATCAAACTACAAAGGGAAGCATTTCTGCTATTGCTGAGCACATGTCAGTCATTTACAGCCACTCTCTTCATGTAGAAAACAAGGGTCTGATTTTCATTTCTAAATAACGTGCTGAGGTGTGAAGCATCAAAAGAATAGACTTTTTTACATATTCGTAACCAGCTATTCAGCCATGAAAAAAATATATTTGTGAGAAATTATATAATTAAATCTGCTCTTAAATTTGCATTTACAGAAGGACTTCCTATACTTTTAGGTTTATTTTTTTTTAAAGTATTTCTTTTGCACAATGATAGTTTTTTGGGACAGATTTTCTAATTTTTCTTCCTTTCTGAAGAGAGATGTGTTTTCTCCCTTTCTTTGAGCTCTTCTAACTTAGAAGATAGATGTTCACGGATTTACATTTCAAGTGGCAATTTTTCTTTACAATGTTTTTGACCCAGACAAGAAGGGTAGAAATATCAAAGGTCTAAAGTTATTGCTGGAATTTTTCATAGGCAAGTTTTTCAAGGAAATCCAATATCAAGCAAAGATTCTTCATTTCTGACAAACTTTGATTTTTCACCTGGACTCCTCATGGAAATTGTACTGAAGAAACAGTTGGAAAGGGCAGACCATGAGGTAACTAAATCGTGAAATATTGAATAAGAAGAAACTGAAAGAACCAGAAAGATGAGAGTAGAAAACCTGGGAAAGAAAGTGAAATTACCCATAATCTGTCATTTTCTCTTTTGAATAGACAGTGTTTAAGAAGACAACACTGATTTGGTTTGGCCTTAGTTAAAACAGTCTCTTCTCTTGCAAAGCACCAGGCATTATCACTTCATTAAAAATCTCATCAATTTTAAGCCAGCACTTTGAAGGCTGTACATGTTTAACTTCACAATATTTTTTAAAAATAAATACCAAAGTCCTATTTTCCTCTACCTTTTAGTGAGTACTTGAATTTTCCCAGAATTTAAGATTATGCGTTGAAATGAAAATTGGAGACTCTATACACACACATGAGAGAGAGCAGGTGAGAAAGGAGTGGCACCTGTATGTGAAGGATAATTAATAGCCTAGAGGTAGTTGTTAATCCTCAAAGTAACAGAGTAACCAGGAGCAATGTTTACCCAGGTTGGGAATGGTTTTTGGATTTAGGGGAGAATTTTTTTTTGGAAGTCAACAAGCCTGCCCATATGGCAAAATAGAAAGCATAGTGCCAAATTTGATTTGGTTATCATAAAAAAGTGCCTTCTTTTCCAGTACAAGAAATAGGGTTTTTCACTGTTCTCTTCCTTTTCTGTCAAGATTTGTTCTTATTTTTTTAAGCTTTAGATTACATAATCTTTAATGCTTTGCTTCTCTTTTAATTAGTCTGTTATCACTATCTTTTAAGTAGCATTTCTGAGCAATCTTGTGTGCCCTTTAATCCTGGCTGTTCACTGTCACCTCTGTGACTTGTTTTCTAGATGAGTATTTTCCATCTTTTGTGCCTTAAATCATCTCCTCTGCAGCAGACAGAAGGCATCAGACAGTAAGCATCGCAATTCTAACATTCTCAGGTATTTGTAGCCCATGAAATATCACAAAACATCAAAAGCACTTGAGCATAAATTCTAAAAGCATGCAGAGAACAGAAACTAGTTTAAAAAGTTTGCAGTGATTGGTATATCTAAGAAATGATACCCTACCATGACCTTTTAAAAGCATAAAACACCTGGTGAACAATACCAAGCAACAAGGCTGCCAATTTTGTGTGTGTGTGTTTGTTCTCTGTGTGTCCCCTCTTGGCAAAGGAGGAAAAAAAAAAAAGAAGCTGTTACCTTAAAAGCACCCCATTAAGAGGCACTCCACAGCTGAAGTTGTGCTATGATGTCTCTGGCTAAATTAAACTGCAAATTTCTACAATTACCTGAAATGGTAAATACTTAATTTTAAACCTTAGCTAGGTCTTTTGTAAACTACTTCTGTTTGTATGCTTTCAGAAAGCTCTAGATTCTCTGGAGCTGCAAGAATACTGAAAGAAGAGCAGAGTATAAAGGTGAATTCATGATTTGGGGCTCTGACAACAAAACAGTTCTAGAGCTGCAGTTTTTGGAGGAGGAAAACAGATACAAGGCAAAGGGTAGGCTTAAGATAGGGCTTTTCTCAGGAGTCTGTTTCTAGCCTTTCCATTTGAGCATTTGTTAGTTGGGTTACTTTGGACTCAGTTGTGACAGTCATAAAGACCTAGACTTTCAAACACCATTTTCAACAGGCATAGGAACTGTGAAAAAGAAAATCCATACGGGAGGCACAAGTAGTCTAAATATTGTCTGTAACACAGCGCTTGGAGCAGCTCAGGGTGATAACTTTCTGGAGCAATTAGCATACAACTGTATCCTAGTTTACATCTAGCTTACTCTGTGTGTTACCTGTGGAAATGTCTTTTGTCTTGTTGCACACACGCTGGGCCCATGCTTGCTACAGGGCATCTGTAGATGTGCAGGCTATAGAAGATGCCCTATAGCTGCTGACTTGGGACTGAGCTTTCCTTTCTGTAAGGGCATGAGTCCAGGGCCAGAAGCGGGCATGGCTTTAGGGTACAGGCCTTGCTTCTGTGTGGGATGGAGTCTATCCTCACCAGTAAAGATGGTTTCTTGTTACTGGTTGCAGGCTCCTTTCCACACAGTGATGCAGAAGCAGCAAACTGGTTCCTCTGCAACTACAGAGCTGTATTCTAACAGCAGTCATGGAGCTAGACTGTGCTTTTAGACACTTTGCTTACACTTATTTTGCTTGCATATATATTATAAACTTTAATCCTTGATTAATTTTTAAAAACTGGGTTTTATTTGCAGTAACTTCCTGCTCTATTGCTTCCCTATCAGCCATGTGGTCAACAGACCTCTACTATGTGAACCACGTGCATGATTGGCTGTGAGTTTGTGTCTTGGGAGCTAACCTGCTTCTGATACTTTATAGGAAGACTCTAGTAAAATTTTGACAGTTCAAATTAATGTAAAGAGCTGTGATCTGATTTGCTGCAGGTTAGAGTATTCTTCCCATTTTGAAGTCCATAGCCTGTTTGGCTTGAATTATACATGACATGAGCACCACTAGCCTATCCTCCAGGCAGTGCATCAGCTCAGAGGGCTGCTGGCTTGGCTTACATCCTACATCACATGTTTGATTTGCTGCTTCAGGTCTGATTTGAGTTTAAAGTTCAGGTCCTGTGGGTTTAAGTTTAAGGCATTTTGTTGTTGTTTGTCAAGTTTGAATCATGAACTGACTTCTTGTCAGTGTGTTACCTCTTTATTTAAAAGCTCACAATCCCTTGCTAAAACCAGTGAGAACATTGCTTTTGTTTTGTTTCTCTTCTTCCCTCCCCAGAAACATGGTATATTGCAATCTCAATCTTTGTACATAAGTGAAAATTCATGAAAGAAACCAAGGGTTTCAGATGCTGCCAATTTAGCATTCATGACTTGGCACCTAAGGAACATTGTTTTTTCCCTAACATAAACAGCTGGAGAAGTTAGGCAGTCAAACAACCTCTAAATATATTTTGAAAATTTAAAACTTATTTCATTAAGATCTGAGTCCTGCAATTCTTTATCAGAACTGCTTTTTGTTTTAGCCAACGTCTGATACCAAGCCCATTTTTTCCTCTCCACTTTCTGCATCCATAATGCTTTTAAGCTCTTTGTCATAGAACCTGTTTTTCCATACTCCCATGCTGTCCATAGTACTCTGAATGCTGTGGCTGCAAATAGGATCACAGGATCCAAAGTACGGATCTTAGTTGTGCCCATCTCCAGCCTTCACTCTACCACTCCCAACACCAGCACTCCCTTGCAGGTAAAGTTCAGTGCTGAGGACACAGCTCTGACACTGCAGGTGAACTAAGATTTTGGCAGGACAACTATAATCCTTAATCAGTTCTCACTTTATTAACACTGATACCCAGGCTTGTTAATTTGGCATTGTGTGCTGCCTGTGCTTTGAGACATTATGCAGGTTTCCTCTTCAGCTCTGCTACCGGTACACGCAGAGAAGCAACAGAACCTGGAAGGCATGATGTCTCCTGCCAATTGCTGTAAGCCAGCTCTCAGGTACCATCGCTGCTGAGGCAGTGTGCTGTCAGTCACTGCCTGGATAAACCCTTTTTTTCTGCAGAGTCAACTACGCAGAGCAGGGGACAGGGAGCCAGTAGTCCAGATATAGTAGAAACAATTGCTGCAAGAGAATTTTAAAAGCTATTGGGAACTTCTGAAGCTGGATCGTGCCAAAAATAAGACAGAATAGACTAGTACCTAGAGAAGATGACTTAGAGGAACTCTATATCTCCCCAGAGATTTATGGCTCATTCAGATCTCATTACTTATATCCTTTCCTCCCCAACATCTTCACAATCCCTTCTCTTGGCAGTTTTATGGAGATCGGGCGTGACCTATGAGCGTGACACAGCAGAAAGCTTCTCCCCTCTGGAATATTGTGAGACAAATACTGGTAAGGCTTTGCTGGTTAGTTGCCACCTGAAAAGCTCTCCTGCAAGTGTCATGTTACAGGATGCAAGAGGGTCACAACAGCAGGGCATTAAAGAAGCCAGACCTCATGAGGCCACTCCTGTCTGCAAGTGACAGTAGATAAGAGCATAGGAACTCTTCCCTTCAGATGAGCAACTTAAGTTTAAGAAAGTAGCTTTTTGAGGAGGTGCAGAGCTAGCTGACACCTTGCCAGGTGATGCACTTGACTGCACTGTCCCATAGCCACAGCCCAGGAAGAAGGAGAATGGCTCTTCCCCAGGAAGAAGGGAAAGTTACCCTCTGGCTCAGCAAGGCTGCACTGGCATTTGCACAGTACCTGTGCCACCATCATATTTCTGTGGACAGTCATGTGCTGCTGACATCACTTGCCAGAAAAGGATCCCATGCTGCTGGCTCAACATACTGAGCAGGAACATGCCATGTTATTGCAGGCATCCAAGCATAGACATGTTATAAATGGCCTTATGAGAGTTTAGGGATCAGAAGGGAAGTCTGCACTACCCCTACTCTTGAAGATATTCTGCTATACCTTACAATTCACAGTGCCAGAGAAACCAAAGCGTCATTTACTCCCACCACCATCTGGCATGCACAGAGCGGCTTTGTGGTAGCCACTAAACCCCCATGAAGCTGAAGGAACAGGAGGTCATCTGTACTTGCTGAGACACACACGAGTCCACAGGTGCCAGTGAGATGGAAAATGTGGTGCCCATTTGAAGAGAATCTCATATCTGAATAGTGATGCATTTATACAGAGAACATTCAAAGACTTAATCCATGCCAAAACTGAGTGGAATTTTCTCCCCGAAACTAGCTGAAGAAGTAAAAAGCTAATTTGCTGTGAGATTTGAGGTGATTATTTCAATATAGATGCTCTTAAGAAACATTCTCTCATTTATATGTTTCAGATGCAGAGTGGAAAGATGGAAACTCAGAAATACAGATGGTGATTCTGCCTCAGAAAAAAAGAGAAAGTCACCTGTTATTAATGACCTGGTGAAACACTACCCAGAATAGTTTGAAGATAAACAGAACATAACTTGGAAAAGAGGCTATCTGGGAAGAGCGCACTTCTGAGAGATCAAAACTACTATTTTTTCAAGCTTTAAAGTAGAATGGAAAGTGAGTCAGAGCTGGGATATTACTGGACTGAAAGACAATTCAAAAACAACACTAGATGGTTGTGGGCTGTTTTTTCTGAGAAAAGGCTTAATTTTTTTTTTTTATAGTGTATGCTTTTTTTTCAAGGATGAGAACACTCTTGTCAGGAAATCTAATCTTTTCATCAGATATTGTGTTGATAATCTGCTACTGGTTATGTGCTGCCTTATATATATATATTGATAATGCCCGGTATTTCTGGATAAGTAATTTTGGATCAGTCTCTATCATGCTTTCAGTACTGGATACTCATCCAGAGACTTGATCATATTTAGCTAACCATTTACCTATTCCCACCAAAATATGAATATTTTCCCAGGATTCAAGTATATATTCATCCACCTCTGAACTGTATCTATTTTAAATCTGGAGCCTCTCCAGATTTTTAGTATAAGATCAACACAGTGAATATCTGCAGATGTGCTCAGAATGTTTGCGAGAAAATAATCAATTCTGAATATTAAATGTTTCCTCTTTTGTTTGAAATGGAAAAAAAAAACCCCTGAAAACTCTTCTCTGGTAATATACCAAATATACCAAATTCCAAAACATGTATTTTCAAAAGAAAAAAAAAATTCGAACTTGAAGTATTCACAGAGAAGACACCTCATCATGGAATAAAAAATAATGCATACTCCTAAGCATAGACTATAACAGTATTCTCTTTGATGAATAGGAACTGCTCCATTTTTAAGCAAGAGGCACCTAATGAGGAGACACGGGATTGCAACCATTCAGAGTGCTTGCATCCCAGCCTCAATTTGCCAGCAGGTTTTACCTATAAACTGTATTTTAATGCACACTCATGACTGATAGAATTTCTCTCCTTGACCAGCGTTTTATCCTTGTTCTTCCTTATTTATTGCATTATTTAATGAATATTAATTAATTTGTTTTATTCTGAGTGCAATATTTAGTAGTAGGAGCAAGATTTTTGTTATTAATGTTACAAATCAAACAAAAAACTTGAGATAAATTGTAGTACATTAAGAACAGCTTTCTACAGACTTCTTTCATTCATCCTATTCTCTCACTCAGCTTTGGAATTTAATAACAAGAAAATAAACCCAACCCCAAACCAGAAAACACATTTTTTTAAGAAACCACTAAAGAAAATAACGTGGCCAGTCTTCACTTCTATGTGAGGATCTCGGGAGTCCATACAAGAGGAAGAGGCATCTAGCAACCTACAAACTGCTGATTTCAGCATTACCTATGTTCTAGAATATTTCCTGTTCCCTTCATGTAGCATCACCAGGCTGTCTCTGTTTTCATTACTTATTCTATGAAATGCTAGTCTGCCTTAAGTGACTAGCAGCGATATATGGTAACAGCAGTCCAAGAGAGCTAGGATGGGGTAGGAGAAGAGAGCTTTAGAAAACAAATCTAGGCTAATGAAATAACTAAACTTAAAAAAATCCTTGCTGATTAAAGATGTCTAATTTTTACTTATTTACTAAATGTGGCTGGAAAATCAACATAACCAAACAAATTCAGATTTTATTGAATAGCAGGGCTTTAATGAAGTTGGGGAAAAAAAAAAAATCACGAGACTTACAGCTTCCATAAAACCTTCATTTGAAGGCCAAGCTTTTAGAAATAAATGCAAAATTTTCTAAAACAACAGGCCCCAAAGTATTTCTCTTCTCACAGCATGAGCTCAAATTTATGGCACAGATAGAAAAAACCCCAAACTGTAGGATGTGACTCAATTGTGTTATTATTCCCTACTTCTGATATCTCTCCAGTTCCTACCTGTAACTGCTTTTCAGACTGTATAAGTCCTGATTCAGTGTCTGTGTCTTTAAGAGACTTCACTGCCATACCTAATTTACACATCTAATATGCTCATACTCCATATCCAGACTGTGCCACCTTGAGAGAAGGAACTTACCAGCAACACACCAGAGGTTTGATTAATTCTTTAAAATGAGATGTTTTCTCTTGACTACTTATATCAAAAGCCTGTTTTGTAACCTAGGCTGTTGTTTAATGGGCATGATTTTGCAGTTTTCCTTTTTCCCAGACTGTCAGAGAGCACTGACCATTCGAGAGAACCTGTCCTCACATAGGCTTCATTCAGTTCTGCAGCCAGATACTATCTGAAGAGTGTAGATTTCGTGATGCAAATGATCTTTGTTACTCTACTGTTTTAAGTATATATGCAGTCTACCAATCTCAAGATAACAAGAACACCTGAAACCAATGGCATTTTCAAGGATATGCATTATATGTAAGGGACAGAGACTATGATTCTTCTGAAAAAAAAAAAAAGTCAGTTAGATAGAACCAGAGGTAAAAAAGAGCAAGATAAGAATAAAAAGCCTGAGCCCAAACTAATTTATATTTAAGATGAGCTTGCAAGTATTTGTATACCTATCCAAGATCTTTTCAAGTTATGCTTTCTTTTGACTCCTAGTATAAATAAAGACAGATGTGATTGTCTGATCTTCTTTCATGAACTGGAATTCCTAAAGCATTTGTGCAGCCTTAGCTGAGGTTAAAATGAGTCATTTAGGCTATGCAAGTAAAGTAAATTAATTTCTTGACTACTGATAGACTTTTCTCTTTTTTTTTTTTTTTACAGGGTTCAACTTATTTTGATTCCTTGAACTGATTTTCTTTCTTGCTGCCATCAAAGACTTGACAAACTCTATGGTTTCCCTATCATTTTAGGTAGATCGTGTCTTAACTAAAGAAAGATGAAGGCAGTAGTCTTGTTTGTTTTTTTGTTTACTTGTGAAGGCTAACTAGGACAGCATCCCATAACTTGTCAGTAATGAAGAACAGAATTTGTTCTTCCTCTCTAAAACTACAACTCCTCACAATTGCTGTTTCAATATACAGCAGTTTTTATCCATCCCATTTGAGCTTCAAAATCTATGCAAAGAGGACCACCACAAAAAATTTAAACGTGATTCCAGTACAAGTTCTTATCAGCTTCAAGAGTGCATTGCCTTTGTCACCTTTTAGAAATAAAGTTATGTGAAATGTAGGTCAATTATTATCTTGCTTTAACAACAAAGCTATGCCTCTGTTTTGCACTGAATGAAAAAAGAACATTTCTAAACTCTTTTGAAATCCTAATATTGTCAAGAGAAATATTTTATTTTATGAAACTCATTATTTATGAAGATGTTTTATAACGCAGCCCCAGCATAAGACTTTTGGAAACAGCACCACATTAGGACCAATGTGCTTTTAGCAGATACAAATAGTTGGAGATAAAAGAGATGTCATTTTAATGCCAAAGCTATAGACATCCCAATGACACTGAGCAACTGACAGCAGAGGAAAAACGGTACGCTTCTTTTTAAATACATAGCCTCATAAATAACATGTGCAGATGTGAATTAAAAAAAAAATATTACCTTCCTCCTCAAGCACTTATCAACTGATTTGCATAGACAGAAAACAGGTCTCCTACATCTATACACACAAAGTGGTGTATTACTCCTGTGCATGCTCATCCACTTTGCATACGTGGTCTGGATTACTGAAAGTCAAGGAAACTGATTCAGTCATGACTTCCCTATGAATGTGAAGCCAGAGGGTTTATGTTTCTACAGCTGTGAAAATCATGTAAGAAACACTTGCATGTACATACTTTACCAAGTAGTGCTCAAACAGGGACTCGGTGAATAAAGCAGCAGCTCACTGCAAGTGACACCATACTGCCATTTGGCAATTGATGAGGGCTTGCAAACCCCACTCCACATCTGTCCTGAAAACAGATTGCTTGGGGAAAATCTTATCAGAAATCTATCTCTTAAAGGTAGCTCCCTTTAGCCTAGTTGGAATGAACATTGTGCAACTAATTTTTAGAGTTAATTGTAGCACATAGTAACATCCACTAAAACACTGCACCTCTACAGCTCGCTTGACTCTCCCATCACAACACCACAATTCAGCTGTGATTCTCCAGGAGCCACAGCTTTATAAGACTGGGCTAAATTTCAATGAGCCTCGACCAAGTTTTCTGCAATATTCTTCCAGGAACAGTTATGGATTATGACTGATAAAAATTGGTGACCATAGCCGAGTTTTGATGTAAGCTTTCAAGTTTTCATGCTAGGACCTGAAAACAAAGGACAACTAAAATGATCAGTGCTTCTTGAAAACTCAGCAATATTTCTACTAGAGCTACTGTTTCTTGTAGCACACGAAAGAAACCTAATGTCAGCAGGGCGTCTTCTGAGGTTTTTGAGTGTCCATTTCATCAGACAACAGAAAAAATATTTTCCATACATCTCCACAAAGTGTTTCTGCTTTAGTTGATCACCGTTCGGCAGAAGCACTGATGACAGCATAAAATAAGGTTGTCTTTCTCCACTGAAGGCATCAGAAGGAATAACCCAGACAGAATATTATGAGAGGGAGTAGTATGTAAACAGATCAGAGGGGCAAGGGAAAGTCAAGATGTTTGAGATTTTGAATGCTGCAATATTATGCTTTAAGACTAACAGTGAAGTGCTTCTATCCTATCGGAGCAAACTTTTCTCTGGACAAGTCAGTCTGTCAATATACGTCCTGGTTACTTCTCCTGCTTTATACTTGTGTGCATATAACTGTTGTGGTACAAATTTTGCATTTACACTTCAAATATTACCTCTTGTGGGTTATTTTCCTTTCACAGTCATAAATAAAAGATCTGAGGGGTCACAGTATGAGATTTCCTATCTTCTTAAGTATTGATGTCTTAAGCCCTTACAGAAGAACAGCAAAACATTTTTTTTCTCTCTCATATCAGAGTTCAATTTCGCCTAGAAATTTAAAGTCTCCTGAACACTCAATTCAGAAATCTCCTAGCAATTTTCTATCACTGATCAGTCCTTTGCAAATTTGTTCTTATACACATGCTCCATGCAGGAACGTAGCCTTTTGCCACTTCTGTTAGACTTTTCATTCCAATTTTCTACAGTGAAAGAGTATTTTCACTGTCTGGTCTGCTCAGTCAAGCAGAGTAAGCTCTTGTAACTGCTGACAAAAAAGGTCACTTTGCTAGCATTTTGTTATTCAGCATCTATCCTAAGTCTTGATTTTTAACCCAACACTAAAATAAGTAGTTTTGTGTTCTGCAGGCCTCAAAGGTTGCCAAGCTGCTTTTGGAGTGATTAGAATAGTTTATTTTGAAGGTGTTTGCTGAGACTCTTGGTGTGTGCTGAGAACACTGAATTGTTATTCTGATGCCTGTCCATGGAAGAATGTACATGACTTCTTCATCCTCTCCTATTCTAGATCATGATTAAGATATAAATAAAGAAGAGGCTACTTTTATTAAGTAAAATCACAGGGAATGAGAGCTTATTCAGAACTGCAGTCTTGTAAATCATTCTCACATATTTTTCACAGAAGTGCTGCTCTGTACCACTTTTGACCAGCTTTCTGGTCTTGTTGTTAATGTTCTAATCCAATCTGTTTCTTAATTCACTTTCTATGGTAATTAAAGTCAGTCTTTACTGCCCATCCCAAGCTACGTTGCAAACAGGCTGTTAAACAATTGCAACCTGGTCTCCTCAGCCAAGATGCACAGAAGATCAACAGTGCAATCTGCATTTATCATCTTGGATATGATGCTTCATTACTGAAGATTTTTACTTCTATGGAATATAGATTTGCAGTAGAAGCTTGCATGTCTTTTGGTTGAGCATGAAAATAAACACACTGCTAGTAGTCATTTTGATGAGGAAGGAGCTCAATCTTACCCTGCCAGTAGGAGGTCAGAGAGACTGTCTCCCTCCCCACATCCTTCCCTCCGAGGATATTGGTGAAAAAAACCCAGCAATTTCTGTTTCTTATTTATAATTTTAAGTAGATCACATGCAAGCTAAAACCTCAATTTATCTCAAAATTATTCAAGCTGAGGTAGGTTTTCTAGCATCTCAGGGTACTATGCCATATTCACATATGGCTTTTCCTTGTGAAGCGCTGCAGACTTCTGCCCAGAACTCTGCCTGCATGAGTGAGAGTTCAAAGCTCTAGAAAAGATACAGTCTCTACTGGTTATATGCTGGAACCGATTCCAGCTTCTGCTTATGCAATTGTGGAAAAAGTGAATTGCAAACTTATTTTTAGTGGCACAGATGCACCTACTGTCTCTCATTGAGACTGGCACAAAGACACAATGGCACATTCCCAAACTGAGACAGCTCTGTCTTCAAGTGTTTTTCTTCTTTAAAACAAGAGAACTCTCTCTTTTTTTTTTTCATCCTCTGTCCTTCCTGTTTTTAAAGTTAGGAAAAGTCAGCACATGGGCTGTTGCTACCTACCAATCTAAGCAATATTCGCTACAGATACTCTAAAACTGGGTAAAAGCAGCAGCCTATGCCAGGTTTCAGGTTGGATATCTTCATTTAGATTAGAGTCAAGAAAGAAAACCTCCACCACCTTTGAAGTCTTTCACTGAATTCAGTTTCCTCTGGGAATCTCCCCTGAAAGACATGCTATTTAAATCCACCAGCTACGAGTCCTGCCTTCTGCTGACTTGGTGCCTACGGGCTGTAGCTGCTTTCCTGAGCCCTTACAGGGCCTAACCACCCTGCCACAGAAAGATGTTTAGGGTAAAGGCATTTCAACTACAATTCCAAAACACTAAGATTTTGCTTTAGATTTGCATTAAGAAAAAGCAAGAGTGGGATGACTGGTATACAGAAATGAAGTACCCACAAGTCAGGTACAAGTAAAATACTTGAAGATACTGATGTATTTTAAATGAAGGTACAGGATAATTCACTCCCCAGAGTGAATGTGCCAGGTTTACATGATCAGCACCGTTAACTGACTGGCAAACAGCAAATGCAATGCTTTTATCTAGCAAATGAGCCAGAAGTTATGTTGACAGCAATGGAACCATTTGTTTGGCTTTGCTTTTACCAAAACTAAAGTGAATTTTAAAGAAAAGAATTGTTTTAAACATGGAAGGAAATAGGTAACAGCAAATGGGACAAGAAACAACATGAATTTTCCAGTGTTAGGTCAGATGTGACTGATTTCTTTCTCTGGTGGAATTATTAGTATTCACACAGGGAAATATATGGCTGATCTAACATCAGCAAATTATTTAAACTGCTACCATATAAGAAGTTATTATTTAAACTGGAAAATATATGGAATACCTGTAAAAATTGTAAACTGCAAGAAACAGGCTAAAGAGGGTGACTAGGAAGGAGGCATCAAGCTGGATGGAAACAAGGCAAGGTTCTTCAGCAATTGGTGTTTTGGTCTCATCTTACATAATACTCCTTTCAGTATTTAGAGCATGCTGGTGAAGTTTGCTGACCCTGTGAAGTGGGGAGGCATTACAGAGATGTAATAGAGTTAGACAATTGCATTGGAAGAAATGGATGACCTTGCAGACTGGAGTAAAGCTGTATGAGTGAATGTCATTCCACATAGAAAGCTTACTCAGTTCAGGACAGATTGCAAAAACTTCTGCTTTAAGGAATGGATATCAACTAGAAATGATAGGACAGGAGAAAGATCTGTCTGTTTCCCAATGTGGGATACTAACTGTCCTCTCTGATGATTAGGAAAAGTGCTTCTGTAACACTGCCAGAGCCAGTCATATTTACAGTAGGAGAGTTTTTCCTTTCAGGCTTTTTCCATACACTCAGAGTAGCAGTACATTAGGAACCTGCCATTTAAAACACTGTGACAGGGCACTGTGTTGAATGGAAGGCTCATATCTTTGTAAAGCCATTCTTTCAGGTTCCTGAATACTCAAGCAGACATAACATCCCAGTGTCAATACTACACTGATGCCACTCAGCTTTTAGTGCTTTCTCAGTGACATGTTAGTGACTATTTACAACGAAAGAAATCAGATTCTTGGGAACATGATATCAGTGAGAAGGAAGTGCCAACCTGCCAATATCCTGTCTTAGATTAGCTGAATGTGAGCCTGCAGTGACATCATATCCAAGTATTTTGTACATCTGGTCAAGCATGCTTACTTTGGAACTAATTCTTCTTGGGTTCCTAGTTTTTTCACTTGTTCTGCTTAAACTTGGGTTAAATAAAAGCACAGAACGTCAAAGAAAGGCAAACTGCAAAACAATAAATTATAAATTTATAAATTAGAGATAAGGGATGTCACAGCAGAAGTGCTGGCTCTGTATTTGTGAGACAGTCACATTAAACTTTGTGAAGGGACAATCTGAAATTAGGGAACACATTTATACACATTTATTCTGAAATGAACTTATAAACCAAAAAACCCGCAACAAAAAAGTACTGCTTCCAAGAGAAATGGAAGATATATCTATTGAACTCTCCTCTGTAGTGTAATCACATAGTAATGTAAGTATTAATTTAAGTAAATCTAAAATAACTCCTTACAAGCAAGAGAAGTTCTTCCTTCACTTTATGCCAGAGCAGGACACATCTTTCCAAAATAAGAAAGATCCTAAACACATTTGTGTCTCAAGAGAGGAGGTGAAAAAACAGACACTCAATAGGGATGATCACAGTACTAAAAAGGTTCTGAGAGGGAAAACTAAAACATAAAAACCCTTCAGAATTTAACAAGAGACTGTATTGCCACCTAGCAGAATATTTAAAAATGGGTAAGATTGACTAAAACCTCTTTTAAAGATTAGTGACGAAAAGCTCTTGATTTCCTAACAGAAGGGAAAACCTTAATTATTAATGAAGCTAGGATAATGACTGCTGTTGAAATAAAAAGTAGGCCTGCAAACTCAGACATCTAGCCCTGAGCATGGCTACACTCCAAATCTGGGAGAAGACAAGAAGGGATAAGCTTTGGCAAACAGGCAAATATACACTTCATTGGAAATACTTCCACCACAGCAGAGAATGAAAAATTCTCCATTTCTGTCCACACCAGGGACATTCTGTGATATCCTATGAACTATTGCAGGTTTCAAAACACTCCCCAGCAGCTGGGTAGGGAAAAAAGTGGGGTGAAAGATCAATCAATGAAAAGATTAATCTGGTTTGCAATGTGCATTCTTTTTTTTTTTTTTAATTAAAGCAAACAAAAAAAGAGCTAGAGAATGACAAGAGTGATTAATTATCAAACCATTTCTTCATTAGACATACTTTCCCCAAAACTGTTCAAATGTCACAATTTTAGCAGATCTGAGTAGATAGCAGACTGTTCAGGCATGACTAGAGTTGAGCTCTGCTCCTTCATCTGCTGTGAAATGGCTGTGTGGGCAGTGTGACATCACATCTCTGGGCATCGGAGGAGTGCAGTTCTCCACACAACAGACTGCAGGATTGTCAAAGCAACCTACCATTCACTGCCAGGTTTGTTATTGCAATAGTTCCGAGTGGTGGGGTTGGTATCACCTCTACTTCCAAGGAAGGGCTCAGGTCTTGTGCATCAAGACTGTTGCTGGGATCTGTAGCAGCAAACTCTCCTCTTTCCACATCACTTCCTCATGCAGCCTTGGAAGAAGCAGTAGGGCTAGCACCTCCCATGGCTACCTCCCATCTCAGCCCTGCTCCTCTTTAACTCCAGGACTCTCCATCCTTTTCCTACAGTAGCAGTGGCCTGGTTCCTGTCACACATCTTTGTGACAGAAAAATTCAATTTTGCCTCCTCTATCTAAAAGGGTTTATTATGGAGAAATAGTATTGGTATCATTCAATGACCTTTTCATTTTCAAGGGGTGAGAACTGAGTCTTAGCAAAAGTCCACAGCTGCAGTATTCCTGGGATATAGCGGACAAGAGTTAGAGAAGCAGCAGTCCCATAGCAGGTGACGTCTCATCTGTGAGCTTTGTTGTGGTTTCTTGTGAGTATTCCAGGTACTTCCAGGAGGGTGCTTTGGGTCAGAAAAGCCAGAGGATTCAGAGCTAGAGGGGGGGGAAAGAGGGGCTAGAGGGCAGGAAGGGCAAGTTTCCTCAGGTGTCTCATGGGAAAAAAAACTCCATGTATTTATGGCTACTAAAAACATAGAGAACCAGCCTTACAGTAAGACATCAAGAACCTAAAGCATTCCTAAAAGGACTTAAAAGGTTGAGGGTAATTTGAAGAGACCTATGTTTTCAATGAGAGAGTTTCTCCTCTCTGGACTTTATGGCAGTGCTTAGTTCCAGAAGCAGAAAGCCTCTGGAGTCTAAGTCACCTCTGCTGAGGCTTTCAAGAGTAGAAAATCTGCATGGGGATCAGTACAAAGTAGCACTCATACAGGACTTAAATTATTTAGTGGTGGTCCCATGACAGGTTATGTATATCTAGAATCTGAAACACTTCTGATTAGAGTATGGCTGTTATATTATTTTCAATACCTTGTGCCAATTTAAACAAAGCAAAAAATATACTCAAGCTCTAAGGTCACATTCACTGCTAAAGTGTGGTGCGTAGACCACTCCAAACTCCAATTGTAGTACTTCCTTTCATTTCTTGGTTATTCACTTGCATGTTGCACACCATAACTTGCAAACTTTGGGAAAAAATGGTATCTAAAAAACTTAAGGTTTCTGCAAACCCAGGTAATTTTGCAAGCCACTTGCTCTACTGCTGAGATCGTGAAAGACTTACTTGGCATTACATGTGATCATTAGAAAAAAAAAGTTGGTGAAAAACAGAAGATGGGGAAAAACAGAAGAATTGAATGACAACAAAATAAATAAGGAATAGTGCACAGTTTCTGTCTCAAAGTCTCTGCAAAGTAAACGTGTTCAATAGGCATATTTGTCAGACATGCTTTACTGAGTTGTCATCAAACCAGGCAACTACTGTCAGGGCTGGGTCTCAGAACTAACCAAGTTTCAGCTTCCTGGGCTGGCATACGGTTGTGTATGGCAGTACAAATTATACAACCAGTAGTTGTAGGTGGTGCAAGATAAAACTAAACTTTGCCACATCACAGTCAAACTTCTGATCAGAATGCTGGAAACCAGAATTCAAACTTAAATTTGTGCTTAAATTTCATGGAGTATATGGAAAACTAAAACACACTGAAAATTCTCCTTTTCAAATGACAAAGTTAATTTCTTTTTATAGAGAGACAAACGGTCATCAACATGCATAGAGTACAAAACACTACAGTAAGTATGAGTAAATGTTGATTTTAGGAAGCCAAGTGTCTCAGATACTTCTGAAAAACCCAATTAGCATCTCACTCCCTGTCTACATAGCATCGTGACTTTGAAAAATCTGATCCTGTCCCTCACTTGGGACTGAAGTACTTTGTAAGTTTTCCCTTTCAGCAGTACATATCAAATCTAGATTTTCCTTCTAATCTTATTGTTGCAAGTTTCACAGAAATTCTGGTATCACTGCCATTTATGACCACATTTGGCTTGAAATGAGCTTTTGAGTTTGCCTGTAGTTTGGCAGCAGAGCTCAAACAGCAGAAAAAGGATTGCAAAGTTGATACATGTGAATAGACACTTTCAGGAAAAGGGTAAGGATATTTTACAATTTAATAGCACACTCAACTGGATCTGGGGTTTTGATTATACTGAGATACCAAGTGATGCAAAACACTATTTGTTTCTGTTCTTTCCGCTCAGAAACCTGCACTGTACAAGTGAGATTACAGAAAAAGGCTTGGCACGTGAATCACATATTTGAAGGATATCATTAGCAACTTGCTTTGTTTTTAGTTGACTGTCTGTTCCTATCCACCTCAGTATTTCTTAAGGATTATGTATTAGTCCTATTTTAGAATATTCCTATATGTAGTTGTCTGTAGGAAAGGAGTTTACTATGCATATTAGTCAGTGTTTAGAATTAATACACATTAGTTCCAACCTTTTTTCTAAGTGGATTGTGACACCAGCCTCTTCTCCTCTGACTCTATCTGGGGAGTGAGGCAATTCCTTGGTTTAACTGACGATAATTTGTGCTTTATGATCAGTTCCAATGCACAAAAAAGACTTTATACCATGCACAGCAAGTAAGAAAGTTTTTCTTCCGGAAGTCCTCAGCATTGCTGTTATAACACAGTAGTAATATGCAGACTCTTTTGATGCAAGTCCAAACATAAATCAGTTATTTTTAAAAAAAGGTTTCCTCCTCCCCTATCCAAAATTGCTGTTCTTGAGCAGATACAGAGTTCTTACATTTGCCTTTTGGTTGCTGGTACATAGAGAAGTCACTTGGTAGTATGCAACTATATTACACAGAAAATGAGCAATAAGTCTTTAAGCATATTACAATTCTTCTGCCCTGCTTTTATATATATATATATATATATATACATATATATTTTAAAGCTATTGTTTTAAACAGAAACTATAACATCTAAAATAAAAAAAAAAACAGTGTGCAAGGGTAGCACGACCTTGCATATTTGCACATGGTTCATTTCTGGGTGTCACTACAGTAAAAACTGCAACAAAGATATCATCATAAAAACTAAAAAAGCCCTATATGCCTAGAGCCTATTAGCATCTAGCTCTCTCTAGACACCATATTTTTCAGAAACAGAAAAATAAAAGCCAAGAAGAAGTCATCCAAGTTCTGAATACAGAGTTTCTCTGAAGTTACACCAGCCATTTAGGTTTGTAGAAATGACATTGCTATCTAGTCCATACTTGGAGAGTTTATTACCAATATATTTTATCAGCAGTAAATGGCAGGTGAGATGGCAGCTGGGTTTGGCTAAGGAGGTTAGAAGCTTTGCTGTGAATCTCATCCTATCAGGAGGTGTAGCTGTACAACAAATATGTGCCTAGGAGTATTGCAAGTTTCTCTGCTGAAGGAGAAAGTCAAACTTTTCTATATAGGACACATATATAGCCGTTTTAATACTTGCATGATATCTAAATAACCCTCCAATTTTATTTCATATTAAGAGTTATTTGAATGTAAGACTGGTTGCTTAGCTAGCCTTGTACCAATACAAATGCACATAGTCTTAGAAAGAATGCCATTTCTGCACACAGATTTCAAAGAAATTAATAAACAGTGAAGGAGTTTTCCTAGAGTGCAATAAATGTGATATTATCAGTGTTCATCTAGTGTTGCCTCTATAATGCACACTTCCAAAACTACATAGATACTACACCTTATTATTTGAGCATGTCTTTTCATCCATTTATAAAGAAAAGTAGGAGGAGAAAAGAGTACTTAAGATAAAGAGCAATGCAAATTTTCTGTAAATGGTTGTGAAATATAAAATATCTCAATGTCCTCTCTGTGAAGTGTTGATATGAACAAAGGACACTCTTCACATACTTCATGACTGCAAAGACTTGTTTATCTTTAAACAAGTCTCTCCAAAAACAGTAAATGGCTTTCAGTTCATCTAATTGTAACAATAGCTTTTTAGGAAGATGCTATTTTCATGAATGAATACTGTACTGGATTGGACAAAGCAAAACCAAATGAATGTGTCACACAGTAAGGAAAGAAGGAAATAACACTCTAGGGGCTGCAATTCAAGAGGTTTGGCTTTGTTTTTGGACTTCCAAAGGAGGAAGCAAGACATGCTTTAGCAGATATTCGCTGTTGCAGACACATGCTTCAGTAGCTTGGTGCCAGAAGGCATACTCCTTCTTGGAGAAGGGGACATTCAGGATCAGCTCTATAGCTCTATCCTAACAAAAAAATATTTCTGCCATCAGTAAACACTATGGAGGGCAATGAAACATCTCTTTCAGTTGCAAAATGGATGAGATAGTAGTTGAAGCTCTTCCAATTGATTTGGCTTTTTGGACTGAAAGACTAATCCTGAAAATTTCTGGCAAGTACAGGAAAATAGTAACATTGTGTATTTGATACGGCTCTGCAAGCACGCCATGGATCATTTATCATGACTTTAGTTTAATAAGTTGTTATAGGACTATGAAAGCCATACATGGGTTAATTCCATCTGTGACAGGCTTTAAAAAAAAGCAAAAAAAAAGGTGGGGATGCTACAGTGGGTCTTTATGTAGCAATTGAAGTGAAATTAGGGAAGAATTATATTCTACAAAATTTTTGGGGGGAAGCTCCTAAAACAAACTAAAAACCCCTAACGCCTCTTGAACTTCTTTCTCCATAGATATGCTTTGAGACAGTCCAGTAGCACAACTGTTAGTAGCTACTGTTTGTTTGACCATATTACTTATTACCAGCAGATAGTATATCTCAAAGCATCTGTACCATGTTCCTTACACAGATAGCCCTTGCATGGAAAAGACACACCTCCTATGCACTGGTAAATGCAGAGTCTGAAGTTGTGCTGGACCTCTGTTTTTTTGACTCTGTGTAGCAACATTGAAGGTATTTCCAACTCTAACAGCATGTGTATCTCATCAGCCAAAAGCTCCACCAGGCTAAACCATGACCACTTGGAATGAATCCTGGTAGAAACCTCTGGGAATTCTAAATGATCTCCTGACTGATGGTGCAAAAGAAACAAATTGGAACTTCAGCAGAAAACTGTGTACAAGACGTCTGCCCACGTGCATGTGTATGCACACAAACGAGTATGTATATTCCTTTAGACTTCAGTTGACCTTATTGATGACATACCTGTTTAAAAGTCATTCTGCATTATTATTGTGCTTCTTGATGGAAAGGCTAATTTATCAGATACTTAAACAAGTTAAAACAAGTTAATTTGGAGACTCATTGTCCTATTATTATTCCCAGCAAGCTTCCAGATTGCTTCCAATTAGCAAAAATGTTAGAAGGGGAACATGGGCTCTAGAAAGCTCAAATATGAAAGGAACTGAACAGTGCCTCTCATTAGTTGATTAGAAGTAAGTGCTTGCCAGCTGAAAGAACCCTGACTCTCTACATACTGAGCCATCCAGGAAAAAACTTGAGCCACAGAAGCAGCTTTGTAGAGTTACACATTAAAATGTCATAATTCTCCCCCATTTTTCACTTTTGATATTGAGAACACATGGTATATACTTCAAGTTTTAATTAATTTGAAATAAGTACTTGAAAAGACAGTTGTGGGTTTTTTAAATGACAACATTAAAAAGTACATAATTTAATAAGCACCACAAATAGCAAAACAGTGTTCTTGCACTGCCTATTGGCCAGTAGTAAAGCTCAAGGCAATTCAGTTACTATTCTTATACAGTATGCTGGTTATTTATGTCATATTTGTAGTGTACTAATAAAGAAAAGTAAATCAGAAACAAGTAGGACTTTCATATGCCACGAAAAAGTTGCACTACTCCATAAAAGTGAGGAAGGCAATATGTACACCTTCTTGTAGTGTGTAAATATGAGTAAAGTTGTGTAAATAAGCCAAAACACTACTGAAGAATCTAATTTGATCTTCAACTTATTTTTCTCATTAATTTCTTCGAACGATTTCTTCTTGCTTGGGTTCCCTGCCACCCACAAATTGGTTACCAGAGCTCAGCTGTGGCAACTTCTGAAAGTTTTTGGTCACAAAAATTGTACAGAGAAAGCTCTTGCATCAGGTGAAAAAAGCCTGCTGTTTGAAATCAATGACATGTACTTCACCAGATCATGACTATAGGCTGTATGTCTCTGCTTTCATGTCACCTTGCCTTTTTCACAGAGAAGCTGTGCCAAGGTTTTTCAAGACCACAGTTATTGTCTAACAGGCACTTTTTGCTGGTCAAAGCACGAATGCAAGCTCTATGACTTACAAGAAGATAAAATTTTCCAAGAACAACTTTCCTAACAAGCAAAGGATCTGGGAGTGAATGAGTGCTCTGTACAACTTAATTGATGTTGCCTTGGAGTGAACAGCTCTGAGGCTGTTTTTACAGCCCAGGCTGAGACTTGTTTTATAGGCTGTGCTATGTTGTCATGTCAGTTCACCTGGTAGTAATACTACACTGTGATGGAGTACAATGGCAATGCCTTGCTGGAGAAGATCAGCCTCATACTCAGTGCTGAAATGTTATATGTTAACTTAGGGCAAGGAATCTCCTTATGGAAGCAAACATGGGAGATAAATGCATGCATCATGATGTTTCTACAGGTAACCGCAGGCAGAAGGAGAAAAGATGCTATTTTCGTTACTAATTGAAAAAATGTGGCAAAAAGATTTTTAAAAAAAAGTACCTGGCTGATCGGGATGTTTCTTTTACATTTTGCCTGGATATGTTCCCATTAGACTCTAAATCCAGGAGACTGGCTCTTTCTACCTTTGTTAGAGTGATCAAGAAAGAGCCTGAAACTCTAAAATTATATTTTTTTTCCCCTCCCCCTTCACTACTCACAGATTGCAAATCTCCAGTATGCATATTAAATACAATGTGCTTTTAGATAGTGATGTAGAAGTTACTTTGTGGGTGGGTGTTCTATGAACTTCATTAGCGGTGTACTATATCTGGACTCAGACCAGCCAAATCTTCACCTTTTGCAAGCAAGACCCTCTGAATTTGACAGGAATTAACTTGTGAAAAGTGACTAAATAAGATACATTTCATTATCAAACAGCACATGGAAAACTAAAGGCCTTTATTACAAAACTTTCTCTGTTTTCTCAGCTGTCTTACACTTGTGACACTGATTATTTGGTTTAAATTGAAATTTTGAAATATAATTTAGAATTATATTGTCAGTTCATAAAGTCTACTCTCCTTCCAGGTCTGACTCATTCTTCCCACTTAGCAATAATCTTGCAAGAGTGACTGGGGTTGCAACGAAAATACAATTTCATTTACATGTAAATTAAATTAAGTGTAATTATGTTTCATAATTACCACTTGCAATTGCAAATGCCTCTTTCAGAAACTCTACAGAAATAATATCTCAGCAATTTCTTCTTTGCAATTGAGATATTTTTTTAAAAAACCAATCCTACTAGCTAGACATGCCTTGCAGATAGTAATTGCATATGAAATGATATAATCTGCTGCACAATAACTTAACTCACACCATTTTACACTTAACTTTCTGCTTTTGAGGTTTCTCGCCAGTTAATTTGCCTCAATTTTGAGATGGCTGTATACAGGAGGAGACTGTAGTCACTGTGTCTTGGGGTTTTTTTTGCTGGGTTTTTTTGTTTGTTGGGTTTTGTTTATTTTTTTCAAAAACTCGTCAGCAAGGCTGCTGGACAAACCAGACTCTACCCAATACAAACCCCTGGAAATTACTAGATGCTTGCAAAGCAGTATATTTCTACCATAGATGGGATTACTGGAATGATTAAAAAAATAAAAATAAGAGAGGAGGGGGAAAAAAAAAAGTATTTTTCTGCTAATAACTCCTGAACTACTTTTACCACTTCAGGCTACAGTTAGTGATAATCCTCAGAGCTGGCAGGTGTTGGAAGCTATTACATTTTCATTGCTGGAGAAAGAAGGCTTCCGCCTTCATGTGTTTGCAGTCCTTCCTAAAGGATGTATTAGTGCCACATCATGGGAGAAGCAGGAATCACTGTGAGCACTGCAATCCCTGCTGCAAAGAGGCTGAAAATGTTTTCACCTTTCTGCATAACCAGGCGTAAGTGATGAGATAGATATATTCTGTCTCTTCCATTTACAACCTCCAAGTTTATTTGTGGCTTTTTAACTTTAACGACACTCAAAGTGATGATTTCACCAGAGGATTATAAGGAAGGGAAGGGGGGGACAAGAGTATATGTGTAGAAGCAAACTATCAGGTGCTAAAACTGCAGTGTCATTCAATATCAAGACACATTTATACAAGAAGCTTATGTTGCAGAGACAATCAAGGTGGGAGTGTGACTCCCTCAAGTGCATTTTGTTTTTTCCTCCAAAGTGCATTCAAGATGATATAAAACATCCTTGACCAAGAGGCTGCCTCTAGCCATATGTTTAACACAGTAGTTGCTGATCTAAGAGACTGTTTCAGTTTATATAAGGTGCAGGATGTTTCCTATGATTTTCAAACCTGAAGTTACTACCTCAAAAAGACCATTCACTTGGAGAGCACAACCTTCTTCTAGAAGCGGTTTAGCATTTTGTGGAGATGAAAATGGTGCAGACATACATCAAGAAAGCTCAGACACAGTTTTTAAAGAAGCCAGGCATATTAACACGGGTAGACATTTCATATCCTGCACATAAAAACTACTTGCCTATTGGTAATGCTGACACAACAAGATGCAGCCTGTAAGGAAGTCTATTGGGGATTACAGGTTCAGCTTTAGACAGCTAGTAATGGTGTCTGAGCAAATAGCAGGGTTTAGCCAGCAAATAAGTGAAGTAGCTGTCTCTTGACCCATCTGCATAGATTCTCCTACCAGAGAATTCCTGGAGTCTTAATCCTACAACCACACCCTTGATTTTATGCACCCATCTTAAAGACATTTCAGAGCTGGACATGGAGCCAATGAAAATAAGAAAACCTGCTCCACTGGACAATCTGTCACATCCAAAGGAAGTCAGTCTCAGTGCATGGGAGGAATCAAACAGCAGAAGTACTTTCCTCTAACTAAAGATGTCCAAAACAACTTGCTTAGACTAGTTTCAGAGAACAAAGTTCAAACTTTGAAGTAAAATAAATCCTATTTCACATATGTAACGCATTTTGTAAATAAGAAGGCAAATTTAACTTCTCTAAAAGTCATATTCAAGTGGCTGAAAATACCATTGCATTTTCTCAACAGCTGCAAGCCATTAAGGCATATAACACAAAATCAAACAAAATTCTCACTGAAAAATATACTGTTTCTTGCAACAGCATTTATGCTGGTATTAGAATTAGAGCCCAGAAGAATTTTTACAGTTCTACCACCACTGAGAGAGATCAGACAGTCTTTGTAAATCAACGTCTGATCAAGAAGAAAATGAGAATAAAATAGTGGAAGCAAACTTTTCTATGAATGCCTACACACTGTATTATATAATACAGTGTATATACATGGAAGTGCTGGTCATATTATGTCAAGACTTATTTACAGGGAGCAATCATAGTCTCTCTTCTCAGATGACAGCAGTAGCTGGAGGGAATCAGGCATATTTGCTTTGGTTTGGCATTGCTCTCAGAGGGGTGCCTGCAGTGGGTGTCCTCTGCATGACACCCTGCCTGCTATTCTGGACACGGCACAACACAGCATTAAAAGCTGGTTCAAATACCACTAGAAAAATCTATTTTGGTGAAAGAGAAAAGCTTGCTGCTTACAACTGAGCTAAAATGCCTCAACCTTATCTCAGCTAAATTGTGTTCTGGCCTTCCCAAGATTCAGCATTTCATCAGAATTTGAGCAAAAAGAAATAAAGTTGAGTTTGACAAATTAACCTTTTTGACCTGTTTTGTGACACATTCTGACCACTTCTCGTACACAGACAAGGCATGGAGCTTACTGCTAATGGGCCAGTAGGATGAAAGCATTAGATGTAAAATCTGTCATTGCTAGGAAGATAACAGCCTGTCTTCCTTTACTCTTCTTGTTACTAGGCATTTTTCTCATCTTTCACAGGAAGACAAGGATATATGTGTAGTACATGAGAATATGCTCCAAAGCCAGCTGGACTTGTAGCATTAGGAAAGCAGATATACAATGCAGGGTTTTTAATTATTTTTAATGATTTAAAACTCAGATGTAACTCTTCTTGTGTTTTAATCAGCCTTAAAGATATAACTTCATAAGACAGTTCTGGTTCAAATAGATGGCAAATTTCAGCGTGCCCACATGCAGAGAGATGCTACCAGCAGATAACATTGCTTGTGTTTCTTAGTAACTGATGAAATTGTTAATTTACAATCAGGAAGCCTCAGTGAGTAGTCTTAGCTTTATGTTAACATGTCTCTAAAAACATGCTCCTGAGATATGCCACATACAACCAGAGGAAGCAAAGCTCAGGTTACACTACTACTCTCCCTATTTGATTTTGTCATTATAAAACAATTAACTTTGAATCAAATTATGTGGGTAGGGATTAAAATAATTTCTTGGATATTTTTGAAGTCTCACACTTACCTTTTCTTTTTTACTGAAGGCCTGCTTGGTGCTTAGCAACTATGAGCTATCTGAACTGCTAATTGCAGTCTCTGCCATCCAATGAGGGAGCCTGTTATGGAACAGGCTCATCAGCAACTAGTTTATTGTATGAAGTAATAAAAATGATCCAGAATTAGCCAAGTCATTGTGCTACTTATTCAGAGCACAACATAAATTCTCTTTTATTCATGTGAATTTTGTATATACATAAAATATGTGTATATACATGGGTTTGTTTTATTTTTTTCCAGTGTTCTTGTGAGTGCACAAAGGGCCTAAGTGAGTACATAACTATTGCTGATATCTAGAACAAGTTTCAAGGCAAAAAAATAAGGCAGCAATCCCTAATGAAAATTTTTCTTCCTCACAGCAGAACTGCTTGCCAAAGTTCAGCATTCTACATAAAACTAAAGAAAAAAAACAAGACAAGATATAGCTAAAAGAATGTAAAGCCTCCACATTGAAAGCGTGGGACCAATAAATGTAATCTACTCAAAAATCCTTGGGAAAGGAAGCAAAGGTGTTGAACATAGCTAAATAATGCATTAACAGAGGCAGCCCTCAGAAAAGCTGAAGAGACGTGTCCAAGTGAGCTGAATAGAAAGGATCGTGATCTCCTATAGATTACACCCCAGATACACTGTGGGGCAGGCAAAAATAGTTTGAGGCACAATTGATAAAAGGTATCAGTAATAAATCTACTTTTAAGTATGTGAGGATCAGAAAAACTGGCAAAGATTACAGAGTCAATCAATCATAATGTAAGAGCAGAAACCTGAGAAGAAAAAACACATTAATTGCACTGCTCTTCATTCTGGAAGAAGCTGGGAAGATTCCCAGGTCAAACAACAACAACAAAAATTTAGGGGGTCTTTTGGTGGTTTTTAAATTATTTTTTAAAGTGAGTGACTCCTTTGAGCTGTCTGAAATTCAAATGACTGTAGAATAAGTTGTGGAATGATTTGACAAAATGAACTTAACAAATTGCAAAAAAAACCAGATGGTATTCACCCAGGAGCTCTAAAGGAACTCAAGGATGAAATAACTAAATTACCAACTATAGTGTACAGCCTCTCACTGCATTGGTACCCGAGGAACATAACAAACATGACATTAATTTTTAATGAACAGTTTCAAGGGAACCCCAGCCCTCTTGACCTGTTGTTTGTAGTGGGCAAGTAAGTAGTAATCTCACTTAAAAAAAAAATAAAAAAATCACTAAAGTAGCAGGCATCTGAGTGATCAACTTCAGGAGTTAACATGGCTTTGAATACAAACTATGCCTTGCAGAATTGTATTTTGAAGGTGGCAAGAAACTGTATGGATAAGAAAAAGGAATCTGAGATCTAATTTCCAAAAGGATATCTTATTAAAGAGGTAGAAACAAGAAGCTGCAGCAAAATAAAGGAAGGTGTTGGCATAGATAAATAATCAATTGAAAGGAAACAAAGGTTGGAAGCAAATGGTCATTTCTTGCTGACTACTTGCTCTACCTGGTCTCATGCTGGTTCTCATCCTGGTGAAGGACCTGAGAGAGGCTGAACAATATAGTGAGTGAGAAAGTTTTCTTATTTTGAAAATATGAAGTCATTAAAGGATGAGGGCCAACAGAAAAAAACAGAAGGACTAGAGAACTGAATAGGCAAAAAAGGAGCAGGAGAAATTCAGTGTAGGCTGTAATAAAAGATAAATAGTATAAAAAGCACAATCCCAGCTTCACATATGAGTGATGGCCCTTATCACTGAGTTGATCATTGCAACTCAGAAGCAGTATCTCGAGATCGTAAAAGAAATAGGAACATAATATATGACTACATAAATTCAATAGGAAGGTCCATGAAAACATCAGCTCAATAGTTCCCAATGGTTAAAAGCTTAAAGTTTAAGCACTACTAGTGATAAACAGATAACAAAAGGAGAACTTTGCTATCTCATGGTTCATTTGGATTGTGACTATTACATACATTCCCCTCGTGTCTTGAAGGAATCTAACAGATTCAGATGTGGAAAGCAACAAATAGTTAGGATATACGATTTAACTGCTCAGTCACAAAAAGACATGACCAAATGAGAATGGAGTAGAGATCTACACAATCATAAAGCTTATGAATAAGTTAAACAGAGATTGGTCAGCAAAACAGAGATTTTTTTCAGCAAAATACATGAGATATTAAAAAAAGCCATTTGGAGCCAGATTCAGAGAAAATAAAAGGGTAAGGTTCATTATATAACATTCTCCAACACTATAATAGCTGTAGCTGGGAGAATATTTGTGGCTAAGCATGTTTGCACTGCTTTCACTTTTCAACATGCCTCCATTGGTGGCCACTGTAGTAGCTACAACAGCAAGCCAGATGGACCCTTAGCCTGACCTTTAGTCTCTTTTCTCTTGTCATACTAAGTTGAAGATGTATCTGAATTAATCTAGAAGTGAGATGCTACAGACTGAGAAAAGCAGCTTATCTGGATTTCAGGATAAAAACTGGACACTTTACCACAACTGACAGCATTTCAAGAAGAAAGTTTTATGGATCTGAATACCATGTCTACAACAGCATGCATGTAACAGATGATGAGGTTTGAAAAAGAAACTGATCTCTTGAAATCAAAGAGATATTTGTTACGCTGTGCTTTCCCCTTGGCAATTAACTATCAGATTTTCAGTAGCTAAATATCAGTAGAGCTTCTGTCGTATCACTGCAGCTCACCAGGAACAGCCAGCAAAGATTCTCAGAAAGAGAATAACGCTGATGACTGTTCTCATTAATTAAATAATGCCTGAGATTGTTCTTGGGAATGGGGATGTGCCCCTCTATACTGTTGTTATCATGATCCTATCAAATAGCGTTATACCAAAAACTCATAAATACACTTTTAAACCTAAGATGTTTCAGAGATCCTTGCCAGTCCAGTTTACATATGAAGTTTGAGGTCAAGTGAGAAAATAGGACTTTTCCACTAGAAAAAGCAGGGAAAAGTAGTGAGAGAAAGAGAGGCAAGTGTGGGATATGTGATGTGTGTGGGATGAAGTGGGCAGGGAAGGGGAAAGGAAGGCAGGAAGAAGTAAGCAAAACACTCCTTTATTCTTTCATTGCCATAAATCTGTATGCAAATCTTATGCTACTGTTGCATTTCCCATTCAACACTTTTTCTCTTCCCTCCTGCCTTAGCTCTAGCAAACCCTGTTGCTTAAACCCTTTGGTCTTTTCCTCTCAACTGATCTAAGGGCAGCAGCACTTTATTCAAGTATTAATCTACTTGACACTCTGAAATACCCCTCTTTTCCTCATTGCCACATTGTCTGCAGCCTTCCCAGCGTAAGAAAAACCATGAGTATATGAAACAAGGCCAATTTTGTTTCATGGATGTTCCCTGTACAAAGGCTAGAAAGGTTGGCAAGTTTCAGGAATATTCCAGTAATTGTAGACATGAAGCACTAGGAAGCCACATTTCTAATGGGACTATTTATTTAATGAACTACGTCTTCAATTCCCTACTGTCCCTTACACTGAGGTAGCATGTACAGCAGAACTTGACAGTGACCTATAGATGATAGGAAGCCTAGTCACCTCCTTTCCAGCTAAGTGTATCTTTGGCTTTCCTTTTTCTGTCAACTCCCAAAGTAACAAAGTCTTAACTGAGATGTGCATGTGCTGCACGAGTTACGTGCCCAAAGCTTCTGTGGCCAGGGAAAAAGGGTGAGCATGCAGCTGTTGCCCAGTTTGGGAGACAGTTATGTGTCTGTCAATGGTATGGAGTAAAGAGCAGCAGTCAAAGTACATTTTTTTTCATTACAGATGAGTATTACATGATGTATTAACATAAACAAGCTGTCTAGCATTCCCACCACTCTCCACAATCTTCTAGAAATCCCACTCATGAACAATGTGATTCCTCCAAAGCCAGTAAGAAGCTGTAGATGAGGGAAGCTATGTTTGTCTGATTTACACTCCACAGTGTAATTTACGCTCGATTTACACTCAACACAGCATGATTTACACTTGACAAATCTGATCCTACTGAAATCCTGACTGTGATGACGACTGAACTCTTTATGCCTTTAATATTTCTATTGCTTACTTTGCATTGAAACAATAATATACGAACTTCCATAAATGCATCAAAGGTCAGCAAGACAAATTCAATCCAAGTTAATCAGGTAAACTTCAGAAATAACATCACACACCACCAATATTAAATAGCTTAAGGAGTATGTTTTGTCTCCAAACATAAACTGGGACAAAGATCACCCCAATAAAACTTAAATGTTGCCCCTTAAACAAACAAAAAACCAACAAAACCCCAGTTTAGATTCTGTATGAGGATGCTACAATTTTCTATCATCTCATTAGAGGATGCTAGAAGCCTTTTCCTCATTTCAGCCATGTTTATCTTGGTGCCTATTCAAATCTCTTGGACATTGTCTCAATACTCTATCAGCTGAGTCTTCTTTTCAGCTTTCACCTTCTCTGCTCTTGCAAAACTCCACCTAATTTAGCTTAGTTTATGAGCATTTGAGGCTATTAAGAGCAACGAGTTTGTGTATTTTTTGTGCAATGTAGTCTGGCATTTGCTTGTACATGATAAAAGGCCCTTTACACATCACTTGAATACAAATATTCTAGCCAAGTCATGCGGAAAATCCATACTTTTTGAGGCAGATCAGAAATAGTATCAATTACTGGTTCACTCCTAAATTGTAACTCAATGGGAACTTGTAGAAGTTACACTAGCCTGGGTAAAAGTGATTTACTCTCTTTCCACATGTAAGCAAGATGTCACTCCAATTGCTTTGCTCAGTACTTTAAGCAACCTACTCTCAGCAAATCTGTTCCTTCTCTTATTCTTTTCTGCAGCACAGAAGAACAAGACTTAGAGAAGGCTGAGTGTCTCTATTTGAAACAGTTCAGGTACACATGGCAAAATAACCACTCAAAGCCTCTTCCTAACCTTGTGGGCAGGGAATCCAAGGGAATTCTCTTGCTGACACAGGTACTATTTTGCATATGTACAACTATATACCTTGGATTATGGTGGATTTTTTCACCTGCTTGAAAGCTGTATAATCCATTTCAGCCCAACCTCTTCCCAACCCACAGACAGCCTGGCTAATCTCAGAGTAATCTTCATGCTCTATGCTGCATCTAAACTAGATTTCAAGGGGCAAAAAGGCAATATCCGACTTGACAGAGATGAAATATGGAGGGATATAGTTTAGTTTAGTGATGGGCTTGGCAATATGAAGTGACTTGATTGGACTTGATAATCTTACAGGTCTTTTCCCATTTTAATGACTCTAAGATTCTATGATCTACTGTTCTTGACTTAAAAGGGGAATTATTTGTAGATGCAGCTCACCTGTCAGTTTAAGGGGAAAAAAAAAAAAGAAAAACCCAAAAGATACCACTTTACCATCTCAACAATTAAATAAAGAACATAACTAAACTGGAAGAAAAATTAAGTAGAAATGCTGAAATACAACTGATTCAAATAGAATTAACCATAAACCTACATATTTACCCTCAGAAGTTTTATTTTTTGCAAAGTAAACAACAGTTGGGCAGTTTAATTCCAAGGGAAGTGACATTTGATTCTAAGGGATTTTCTGGTTTGTTTGTGGGTTGTTTTGTTGTTTGTGGTTTTTTTTACACAGATTCTAGCAACAAACTGACATCTAAATTCAACATTTTCTTCGTTGAGAAATGGCCCTGGATAAAGATGAATAAAATCTAAGGTAAGAATAAAACTGAGATCCACATGGAAAAGATAATACCATTCCCTCTCAAAGAGCTTAAAAGATTCCCAAACCAGAAGTAGTTGGCATGTAACTAGAGATAGGAGGGCCAAGTATCTACACTGTTCTGGGATAGGGTTGTAAATCCCAGTTAACCAGAGGGATTTAATACAGTAGAATGATTACTTGGTGATGGAAAAAGACATTGTCAGTGATGGAACTGAGGACTGAGAAAGGATAGAAAAAATTGCTTTGCATACAAGTGAACACTAGGTCTTTTCTAAAAATACTCCTGAAGATAAACAACTCACCTCCGCATCAGCTAGATGAGTCTTGAAATGATTGAGCATCCTTTTTCTTTTGAGAGCAAAGTGTTTTGGTTTGTGGTTTTTATTTTTAAATAAAATACGTTGAGAGATTCTGGCACGAAGTCATTCTACCGTATTAACTTTACAGTAAATTTAATGTGAAGAGACTATAAAACTACAGAACTATGCTGAACATTAAGACAAGGCAGGGAAACCATAATTTTAGAAAAAGCTGCCCCTTAGTAAATAATTAAGCAAAAAAATTAATTGAAACATAAACAGAGGGGAAAAAAAGCTCTTGGCTTGGTAACCTCTGTGATAAATGACGTTTAGCTAGAGCCAAACCTTTTTCTTCTGCCTGTGGAGGAAATGTCTTGGGGTAGCATGACTTAGCCCTCTGAATAATATTGCAAATGTAAAAAGCTCCCTCATTGCTCCATAATTTTTGCAACAGTGCACCACTTTGCTTCTTGTACATGTCAAAATTTCTGTCTTTGTTACCTCTTGCCAGCACCTGCCGAGTGTTTAAAAACCAGCAATCTACTCCTGGCCTGTTCACTCCCCATGGCTTGCAGCAGTACAGTATCAATGGAGTAATCACTGCGCTACCTACTTGAATCGCAAGAGTTTCCAGCTCATATTTGTGGGCATGGAGTAAAGCTTGAAAAAAGTTTAGGAGGAAGTTTAAGAATTAACCCCATTTCAGTGCGTTCTTAGCAAAAAAAAATGGGGTATGGTAATTGATAAAAATGATAAAATGGGGCATGACAATGATTCACTATTTCAAAGGAAACAACCCCCAACCTCTATCCCAAAACTGCAATCATATCCAGTTATACCCAATACAGCTTAACTGTATTACAGAGCCTGAGATTTACCTTCCAAAACCTTTCTGGGCAAAACAGCACACATTTAGGTACCTTTTCATTAAAGCACCAATGGTCTACTGGTCTATTGTTCCACTGAGATTTTATTTTTGCCACAAAAGAACTACCTCCCATATCTCTGAACTTTCATCTAGTCTTACAAAAACAGCATCCTGCTTGTGTCCCATGAAGTTTTCTAAGGGAATAACTCAGTATGGGGAGATCAAACCATCACTTCAGTAGAGCATCAGTTCCCTAGAACAATTCTTTTCAAACAAAGGACAGAGTCCATAGCCATGTCAGCTGAGATCACTGTATTATAACAGCTCCTCCTAGTATTTGCAGTCCCACTGTTGGGGATGAGGTATAGAACAAGCAACCCAGGAAGAACACAACATAAATGGAGTCCCTGTAAGGGAAGAAGCAAGGGGCTTAAAATAAGCAGGGCATTCTTCTTTCTGACATCTAGGAAGCAGCTCAAAGTTGCACATATTAAAAAAGTATGCAATTTTGAAATGTCGTACTGTTGGGGTTATACTTATTAAAACAGAAAGCAAGAAGATATTAATGAGAGAGGTCACCTGCCTACACAAACAGGAATTTCGCCTGCTTTGGCCCAGTACTATTAATGAAATCAAGACAGGAAAGACTGGAATGGCATATGGCTGACAGATGCAAGCACGTAATTTGATGGTACAGTGGAAAGAATTACTCAGTACATCATTATCAATTTAGTATTTTCCAGTTTCTTGGGAGAAAAAGATTTCACTTCTGGTTTAGCTACTTAGAAGTTAACCTTTCCAAAAAGGCAATATGTATGTGTTTCTTTTCAAGTGTAAGACTTATGCATAAATTACAGCACTATACAACAAGACAGATAAAAAGAATTTACAGTGTCATATAATGTGTGTCCAGATCCAGATTGTCTTTTCATTTCTGACTGGTGTTTGTCCAACCTATTCTTAAAGATCTCCACAGCTTCCCAAGTCTAAATCAATATCTCATTTTAGGTTGCAGGCAATGAGCAACCCAGTAATGCCACTGTCCACTACTGTGCCTCTTAAGCACCACATCTACATTTATTTTAAACACCTGTAGGGATAGTAGCTTGACCATTTCCCTGGTTTGAGGGTTTCAATGCTTGATAATGCTTTCAGTGATGAAATGTTTCCTAATATCTAATTTAATCCTTCCCTGGCTCAACTTGAGGCCTTTTCTTCTCATCTCATTGCTTTTACTTCAGAAAAGAGACTGAGCCTCACTTTGCTACAACTACTTTCATGTAATTGTAGTGAATGATCATATGTCCCCTAAGTCTCCTCTTCTTCAGGCCAAACATCCCCAGTTCCCTCAGCCATTCCTCATAAGACTTGTGCTCCAGAACCTTCACCAGCTTCTTTGCCCATCTCTGGAGATGCTCCAGCACCTCAATGTCCCTCTTGTAATGAGAGGCCCAGAACTGAATACAGCACTCAAGGTGCAGCCTCATCGGTGCTGAGTACAGGGGTATAATCACCTCCTTGGTCCTTCTGGCCATACTATTTTTGATATAGACTAGGATGCCACTGGCCATCTTGGCCACCTGGGCACACCGCTGGCTCATGTTTAGCGCAGTGTCAATCAACACCCCCAGGTCTTTTTCCAGCAGAGTTTTTCNCCTTCCCTGGCTCAACTTGAGGCCTTTTCTTCTCATCTCATTGCTTTTACTTCAGAAAAGAGACTGAGCCTCACTTTGCTACAACTACTTTCATGTAATTGTAGTGAATGATCATATGTCCCCTAAGTCTCCTCTTCTTCAGGCCAAACATCCCCAGTTCCCTCAGCCATTCCTCATAAGACTTGTGCTCCAGAACCTTCACCAGCTTCTTTGCCCATCTCTGGAGATGCTCCAGCACCTCAATGTCCCTCTTGTAATGAGAGGCCCAGAACTGAATACAGCACTCAAGGTGCAGCCTCATCGGTGCTGAGTACAGGGGTATAATCACCTCCTTGGTCCTTCTGGCCATACTATTTTTGATATAGACTAGGATGCCACTGGCCATCTTGGCCACCTGGGCACACCGCTGGCTCATGTTTAGCGCAGTGTCAATCAACACCCCCAGGTCTTTTTCCAGCAGAGTTTTTCATTCTTCCCCAAGCCTGTAGTGTTGCATGGGGTTGTTGTGGCCCAACTGCAGGACCCAAGCACTTGACCTTGCTGAACCTCATACAATTGGCCTTGGCCCATCAATACAGCCTGTCCAGGTCTCTCTGAAGAGCCTTCCTACCTTCAAGTAGATCAACACTCACACTTGGTCATGTCCGCAAACTTAGTAAGGGTGCACTCGATACACATAATTGATAAAGATATTGAACAGATTTGCCCCCAATACTGAGCCCTTTACTTTACTTTGAGATTGTTCTTTTGTTTGGGTTTGTTTTTTTCTTTTTTTTTTCTTCCTAGCTCTTGATCTCTACCTCATTGTTGTAATTAAAGGTCTCTGAGCTTTATGAACTCAGAGGTTTTGGATCTATTTTTTTTAAGAGTTGAGATCAGATTATTCCTTCATGCTTTGTAAAAGGAAACAAAAAAACTAAACACCCTTTCATACAAAGAACCTAATTTTATATCTCCTTCTGTTTTGAAGCTGAAACACAGATAAAGACATTCAGAGAGCAGCTTATCTGGAGATAATTTTTCATCCAACTCAGTTTTCTAAACACCACGTTTCCCTAGTTAATTCCCAAGAATTTCGTGTGAAATAATGTCACAAGATCTCTTTCCTTTTAGAGCATTATTATGCTGTCCCTTTTAGGGCATTATTATGCCTATGGAAGATGGCCAATAGACCATTCAAACTATTTTTCATTATTAAAACTTTTAGGCAGTGACCCTGTATGTCTTCTCTTTCTTGTACCATCTTTGTTTTACAGGGTACATCTCTTGGAGAAAGCCCAGAAAGATTATGCTCTGGTGGTATACAACTAAACAGGTCTACTGCACTTTTTGGCCAGAGTATTTGACTCTGATCCAGTCTGCTCTTTCTCATCACTGAAGTTAGTACTTGACTTTCACTTGGCATTGCAAAGTGGGCAGCAGCTTGAATTCTGAGTCACCTGGCAAGGGTGTTATCTCCAAAACAGCAAGTTCAAAGTTTCGCCTTTTCTATCTATTTTTCCCATCCTTTTAAACATGTGTAGTTGTGGAAGAATGAAAAGAGAATTCTTCTGTACAGAAGTGAATATACAGCACACATTTTATTTTCAGAAAAGCATGAACTGTACCCTATACAGATATCAGTCTTAATAACAGGTATAGGTTTTCTTGCCTGGTAAATCACATACAGTCTGGAATGTTCAATTACAACAACCTGAAAGCATAGGGAAATGGGACTTGATTCCTGGAGCCAAGATCCAGTCTAAGTTTGCTTAAATTTAAATTACCTTAATTAATCAAAGACAGATTTATTACATTTAACTGGTTTAAGCTGCAAGTATTTGTTTCACTGGCAGCTAATATACACATTTAACAATTAGAAGAGCACTGTACTAGATGCTAATTACTTGGGCTTTTTTTTCTCTGCTCCAAAATGTAGCTCTTAATCAGCTCTACATCTGTGTTTAGTTGGTGCATCCATCCAGAAGCTTTCCTGTAAGCACCTAAGAAATTATTCTGCAAGATCTGAACTTTCTGTAATTGGAAATTCCTAAAGGTAGAGTTGGATATCACATATCCTGGGTGAACTAGCTGAGTCTCTACATGTTTTTCTAGAGTGAAGTGAAATTCAAACAAAAGCAAAGAGATATATCTTTTAAGGATTCTATTCTCCACTGAACCTTTTCTCTTGCAAGCAACCCTCCACACATATGCATGTGCACTAGCTCAGACATCTGTACCTCTAAGGTAACTTGCCCATGTCCATGCTTTTACTTCACCTTGGACCTGTTTTTTACTTGGATTTCAGAAACATGGCTTCTGCACTGTGATCTCCTATGCATCTACACAATACCATACTACTTTATGCAAAGCACAGTGATGAGAGACTGTTTCACTAGCAATGAATCCTTTCCTTTTCAAGTACGATATACAACTGTGTGACCTGTAATGAACTTTCCCTGTATGACTCACAAGCTTACTTTCCACCCACCCCCCTCTCCCCCTCCCCAGTAGCAAGCTGCCCCAGAGGGAAAAAAGTAGATAGGGAGAAGTGGCAATGTTTCTGCCTCACTGAATTCTTCCTGTAGCCAACTCAAAAGCACTAACGGAGAAGGAGAGAGTTGGAAACGTGTTCTTTACAAAGCTGCCTTTGTCCACAGGTTTAGATTGCAGAGGGATGGGGCCAGAATTGCTCGTTAGCTATTACACTCCCCATCCTGAAGCACAATTTCTGGCCCTTGAATGCATTTTGGCAGCTACAGAAAGAGACTGTGACTTGGAGCTAATGTCTGAATTCCTTGAAGGAATTTGCTTGTTTTGCCTTCCATACAGAAAATGAGATTAACTCTGGCTTAAGCCTGACAATTTACATTAACATGTAATTTGTCTACATATCATGAAAAAGTGTTCCTCAAGTTAGAAAAGGGTCATATTTGGGTTCACTAGTTTCCAAGTCTGGAAATGAATCAGCAGTTTTGAAATTATACAGGCAGACCAACCAAGCATTGCAGCAAAATATGGCCTGGGACAGCTCTTCTGCTTGCCTCTCATGTGAAAACACAATGAGTCAAGGATCCTGTCTAAAAACAGTCCTTCAGTATTACACTTCAAAAGAAGTGATTCAGTTTCACATATCCTTAGGCTAAGGTTTGCAAAACCTTACATACAAGGCTGTGCCAAACAGAATGGCCGTGAACAAGCCTTTCCCTGGAAGGAGCTGAACCACAAAACAACAGGAGGGAAGCCCCATGCTTTTATCTTAAGTTTACAGAACACTCCTGTGAGATATCTGGGATAATATGCAGCAAGGCTGTTCCTGAGCCCTCTCCTTCAATGAGACGGCCCTCTGCTTTGCCCAGTTCCAAATAATTATAACTCTGAAATCCCAATTAGAGATGTGGTCAAGAAGAGACAAACCCCATGTCAGGGCTGTAAAAGGGCTACCGGTGCTTAAACAGATTATGTCTGCCAGGACAGCTCTGACAAAAATGGTCTCTGGAGACTTATAATGCTTGCTATGCCCGAGGCTTTTACATGCCCTAGACTTGGACCTCCACACAGGGAGATGCATCCTTCAGCATATTGGTGTCCCAGGGCCTCAGCAAAAAGGACTCCCTGGCTAGGTGTCAACAGTCCTCCTGGCAGTATGTGGCACTTTGACTTCAGCAATCTACAGCGTGCTATCCAGGGACATTGGTGGAGAATAGCAAAGTGAAGTTCAAAACCACTAACACATTCAACCTTCTAATCGAGACTGCTCAGGCAGGCAGGTGTTCGTCAATACAGAGGCAAGCCTTGCAGCTGGAGAACTGCTTCTCATTTGTATCCTCTTACATCCAAAAGCTTTGTCTTGAGCTCTTACATATACCTTCTTTAAATGGGGGAAGGTAGGATGATTTAAGAACTCTTTTAAATTGCAAGTTGGCTTTCACATTAACCCAGAGATATCCGATACACAACCAGACAAAGCTTTGCTGATAATTTGTCCCAACCCTTTATTGCCCAGCAAATAACAATCAAGAAATTAGTACTTTTTGACTGAAGGACTACAGACATTCCTCTTATACTTCATGCAGATATTTGATGTTGCTCTATAAGCTACCACTTGTGATGAAAAGTCAAATAATTAGTTAGGTTGTGTGTTACCAATGAAACCCATATAAAGCTGAGACAAGCAAACCCCAAACCCAAGAATAAGAGTGGCATACACTGCTGTCTCAAAATTCATAACACTCCAGCTGATATCAAATGGCTGCTAGACAATAAGGTCGTGTCTTTTTTTAATGTTTCAAAACACAGACGAAGATTTAAGTGTTACCTTGCAATTTGCATCCAAATGAACACAGAAGAATTATTATCTATAGCAAACTTCACTGTTAAACAAACAAACAAATGTGTGTTCCCCCCCTCCAGATTGTGGTTTCTTCTTTTAAGCACAGGAAGACTGCATTTCTTCCAACAAAAATTATTGAACCTGTCAAGATTAGGTAGCAATACATCCCAGAACTGGATATTGACTGAATGAGATTCTAAAAGGATTTTAGGGTAGCTTTTTGTTTGTTGAAAGAGAAGCGAGAAATGCTGAGAGTTTAAATATGTGATTGCCTAAAGGGTTATGAAGGAAGCCATGCAAGTGACTTGTTTCCAAATGATTTTAACCGGTCTTCAACCTTGCAGCTCTTTACGAACATATGCTCAGCACATTGTACAGCAGTGCTCCTCATATAATTTAGCAGTCTGTTAATAAGGGTCTCTCTAACATCCAGTTCCCACTCCTTAATGCCTTGGACATAGTTTTTCATCATTAATTGAGCTAAACAAAACTTTACAGGGAAGTTAATGTAAGGAAATGTTAGTTTGGGTGTAGAAATCCATAAATACACAAGTCTATTGCATACTTGTCTTTTTCTTCCCTTTTGTGTATTGCAGCTCAGTCCATGTTACCAGTTTCCCTTCTTGTCCACCTCTGCCCTAATCAATGATGAAGCAAATATTGATCAGCACATGCAAATCTAGGACAGATAAGAAGCAAGAAACATTTTTTTGCAAACAGACTGAGAATATAGCTTGTGCTCCTCCTGCATTTTCAAAGGTCTTTTTTAGTCCTTTTGCTTTCATAAATTTCATAGCTGATGAACAATTTGGCTGCAGAATCTAAGAAAACCAGGAGCCTAAGGCATAACATTAATCAACTCAACCATTATAGCAGTCCTTATTTACTTTTGTATTTTTTTTAAAACACAAAAAAACTACATGTCTTGCAAACTAGAGAAAACTGGGATCACTATGGTAACAACACAATAGATTATAAACAGACTATAAATAGACTGTTATTTTTAGAGCTCTATGTTTCTTAATTGCCTATAAACTTACCCCGTTGTGAGCACTTTGTGAAGACTGATGAAAAAACTGCACTCTCCAAATTTCCACAGGGCATAGAGACTCTGCATTATATTTTGTAGATAGGATGCTGATATTAACTGGCGTAAACAGAGCAAGACAGGTATTTTCAAATGAGAAAGGAAAGGAAAAGGGAGCTTTATTAGCTCTCTCTTCTTCTCCAGCTGGCTCAGCTGTGTCTCACAGCTGTGAGGAGCTGAGGGTGTCGAGCAGACCTCAACCCTGTCTGAATTTTAAATTGCCTTTGGTGAGACCTGGATCTGTATGGATTTACATATACTAAAGAAAACTGAAGCCAGATGGGAACATCCTAGCGAAAATTCCTAGAAACCAGCTTTTGTCCTCAGCAGGTGTAGATCCTGCTGATGATTTATCCAGCATGCAGTCTCAAACAGTAAAATCCTTTTCAATTTAGGACCAGTCTCCCTGCAATAAAAAGTGTCCGTGTGTCTGCATCTGTGTCCCTACTTACCATTAACAGACAGATTGAAGTGGTGATGTCACTATTTTAATAACAGAAGCCAGAAACACCAGAAGAAAAACATTGTCATGTGGAATTTGTTCATAAAGGTTTTACAAGATTCTTGGAGAAAAAACAGTGTTGATGGAGACAGCTGCAATTATCAAGAAAATTACTGGGTGTTATGCACTATTTCTTTCAGTCTATGGCATCAGTGAGGTAAATGAGAGGTTCTGCTTTTTCCTGCAGAATGAGCAGCCACTGCTGAGTGCCTCTTGGTCTTCCCTTGCCCACTTCCTCTAGGCTCACATCCCTGCCTACCTGCTGTATCTGTCATAACCCTTCCCATTGTCCTCCACTCCTGCTACCCCAGCAATGCTCCACATGTGTTTCTACCTCGGCTTTTCAAGTGCTGACATCATTTTCGTGCTGGTGAGCCTCCTCTTTTTCCCCACAGGCCTTCTCCCTGTCCTCTAAAGTTCATCAGCTCAACTACCGTCTTCACCTTATTTTACTGACCTGATGACCACATATTTTTAAAAAGATGGGTTGTTTTTTTTTTTTCCACTAGAACTGAAGCACCCCCTTGTTTTTCACGGCTTGGGTTGTTTTGCACACATTTCGTCTTGTTGTGCCTGTCTAGTCTCTCCATCAGAGCTCATGGGCTACACCTACAGCCCATGCACCAGTATCTTTGAAAGCATCAACTTTCCAGCAGAGTAGAAGTCACTGACAAAAAAAACAAAAACAAAACAAAAAAGATGGCTATTTGCTTTATTCAATTACTTGCTCCTTGTTTGAAACAGAAGGACTCAGCGTGTGAAACAACCCCCTTTCTCAGAAATCTGCACAGTTCTCTAAGGCCAGACCCGCCTCAAGCAGTTTCTTTGGTTTCATAGGTGAGGCGGGGAGCCAGTGACTAGTTTTTCACCAAGGACATTTCACTGGAAAATGAGCAACAATGCAGAATTTATTCTAAGATGTAGAAAGCTTTGCACAGCTGTATAAAGAAGTTTTATCACTGTGAGTAACAGTGCCATCTGCTGACTCCGGCTATAACCATACTGAGAGGCTTCCATCATCAATAATTAAGCAATAAATTTTTTTCCAAAATCCAATATCTTTTCACAGAAAACAGCTGCCGTTAGAGGTTTTTAAAATCATATTATAGGGTTCTGGGGCAAAACTAATTTTTTCAGTATGACTTCTGATGTCAAGAAATCTTCACACATTTTCCTATGGACCTGAGAGGCAGTAGAGCCTTTTATTTAATATCTCTCTGATGCCTGTAGGATATTTGAATTACATTATTAAACAAAGCACTGGAAATCTTTGCATAGCTGTCCCCAATTTTTGGCCTCTCTAAGTGATTTTCTGTGCCCAATGAACTGAGTACCGACCATTCCAGATGTAAGCAGGACCCTTAAGATATGCAGACAAACTCAAAGTAGCAGTCTGAGGTCAACTATTTAGAAGAGAAGCTGTCACTTTTCACAAAACTTAAATAAACACCTCAAACCCCAAAAAAGAGCAATCCTATGTGTTCTATACAATAAGCTTGCCAGTCTCAAGAGGCTAAACCCCAATTATCAGTCTCAAGCAATACAACACTTAAGGACTGATGCTGATGAGGTCCGTTTCAAACAAACTGTGCTTGATGGGGCATTCCTTTCTAAGCAGGGAAGATTACTCCCATACTCGTATCATCCTTATTCATGCCAGGGAAAAGCTTGTTGTCTACTCTTCACTTGGCCACAATCAGCTGCATGAGAAAGATTTTATAGACAAACCCCTAAGAAAAATGGAAGGTAAAAAAAATAGATTGTGATGTGGGGAAGCAACATAGCTGCAAGACTTGCTGAGTCAACCCAAGTCCTCATGCAAACAATGCTTTACCCCATATTTCTTAGCAGTCCGGAAGAATTTGCATTTCAGCCTGCTATTGCTAGGCTGATGTGGGTTGGCTGCAAAGAGAAGATGTAATTTGCTGCTCCTTCAGATGTTCCTTTTCTGCCATCCCAGATGGCTGAGTAGAGTCTACAGCTTAAAGACTATAGGGACCTTTGCTGTGGGACTGGCATCCCTACATAATACTATTACCAATCCTAAAACATTATCATGTCATCATATCAAGTTTGCTAGCCTTAAATTGGCAGAAAACGCAAGTAAGGCAGATGTGCTTGTCTAATTTTTATTCTTTCTTAACATGACAAAGCTTGGAAGGGCTAAGCATATGTAGATTAAAAGGCTGAGACAAAAAAAAATGCAGAAAATAAAGAACAGAAACTGCAAACAAAGTCTAGCTTAAAGATCAAGGATAAATTTTGGACTCCTCTAGTGTTTGGCTTTGTGTAATATAACCAACTGCTGAGATTATGAGGACCATGGCAGCATTTAGAGCTGGGTGTGGGAAAGTAAATAGCAAGCAAATTTCTGAGACTTATGGCTGACAAGAACAGATTTCACTAAAGGCAGAGTTTTTTGGAGTCCTAACTGAGATGCTGTTAGACAGCCTACATGAAATAATTAAATAAGAGGAGACTGGAATAAACAATCCTTTTGAAGAGAGGCCTTTGGTAACCACGCACACTAGCTTGCAAATACACTGAGGAAGGTTTATGCGGTAACTACTTCTAGATCTACCCCACTCAAATCAATGAGTGTATTGCAATTCCTTCTAGGGGGTCTAGGATAAAACTGACACCAGGCCAACATCCATATATGTATATGCTGCTTCTACTCAGTAATGTGAAAGGAGGATGTCTGGGAATGTGGAAGGTAGATTGAACTGTCATATCAGTTTGATGGTAAATGAAGCATCTGGCTTCACTTTCTCCCTATTTAGTACTATTTGCCATGTACAGAATCTATCTCTATTTATCAAGTTTTCTCCTTATCTGGCTTGCTCTTTCAAACAGGAGAGCTGGCAGGGTTTTGATGATTAAAGAGGCCCAGTTGAGTAAATCCTCCTTGAACATCCACTGCCAATTCAGCCAAGGGTTATTTCATGTGTCTTTCAAGCTGTGCTCCAGTTTAAAGTACACCCCAGCACGAAATATGCTATTTTTTCTTTTCAGTGAGACATTTCTGACTCCTGGTCATCTTGTGACCCTCAGAAATCACTAGCAGAATTCATCCCTGGAAAGCTGCTACTCATGCAATTCATATGTGTTCCTGTTTTTCTTCCTTGGCGCACCTTGCTCTTCCATATTTCATGTCATTGCAAAGGAGATCTTCATCGCATTTTTCAAGTTCAGAGGGTTTTATAATCCTGTTCTCCAGAATCCACAGTTCTTCCCAGTCTGGTGCAACCTGCAAATTTAATATTATTATGATGATGTTGCCTGTGACAAGATGCTGCTCAAGATGTCTTTCTTGCTGGCACTTTGAAGATCTAGGCTGGACTGCCAGACAGTGAAATCACTTAATGGCTTGGGAAAAAGCATAGTGATAATTCTGGAGTTTGTACTCAGGCTTACTGGGTAATGAGGTCTGTTCAGCAGGAAGTGGGTAGGATCCAGTTCTGCCCACAAAACATATGATAGATACTGGTCATGCTGGGAACTGTGGCAGGGCCACCTCAGCTGGTCGGTGAGAGATGTAATTCTGGAGTTCCTCCCAGGAATGTAGGAAATGCCATACACCTAGAATTCGATAAAATCCAGACCAGACTTATTCACAAGACATATATACATCATGCTGCGCTGCATTATTCAGCAGTGACGCTGGGACCATGTATGAGAGTGTGTGGGCCAGGTGTGGGTGGCCCTTTCAGACATATTTGTACACTTGAATTTCAGCATGTGACCCAGAGGTTAGCCAGGCACCCAAAGAGGCTTCTAAGGACTCTGTCAGTGGCATGGAGTCGCTCTCAACATTTTCTTTTCTGTGATGAGTACATGATGCCTCTCATACATAATTATGATTTTTTAAAATGTATTTTAAAAGGATGAAAGACAGAGTTAAACGCTTGTTAAATCAACTACCCTCTTTCAGTTCCTCACAGCAAACCTCTTACTTTTATGCTGATTCATTTACCTGCTTGTAGTGGTACGATATGTTAATGTCTCCTTCTTTATCAATACTTCTGCCAATGCTCCCTATTTAAAATTGGCTTCCAAGACATAATTGTGTACTGATTTACGTTAACAAGAAGCTGGTGAGTCACAATGGGTTTAAGTACTGGTAATAATTTTTACTCATTGAAAGAGCTTTTTTTCCTTGAATGAATTATAGCTGCGATTTTAACATGATCGTTATCACTTGAAAACTAATAATGTTTTTTTAACCAGAAATAGAACTTCCTGTGGACCTCCTGCTAATCTGACAACGACTGCTACCGGCTGCTTTGCATGAGGAGTGAAATCAGTGAAGTCGTGGTACAACAAGCTCTACTGCTGTAATATAAAGCAGGCTCTTGTGCAGATACCAGTCTTGAATACAAGTGGCAACATTCAGTACTGTTCCTACACAGCGCGAATTTTTCTGTGGAACCCTTATACAAAATAACTTCTCTAATTTCTATGCCAATCCATTTCTTCATTTAAAGGCAAAAAAAGTGCTCAGAAAACGTATGAGTCCTAATATTCATTGCCTAACAAAATACCTATCTGGTGGCTTTTGACAAAGACTATTAAACATGCAGCACGTCTTCAAACTGGAAAGTCTCACCTGGTTGCAGGTGCAGCTGTTGGAATCTCCTTTCACAGCTGTGGCTAACCTACATGCAATTTACAGAAAAGCTAAGGCTTGTCTGTTCAGATGTGGTTCCATTCCCATCACACATTAATATTTCAATACTGGATCATAGTTTTGCCCATCATGGAGATAAAAGAATTTGGATCTAGATCTACAGTCATTGTATATGGCCTTTATTTGGATGACTAATTTTGCAGTTTAGATTTATCACCCTGGGAGGACCACAGTTTCTGAGTTAAGCCCTTGTACTATTAACTGGCATTGTCTATATTTATCATTATTGCAGTGGAGAGACTACATAAGACAAGGCATCAGGGCATCAGTCAGTATGCTGCAGAGGTTCTATTGTTCTGGCACAAGATTTTGTTTTATTTTTGGCTGTTTACTGAATTCATCCTTTTGCATTTCAGATTATGCAACACAGAAAGAATCAGCAAACTGATATTCTTCTCCTTTAATATTTGTGTGTGATTTTAGTCCCCAAATTTATGAAACTGAACAGAATTTAATCAAAAAGAAGAGACTGATTCTAAAAAGAATACTAAATTATGAAAAGCGAGCTACTTTGACTAAGAAACTACTCAAGCTAGGAACTACTCAACACCTAAATTGGAATCCAATGTATTTACTGCATTCACAAAACCAATTGCAACACTGACCCCAAGCACAGGTATGTCACATCTTCACATTCCTGGTGGCTTCATCTATTTGCCATGGTGGTGAACATCCACGTAGCTGGTACAGCTCCCTTACAAGTCAAAACTCCCAACTGAGAACTATGGAGCAAGGCAAGAAGCCAGGGTGTGAAGTCACAGGGGCAATGGTTTAGTGGTGGACTTGGCAGTGATAGGTTTGTGGTTTGACTCAATGATCTTAAAGGTCTTTTCCAACCAAATTGATTCTATGATTCTATGAGTGCCCACAGCAACCAAACTGAACCGGTTCTATCAGTGCTCTTTCTGCACTGCAAGTCAGCAGCACTGTCCATGTGGGGACATTGTCCAGATGCTTACATCCAGTGCTGCATGTGGAAGGGCTCATCCTCGGAGTGGGATTGTATCTAAAGTCATCTGCAGTGATTAGCTCCTTGCTGCAGACAACTTCGGAGGAGGCCCTACTCTGAGGGAACTTGAGCCTTTATTTTTGTCCCTTTTCATTTGCTAGCGAAGTCATGAACACAAGATTAATTCTTCAGATGTCAGCAATACCCAGTGATTATTCCCCTGCTCACTTATAACTGCTTAGTAACTGAATCATTTCCCAGCAAGCAATTGTGAGCTCAGAGATGGAGGCATCTGTTCACAGAAGCTGAGGTATGGGAATGAATTAACTTTAGGTTTGGAAAGGGGGGAGAAGGAATGGGGGACTCATTTTAAATACAAGTATCTCAAGCCCTAAGGTAGGCAAGACAGTCCTGGAAAAAGTCCCACACTGGAGTGCAATGGTGTTTGAAATGAACTTCTCAAAATCACACAGAAGCAGTTTTAAAATTTATTAATTAAAAAAATAATGAACAGCAGTAAAGCTGGATGGTTGCACCCTGTTATTGCCTGTTGCCAGTCTGGTTCAGATCTTTGTTTTGTAGCTTAGCCTCAATAGTTTACCAGATTCTGTCATTATGCATGGCAACATGATTTGTTATTTGTTCTGCTGCAGGAAAGCTTTCATCGGTGTGAGATGATTAAAGACTCATCAGTTTTGAATTGCTGGGTTCTGATGGCTGACATGCCCCTAAGCCTTCGAGCCACTAAGCAGAGTGCCCTGTTGTTTTTTTCCATTTCTCTTGCTCTCCTATGTAGCTGTTCGTTGTATTTCCTAAATGCAACAGACTGCCTCTCAGCATCCGAGCTGGCTTCCTAACCGTCCTTCTCTGATGGAAGCCTATTCAAGAACAGTCCTCACAAGCTTTCCCTAAAGCTCTTACATGGTCTGATAAAAGCTTCATGGACAAACACACAATCAGCCACTTAAAAGCATCTTTACTGGGGGAATACTCTGCATCTCTGATGGCAATTTTCCTGAGGTTAATTAGAATATGTCCAATTTTCATTGTATTTCCAGCATCACAGATTCCCTGCAAGCTGCTATAAAGCAGCATGGACCTTTACAGCTCTTACCTCTCACAGTGACAGCTTTACACTTGGCAAAGTAAGAGCAGAGAGGGGAAAGGAGGAGGGAAGGGGAGAAAGGAACATGGTCAAGCCTGAGGCAGAAGCAACAGTGAGAGATTGTAACCTTGGAGAATTCATCCAGGAGCCTTACCCCTGCAGCCTTTCACACAAAATCCTTTCCCTATAGAGCAATGCACCCTGCAGCCAGCATTAGAAAACAAAAACGACCAAACCTACAAACAAACAAACCCCCTGAGGTCTGGCATAACTTAAAAGAATGGGGCCTCAAAAACCGATTTTGTAACCTATTTTTTGCAACGTGCCTGACCTGGACAGCTTCAGGCTCTTTTTGACAGAATTGCCAGATATATGTCTTCAGCATGTAATTGCCCTCACCAGTGAGTATGTGTCAGCATTCCCTCAGCCTTTTATATCTGTGTGTATTAGTGTCAGGAGCTCTGAGGGATGGTTAATGATTTCTTGCCTCCAAATCCACAGGAACAATAAACACAGACATTTTGCAGTGTGGTTTGGGCTTTGGTTTGTACACACAGTGCTTTAGGTCTGTGTTTGGTTAGGTTTACTGGCCCCTGGACACCAAGAGTCAGAGCAAACTGCTGTGCTCTCCAGCACACACATGCTGTGATGCAATTGTTACCACCTTTTTCCTGTGAGGTTGAGAAGCAGAAGCAGCAAATGAAACGTTGCTTCACTGCTGCCGTTTCTAAAACCACAAGAAGACCTGCACGTGCAGCTTAATGAATTTTCATAGCAGCTCCTGAAAAAAAGGGAAAGAGCTGAGGAGGCCTCTGTTTAATTTTCCTGATAAGGGCTCAGAAAACAGGAGAGCTGGGCAAAGGCACAGATTATAATACACTGCATTTCGTGGGGGGAGGGTATAGGGGCTGGGGCCACTTGGATCCAAAGGAAACACCTAATTGTGGTGCTGAGAAATTCTTACAGGGAAAACTCTCTCTAGGGGTGGCTCATTTTCACTCATGCTCCAAAGCAAGATAGCACAGCTGTAGGATTTGACTCTGGAGTGATGATCCTGTGAACCACAGGTATTTCGCATGTATTAGAATTGGAAATGAAGAGTTATTGTGACTTAATGTCTTCCTTCTTAATTAATTGGCTTATGAGTAAAAGGAACTAATGCAGAAGAAAACTAGCCCCATCTTCCCTTGCCAATAGGTTGTACCTTCAGTAGCAGTACAAACAGCTCTTTCCCTGGCTGATGACTTTTCAAAGCATTGGGAAACTATAATTTTTGTGAGCTCCACATTTCCAGCATATTTGACCAGGCAACAAAAAGGTAATGGACAGAATCATTGGTCAACCTGCAGGCATACAGGCCTCATCTCCACAGAAGTCTAGTGTAAAGAGCTCTTCTGCCCAATGCAGATATTTGAGTGATGTCCAAAATGGAGTCAGAGCGTGAGTCAGATTACAAGCAAGCATCAACCTCGTACTCTACTTTGATTCAGTACTGCAGACAGACAACTTCAGACACCCAGATGTACAGTGACTCAGGAATTTTGTGAACTAGACGGGCTTGAAACAACATCCTGCAGAAGAGGCCTTTGCAAAACAGGCAGCTCTGAATTTCCACCAGCTGTTGAGTGTCTGCTCAAAAGTCAGGCACCAGGACAAAGTTGAGGGATAAACACAAAACTCTTCAGAGGCTTTTGCTCAGAGTTAAAACTGCTGGTATGGATTCATAGAGGATGTGTATTATTAGAAGCAAAAATTATTATCTCACCAGCACCTATCTGCTTCTATGTGTTTATTCACCTTCAAACCTTGGTAAAGTTAATTAACAGATCTCAGGATAAATGGTTTAGTTGTTTAGTGGAGACCTGGCTGTTTATGTGATAATTACCCTCACTATTCATATTCATTTGATTAATCTCTAGAATAAACTGAGGCCCTGTGTGACTTGATAACAGCAAGTTCTCATCCTGGATGGGGTACTTGTCAGCCCAAAATGTCAGCTGCTCTCCAATACACCAGCAAGTAGAGAATGAGAAAGTCAGTGCCTTGGTAGTCCTCACATATCTTTTCCATTAGGAAAAGAAAAACTATAGCCTCCCTTGTGAAAGGTTGGCAGTTTAATGACGGTGAGTGAATTCGCACTGATAAGCTGAGTTGGAACAGTACAGCCTTACTACTGTCAAAAGAGCAAGGAAATCTTTATCAGTTCTCAGGAAGCCTGCTCTTTGTCAGATTGCTTTAAAACAAATTTATGTCTGAAAAGTGCATGGGAGAATTTGGAAGTTAATGTCAAAATAGAATATAAGACAACTTCCTGGCACTTGACTGTCCTGCAAAAATGCTGTGGTTTCCTCTGCCCAGAAACAGCACAACTGCTTCAGCTGCACCTAGACCACCAGCACCGCCAACCACAAAGGAACATGGAAGAAAGCCGTTCATGAAATGTTCTGACATTTCCAGTGTGCAGTTTGAGTTGCAGGAGATGATCACTGTGAATTTTGAACTGTTTCTGGAGGAGTTGTTTAAAGAGCATTCCTGATACAGCATCTTAGCTGTGCAGAGTTGGGCTGCAAAATGGAATGATCAAGAAAAGTCTCAGATTATAATAAGCCAGCAATTAAATTTGTATTGATGAAATTAATTTTGGATCATGTGTACATTACATACTGGTCTTCAAAGAACAAGAGAGATGAAGGGATTTAAGTCACAGTTGTTGATATATTTTATTTCTGCATTTAACAATATTGGTTTTTTTAAATATATTGAGTAAAATACGAGCTCATACCAGGAAAACTCCTCAGTTAAGAATTTATTTGTTTCCTACTGCCTTCCATTAGTCTTTTCAGGGAAACAAAGACCTGCTGCACATTACCCACTGAACTGAATAGGCACAATGCCAGCAAGCTTTACTAGAACAAGGAATTCTACCAGTATGGAATTAGGAAAGCCTAGGTTCCCATATATTGGTGTCAAGTAATTCCTCATTGCTCTGGCCATGTTAATTCTTGTTTTCTATATCTGTCCAGTATTCCCATCATGGACCCTAATTATTTCGCAAGGCCATATGTATTTGCCCACCTCTTTCATGCCTGGAGATAGTTGTTTCTATTTGCACATAACACACCTCTTTCTGCTAACCTGGCATCAGATATCTAGCTCTCAAAACCGCTCAAGCATCTAATGAAACAAGACATTTTTCTTCCCGCCAAGTCAAAAATACAAGTTGCGTAGTTGCTACTGCAAGTTCACCTTGTCATGGACTCACCACAGAGCACACAGTGTCTCTTATCTGAGTCCAAGATCACCTTTCAGAAACAAAGAAAATGACATGAATTAGTCAAGTGTATTTTATCAAAGCAGATGTTTAAACAGTTGAATAATGAACTGCAAATAAAGAACATTTTAAATGTAGATACTTATCCTTTGGTTTTGAGACTCAATTTTTTTCCCCTCCTCTCCCCGTTTATCTTAAAATATATTTCCATTGCATTCCTTAGAAACAATTTGTCATGGGAAACACAAATTGTTAAATATCTCATTTGACTCATTGCTTTTAATTCACTCTAAGTTCTGCACAGAAAATAGACACGATGAATTAATATCATAGGCAGAATTTTGTTCTCTAGATTTCTTCCTCTCCTTATCACTAACTTTAGGAGCCATGCACTCACACATACTGGAATATCCTCAGTCCTACCTGCAGTGCTTCTAGTTCCCCAGCTCTACATCTATCCATGTTGCAGACTTCTATCTCCCTCATTTAGCACTCCTGGCAATCCCTTCATGCCCTTCTGGTGTCTCCTTCCATCTTCCTGCCATATGTAGCCTGATCTCATCCCATCCCATCACCTCACCTGTGTTTAGCTTCTCAATTTAACAAAAAGCAGACAGTAATTAGACAAAAACCAGTAAATAACTGAAGCAATTGGGAGCTCTGTATGTTATGATTGGCGAAAGAGCAGCTTCCTCTAGGCTACAAGGCAATGGCTAAAGCCTGTCTCTCCCTCAATGCAGGCTCTAGAAGTCTCTCTTGTCTCTGTATCTCTAAGATATTATCCTTCAATTCCTTCTCCAAATTTGACTGAGGTGACTCAGCTGATGAAAAGGGAGAAGGGCAAGGGGAAGGAAGGAGAAGACTGGATGAAAAGAGACAGGCAGATCTGTCACATCATCTTTGTTTTAATAGGAAAACAGACTACCACTCCCAGACAGCTCTGAAAACACTATGTCCTCAGAGGCTGTGCTGTGTTTGGTTTGTGTTCTCCTTCCCAGTACTCTTACTGAAAGTGAATAACCAGAAGAGAGGCAGTTCAATTAGCCACGGTGAAGCATAGGAAGAAACAAAAATGCATCTATGCTCCTCAATCCACCCAACATCCATCCTGTCAGTATTTGAACAAGACACAACAATGAAAAGACCTTAAAATATGGTTCATGTGGATAAATTATCACAGCCTGATTCCATTTAGCACACGTTTTATAACTTGAAAACATGGTATTTGGTGGCATGACAAATATGAGATGTCAGATTCTTTTTGCACAGATACTTGTTCTGTTGCCAATGATACTCCTAATCTATGCCACTAGAGATGATGTACTTGCATTAAAAACAATTCTGTCAAGGCATTCAGTCCCCATCCCTATAGAAACTTCTCTGGTAAAAAATATGCTCCCAGAAATGTCCTTCAGGTGTGCATCTGAGGCAGAGTAAAGAGAGTGTTCTGAAACACAAACTGTCTCAGAATTTAACCACATTGTTTTGTTGGGCTTTCTTTCATCATGGGAAGAGATCAGTAAAGACAAAGGGAGCCAACTAAATTCTTCATAGGCACAATGGGAAGGGAAGGCCTACATTGCCCTAACCCAGTTACTGTTCTGTGGGCAATGGGCACCGTGGGACATGCAGAGCAGTTCTATGCGGCTTTTCTCTCCTGCTATCACTGGTTTTCCGTGTTTGTCCTCCAAACTTCTTCTTGTCACCCTTGGTCTGGTTCTCGTTGAAATAAATCACACACTTTTTGCATACTGCACATCCTCCGGCAAAATATCTCATGGAAATGCAACCACAGTTTAATCACAGTTTGAATTAGATCCACTCAGGCACATACTATGGGGAGGGGGGGCAGGGGAATGAAGTTGTTGATTTGTTTGTTGCATATATAATGGCTGTTAATTTTTATTGCTTGTAAACTTTCTCTTTGTAAAATCTGCGTGAAAGCTGGACTGCCATGTTAAAGGAAAGTTACCAGATGGGGAAAATATGGTTGATTAAAGTGTCTGTTTCCATGTTTGCTCAGTGTTGTGACACATCTTCACATTGGGTAAGGTGATTGGCAGAGAAACAAAAGCAGTGAGCACTGATGAGTGTTATGCGTCATGTGTAAATGCCTGGAGCTGAACAGGGCTTGGATTTGCAAACTTCACAGAGCTCCTGAGTCTGGTTTATTGTAGGTTTACTGCAAAAAATGAAGAAATTTTAAAAAATTAAAATAGTGTCACAATTCGTGCTTTAGACTATTGAATGCAAAATGAAAGAGAAGCAGAGAGACTGCCTCAGGCAGAGAATTCAGGTTATTTTAACACTCCAAGTACTCTACAGAAGGTACAATCCTATTTATTCCCTCATTCTGAACTATGGATGGTTTTCTTGTTAAACCTGTTTCCAGACCTATTACAGAACACTGAATATGATCTGGAACTCCTGTCATAGAATCATAGAATGGTAGGGTTGGAAGGGACCTTTAGAGATCATCTAGTCCAACCTCCCTGCAGAAGCACGTTCACCTAGATCAAGTGACACAGGAACATGTCCAAGTGAGTCTTGAAGACCTCCAAGGAAGGAGACTCCACAACTCCTCTGGGCAGCCTGTGCCAGGGCTCCCTCATCCTCACAGTAAAATAGTTTTTGGCATGGAGGAAGCAGAGCTGAGGCAGAGTAGGGAATGAAGGAAGTATTTAAACAAGAGTTTCTTCTGTTTCAGATGGATCCTAGGTTTGTATGGAGAAGGGGTAAAATCATCATCAAGCCTTGTCTGATTCTCTGAGTCTTGGGACCAGTCTGCCATGAAATCCACTCTTGCAGCACTGAAGGCTGCTCCATCTGTGAACTGCTGGTTACAGCTTCTCTAGGAACACCTGCACATTGCTGAATTCACTGAAGGGAATTACTCAGGTTGTTACTGGGGAAATTAAGTGCCTGAATAACTCTATGAAGTCTCACTGAAAACAATGGGCCTCGATCCCTGGTCTTGCATTTGCATCCAATTATTGCAACTGCAGCTTGCAGGGTCCTATGAGGAAAAGAAAAATCAGCTCAAATGAAGGAGGAAGAAAAGTGTTTGTAGCTGTTGCAGTGAACACCTACAGAGAGGGAAGCTGCTCTCCAGCTGCATCAAAAGATGCGCTGGACACATAAGTACTGTGCAACAAAAAGCTCTTCACTTGGGCAGAATAGGGAACAAGGTAAACCCAGGTGGAGATGAGATGCATTTCAGAAGATTTCCTACAACTCAGTAATGAAGTGAAACTTGGCAGAAAGGTTACAGAGTGCAGGATCAGCTTTTTAATTTACCAAACAAAAATCAAAGGCACAGAAGGACAAACAACCTAGAGATTATGATAATGCTAAGCTGAGATGATTATTTGTAGACTTCACTGTACAGCATGAGAGACTTTTGCTGTTAGGAAAGATGGTTATCCCAGAGGATAGATCCTCTGCTCCCAGACCGCAGAGGCAGCAGAAACACCAAAGAGCCGAAGGGTGAAAGCGGGTGCTGAGGCTGGCACTAGTACAAGGAACTTTTGTGCTGAATACAACTTTCTATTTCTTTTACCAATGTTTTTCTTCCTTAAACCCTGCTTGATACCTAAAGAACTAAACTGCTTGATGAAATGCTTTGCAGTACATAATTATTTATAGAGGCCTAACCAACAGTTTGCAAACCTTGGTGACAAACTTTACTTTCAGTATTCTTAGAAATGGAAGAATATTCAGGCTTGCTCTGGTGTGGTAATTGATGAGCTAGCTGACAGGCCATAGCTTATGATATTCCATTAGAGAGTATGAAGTGTTTTCTGTCAAAATTATCGGTGCTTCAGACAATTTTTTTTAACTTAAGTTAGGCTTCCCCCCTCGAGCTTGTCAGCAAATGATGTCTGCCTACTCCAGGCATGTTCCCAGAGAGTAGAGATGGCACGGGATAATTTCTGTGCAAGAATATGAAACACAATTTAACTTGGCAGCACAATATCAGAAAAAAATACTTCATTTCAAGGGAGGCTTTGGTATAACAGCAGTTTAATATTCAAATGGAGCCACTGGCCAAGAATTCAATCACCAAGGTGTCCACAGTTTGAGCTTACCTTTTAGGTCCTTGATATGCAGAGGACAGGCACCGTTTCCTTGCCAAATCTCCCTCAGTCACTCTGAAAACCTTAGCTAAAGCTTTTGTTTTCAGCATCACTCTAATGATACTTCTTTTGGTGGCCAGTTAGCAAGAAGAAAAGGGGGGGGGGGGGGGGG